>JAQFVV010000098.1:4029551-4447910 GCA_028023455.1 Epiperipatus broadwayi | reverse complement strand
AGCTACCCGAACCATTCGCCCTCTATTTTTAAAAAACTTAACTACTTTTTAAAAAACTTAACTATATCTAAGTGTAAATGTTAATAAATAAAAAAAAAAGAATAAAAAAAACTTACATTTACGAGCGTATTTTTCACTTATAGCGGTCTTCGCTGTATATATAACTGTAAATAAATTAACTATAAATAGAGTGGAGATAGACACAATTAGAAAGATCCAACTTTAATCAGTTTATCTAACAAGAAATAAACTCTGTCTAAACGGAAATATTAATAAATAAAAAAGGAATAAATCTTACATTTTTATGCGTACTTTTCACTTGGAATGTACATCTAGCGGTCTTTACTGTATATATAACTATAAATAAAGTATATCTAACTATAAATGTACTTTTTACACAAAGATTAATAAATAAAATGGATGTAAGAAAACTTGCTTTTTTAGGCTCTAAATTAGTCTTAAGTCCCTGCTGTAAAAATTATGACATTTTCATCATAAAGGAATATATACAGATTAAAAACTACTGTTGAAAGTCTTTTGTTTTTCAAATATTGATGAAATTTTGTATTATATTTTTGAAAGTAGGATAATTAGTTTTTTTGTTTATAGATACTCCATGAAATAGTGTTGAAAGTCAGTGAAAATTTTTTTTTATATGTCGTGCAGTTCATTCCCCCCCATCCATCATTTTTCTAATTATCACTTTGTTTTATTACCTAGTCTTTCGAAAAAAGCATTAATAGTGCTTAGCATACGTTAATTTTTTAGAGATTTAGTATTATAGTTTTTGATTTATTTCAGTCTCTAGAAAGTAGCATTGAATAATGTTTACGACACGCTAAAATCCACATACTCTCACACCAAACTCAATAGAAAATAGTCATCTTGCATTACGATAAAGTTAGTAACACAACCAACTACAGCAGCCAATAAAGGCATTTGTCTGTGCTTTTAGCATAGAATGAAAGCCAGACCGGCTAGCAGGGACTCTCTCTGTTTTATTGTAGAAAGAAGCCTCTTAGGTTGGCTGAGGCCACCGCCATGAGCGCTCTTTTTGTGTTTATCATAGAAAGAAGCCTCTTAGGTTGGGTGTAGGTCATTGTAAACGGTATATTTCTAGGAAGTGACCTAGAAATAGCACCATCATGTGGCTGACACCAGTATTGGTAACTTTTTGTATTAATATTGAAATAAATAATTGAAACCTTCATTGGGCATCTGGGTAATAAAATAAATTTTTTATATATTTTATCTAAATTAATAAAAATAAGATAATGTGGTTAACTAAAGCTGCAGATGCCTTGTCAAAGGCTGTACCATCCATTATTTGAAGGGATGTAAAGATAAATTTATATGCAATTATTTAATGAAAATAAACTATTCCTTGTCATATATTTTTTTGCTTAAGTTTTCCTTTATGCATTTCACCAAGTTAGCTTAGTAGTGCAACATTGCAAATGAATTTCATGAACTCCAAAGCTATGATTCGATGTTAATGCGATGTCCTTTAAAGACTATAAGTTCAAACCCATGTTGCTAGTAGTGACATTATTGGACTTCAATAATATAACAGGTCTAAATTAAGAAATATTTTAGCCACCTCCAGCATCATAAGGTACATATATATGATGAGCAATAAATGTAACCACTGGAGCCAAAATTATCAGCAATCAGTTTTAATCTTATAATGATCCTTAGTATGCTCATCATTATTTGTGATTGAGTGAATAGACTATCATCCTATGTGCTTGGAGTTTAGCTACATTTCTTGCTAAACATGTCCCAATTATCTTTTTTCAAGATAGTTATCTAGGCATCTGGTTACAATAGTGAAAAAAAATGAAGCACCTAATATTTTTCCTTAGAACTGTAGATGTTATTTTATTTTTTACCAAGTAGTAATGTTCCATTGATTATGCTATTAGAACAGTGATAATGGGTCTGTAGAAGATTTCAGCAGTCTGCAAAAGCAATTGCCTAATGATGTAAAATGCAAGTCAACTCTGTGTGACAAATGTGCAATGTTGTGAATGAGTGTCAAACATGTTTAAAGGTGAAACAAAAAGAATGTCTTGAAAAGTCAAAATAAAATATAGTTGTTCTGGAAATAAAGAAAGGGTGCTGGTGAAGAATGTATTTGGATTATCTCCGACATAATGTGAGTAGTAAGGTGCTTGCAAAATAAAGACTTCAAATATATAATAACATCTCAGGAGATACGAAACTTTTTTAAGAGATCTAAGTGATCTTATTATACTCAACTAGCAAACTAGCAGTTCAACTATTAATTATCTTATTAATATCTTTATTATTCATAATAAAACTCTTGAAAATTTATTAATACACATAAAAATATAACATGATCCCCATTTGTTATACTTGCCTGATTTAACATCAAAATATAATGGATAAGAATCATCAAAATTTAACTTGAAAGTATTGTTTTTGATAGAAATAACTTAGTATTACAAAGAAATATATCTATACCTTGCAAAAAAAAAATTTCAGTATATTAACAGTTCTTATTTGTGGACCTGAGACTTCGGCTTTTAACAAAAGAGCTACAGAGACTTCTGATCAGTCAACAAAATATGGAGAGATGTATATTGGCATAACAAAATGGTAGAAGGGATCGAAAACAAGATCTAGAGACTACATGTGAGGTAGATGGAAAGTCTTGTTGACATATTAGCCTTGCAAGTAGTTTAATTGCACTTAATTCTATAGACCGCTTGATGTGCTGGTTCATTTGACATAGGGTCTTTAGAGTTATTGATTAATTGGTTAAGTGATGGAGCAATTTGAAAGCTTGTATTTTTTTTTTTTTACATACATTTTTAAATTTATGTCTAATCTTTGGAACATAAGGTAGGTTTATCTAGTTTTTACATCCCACTTGTTGGTTGGGGTGAGGATTTCTTATTTTCTATAGAATCTCTTTAGGGCATTTATGGTTTTATTGTGATTATATCTCATATTTCAGAGGCCATTTGAATACTGTTTAATGTTCTTTTTATTATATTCAAACTTCCATAGTGCATGATTTGTGTTAAAAAAAACCTTCAATCCCACATATTTACGTGATATTGGGGTTATTGATCTAGGGTTGATTGATCTTATATTTAGGAGCTTAATCATTATATTGTCTAGCATGTAGCTTTGTCTTTGTATATATAAATACAAAAACTTTGTTTCTTTATTATTATCTTCTTTCTTTATTATTATCTTCTTTCTCCAAGCATCAATGTTTTTTCTATTTCTTGTTGTATTTCATCAACCTTTGGGTCTGTTACGCATATAAATATGTTGTCTATGTTTCTCACATATCAAACTTGAGTTTAAATTCTGTGATTAGGTATCATACATTTTTCGATTTTTGTTAGGAATAGACTTTTGATGATACTGCTACTGAAGAATCCAATCAGCCAGTCATTATTTAGTTTATAAGGTTTTCCATTGGCTGCTGCTGCTGTGAGATCTATGCCAATCTCTTTCGAAACCTCTATTATGAATTACCTTTTGTGATGGTCATAATTGCTGTTACTTAACAGTCTATTAAATCAAGTTTTGTTTTGTACTCATCCTTTTTCATTAACACCATACAGCTTTATCTTAATCATATTGTGACTTTCTATGTATGATTAGTGTCCTTTACATTAACATACCGTTTATCTTTATGCTTTGGTAAGAAATTCAGTATTCTAGCTGACTTTTCATAATCTGATCTATTAAGGGGTCATTTTCAAATATGATTTCTATATTAGTTACTAATTTTTCCATTCCCTGCCCATGAATCTTGATTTATTATTTAATGTTACCAATTGTTTCTGATATGGTTTCATTGGTTAAGTTGATCCAATTGTCTTGTTTAATGCATTCCAATTTTTTGCTTTGTTTCTCTAAAAAGCGCATTTTCTTATCATATTTGCTTTTTAAGTTTAAGGCCATAAGTTATACATTTTTAATTTTCTTTTGTACCTCATATTTTTATCCATTATTTTAATTCCCCCCATTGTCTGCTTTAATTGCTCTGTTCACAGCTTTTATTATCAGCTCTAATAAAACTATCTTGTTTTTCAAAATTCTGAGGCTGATTATTGATCATGGCAATGCATACTTTTACAAAATGACCAAAACTATCACTTTACACTTTATGACTGACTGAAGAATTGGGATTCAGCAAATATTCAATTAAATCGTACAATTTTTTTAATAAAATTTGCATCACTCAATGTAAAAGTTATATGACTCAGTGCTCTGAATTGAATCAATTGAGGTGATTAATGAATTGCTAAGTAACAGCAACTATGATTATTGCAAAAGGCAATTCATAATAGAGATTTTGAAATGGATTGACAAGTCTTTACATAAAATGGCAAATATAAAATGAATAATGACTGGCTGATAGAACTCCCTGGCAGCAGTATCATCAATCATCTATTCCTAGCTAAAATCGAAAAATATATTATACCTACTCATAGATATTTAAACTCTAGTTTAATATATGTGAGATATGTAGACAACACTTTATGAGTGTGACTGACACACAGATTGATAAAATACAACAGGAATTGGAGAGCAACAACACTGAAATGGACCCTGGAGAACGAAGACAATGGTAGAGTAATAAAGTTTTTGGACATATATGCAAAGACTAGGTCACATGCTAGACTACAGAATGATGATTAAACCCCTAAATATGAGGATCAATCCATTCTAGATCAATAATCTCATTATCACATAAACGTGGAATCGAAGGGTTTTTTAGCACAAATCATACACTATGCAAGTTTGGATATGATAAAAAGAACAACATGAAATGACCTCCGAAATAGAGGATATAATCATGATGAAATCATAAACACCATAGAGATTCTATAAAAAAATCCTTGGCTGAACCACCACATAGAACCTAAAAACTGGATAAGCCTATCTTATATTCCAAAGATTCCACATAAAAATAAAATTGATATAAGCTTTTCAACCACTGCATCACTTAATAACTTTAAAAGCACTATATCAAACAAACTGACACATCAAGTGGTCTTTAAAATAAGTGTAGCCAATCATCTTGCAGTGCTGCATATTATGTGAAGTTAAGGGCCAATTTGTCAACAAGACTTGCCCAGATATTTACACAATATAGCCCTCAGAGACAAGAAATACACTTCAATATTTACAGACCATGAGCAGAAAACTGGTCATAGATTTGAGGTAACAAGAGGAGAGAGATTGTAAACAGAAAGAGGATATAAAATTGAAAATTAAAAAAGCATGTACAGTAAGCTGGTGACAGTTTTTCTATTATTAAAAAAGAAATGAGCGTGCCCATTTTAAAGAAGTGGGCTATTTGAATATTGAAATTGAATACATGAACAGTTAATTAATCATTGATATAAAAAAAATCATATAATCACACCACTATATGCCATGAATATGATATAGTAAAAATATATTGAAAACATGCTAGGCAGTAATAAAGCTAAATATTATTAAAACAATTCTTCTGTGTGTTTTTTCATTTTACCAGATATTAAAACATTTCCAAATCTTAATGATTAAGGTTTCAATTTAAGATATATGTTTATGTTAACTGTATATTATATTTGATATGAACATTGAAGTACTTAAACTATATAATGAAACTATGGTTTAAATAAACAACTATTGATATTCATATTTTAATATTTCAAAATGGCTCTATTGAGGTGTGACAAATATTAAAATATAATTATCGATAGTTTATTTCTGTCTTATTTGGAATGATTATTTAGTTTATATATTTCTTGCAACATTATGGACAAATTAAAAAATTATATTAGATATTTCATCTTATAATTATTGAATAATTTGAATGATTACATTTAAAACTACACAGGCAAAACTCCGTAGAGTAGCACCGTTCAGCACAAGCCAGAGTAATCAATGAATGCAGGAAGGTTTGTGCATAAAATCTTGATGCTATTCTTGCAATTGCCCCAGATTAGTTTTTAGTTTATGGCTTTCATGAGAGGTCTTGGATCTGAGAACACGAGAACACTGCACCTAGATCTTAGGATCTAATCCAACCTTCTAGATAACTAGAAAGCTTTAAGATGAAAACAAAATAATGTCTTCAATTGAAGCTCATGGATCTGAACTCAGTTCAGCATCTATACTTTTTGGTGTCTTTGAATCTTTAATAACCACAGTCACCATAATTCTATTGGGCATGATTGGTATTAAACCACTAATCACACGATCATCTTTTTTATGCTTACACCATCTTTACACAGGCAAATCTCTCCAAATGGAAGCACCACTCAGTGCAAACTACAGTCATCAATGAATGCAGGGATGTTTGGGCTTAAAATATATCTAGGACCTACTCATCCAATATCCCCAGACTAGTTTCTAAGTTATGACTGATAAGTGAAAAACCTTGGATCTGAGGACACTGCACTTAGATCTTCTGATCTAATGCAACTCTCCAGCAGCCACATTTCATCTTTTTAGCAAACTATAAAGCTTTTGAGTCCAAAATGAAAACAATGTTTTCAATTCAAGTTCATTTATTTGTATAGTCATACAAATCTGAACTCCGTTTAGCATCCACACTTTTTGTCTGGTTCTTCAATAATCACAATCACCAAAAGTCTATTGGGCATAATTGGTATTACACCACTACACATTGCATGATCACCATGCTTTATGCTTAGACAAGCTGTTTACCCAGGCAAAACTTTTCATATGGTAGCACCACTCTCTGCATTCCAGAGTAATAGGTAATATATGGCTGCTAGAGGATTGCATTAGGTTTTAAGATAGGTGCACCGCTCTCAGATCCAAGGTTCATTATTGATGAAAATGACAAGCTAGAAAATAGGATGAGTAGGCACTAGATGGGGATCTTATGCATGAACCTTTCTGAATCCATTGATTACTAACTCTTGCACTGAGTGGCCCTACTGTTTGGAGAGTTTTGCCTCTGTGTAAACAACTTATTTAAGTGTAAATAGTGGTGATAATATGTTTAGGGGTTTAATACCAATTCTTCCCAGTGTATTTATGATAACTGGTTATTAAAGGACTAAAGATGCCAAAAAGTATGGATTCTGAATTGAATTTAGATCTATATAACTATACCAGCTCATGAACTTGAAAATATTGTGCTTTCATTTTGGACTTATTTTTTATAGTTACTTAAAATATAGCTGCTGGAGTTGCATTAAATCCTAAGATCTAAATGTTAGTGCCCTCAGATCCAAGGCTTCTCACTGATAAAGCCACAATCTAACTTAGTCTAGGGATATTGGATGAATAGGCACTAGATAAGGATTTTATGCACAAAACTTCCTGCATCCATTGTTTACTCTGGCTTGCAATGAGTGACACTATAATATGGAGAGTTTTACCTTTGTGTAAATGGCTTGAGTACGCATAAAGAATGGTGATTATGTGATGTTTAGTGGTTTATATTTAAAACATGATATTATACTTTGAAAATAAAGTAAGCTAATAAACAATATTTTATTTGTTTTAATAAATTGTTCTATGGTGAGTATTAAGTAATAATTATTAGATTTCTTGTATTTTAATTGTGTGTGTGTGTGCATCAACATTTTGGTATTATAGCAATTCTTTATATTATACAATAGACATGAAGTATTAAGTAATAATTATTAGAGTTCTTGTATTTTAATTGTGTGTGTGTGCATCAACATTTTGGTATTATAGCAATTCTTTATATTATACAATAGACATGAAGTAGTTGAATCTGTGCTGTAGAAATACTTATTTTATTAATTCAGATGAAAGATATACTTCATGATACATTATTGGAATGTACATTATAAACATTTTATTATTTATCATTTTTATATTCATTAATAAATGTTAATTTGGTTAAACAAACAAACTTGTTTCAGTGATCATTTCAATTAGTTATGCAAATCTATTAGCTAATAAAATTTTAGTATTTAATGATTATGTATTGATTTACCCCATTACATAAAATAATCCAGGAATCAAACAATTGGATAGGTAAGTGCTTATATTGTTATGGGTTACTTTCTTTCCTGTAAATTCAATGTATTATTATTATTTGAGCTAGTTACATATATAATAATAGATTAAATAATTTATTATAGCTAGATATTGGTAACTGATTAGAAGATCATAATTATCTTATGTTATTTTGGACAAAATCCATATTTGAGCTAATTTAGTAATTTGTAAGGTTTCAATGTAAACAAAGGCAACTATAATTGAATGTCATCATATTTTAAATTATTATGTATTGGATGCTTATTATTCGATTAGAAAGATAATTTTATGTTATAAAATTAGTAATGGTATGTATTGAAATTGATATTTGAATTATACTAACTAGCACAATATAGTTTGTTTAGATTTAAAACTTATAATATCCACACTTATTTGGTGTTTAATGTTTAGGCTTTGTCGATTTGAAGGATAATTTGTTACAATTTAACACTCATGTTAATATGGGTATTAAATAAAAATCTATATTTTGTGGTTATGATTTGGATCCCATAATTTGTAAGACTATTTGAAATGTTGGTTTTTGACTTTTATATCCTTATAGTTTGGGACAAGTCATGAAGTATGTTAGATAAGTTGATTTTGTATATTCTGTTTTGTTAGTTTTAGCATTATAAACATTTTATTCCTTTACAATTTGACACTCTACAACATTCATGGGGTATTTTGAAAGAACTTTGTCTTAAAATAGGCTGATGTACAGAAATCTGTAATACATAACAAAACTTCTTATCATAATCACCTTATATATTTTTATATCATTCCAATTTAGGTGTTGCAATTTGTGGAATGTATTGCATAAAAACAAGCCTTTTATACGATTTTTGTAAATATTTGGCATCTCTAGCTGAAGGCTTGAATGTGGGCTAATCAGTGGATCTTGCATACCTGATCATCATTACCATTTTTATTCCATTATAATAAAATAAATGTGTATGTGATTTAATCAAACATGGTGCAAATCATATGTATTTATATGAAATGCAGACTAACTACATGTCTTAATGTGTGCATATGCAATAGTTGTTTATAGATAAGAATAGTACCTGTGAAGATTATGTAAACTGCTATATATGCATATATATTTTGTTAAAGAATAAAAGTATGTGTGTTTACAAGCTTTTATGATGATATGCTAAAATACCCTAAAAATAAAGTTAGTATGCAGAAAAAAAACTAATTACTGAAAATAACAACAGGCTAGTCTGCATGTTACGAAACATTTTATGCAAATTAGTAAAACTGATAAAAAGTCTGCATGAGAATTAAGAAAAAGAAAAAAATAGTGAGTAAAAACTAGTGGAAAGATAAACCTGTGAAATTGAAGTTCTGAAAATAAATAAAGAAGAGCTCATTGTCAAGAATATAATTGGACTATTGGTGAGATGTGTGAGCAGTAGGGTGGTTATAGAAATTTAGAGTTACAAAACTATTGAGTTAAATAAATTTTACAAATATTAATTCTCTATAATTTCTTTCATCACCAATTAATTGTTTTTAAGAACTGTTTAAACAAAATTCAGTGCCCAAATAACTTTCTTGATGTTCAAAAAGAAAATTTGTTGCATATATGCTAAATAAATACATGCAGATATTGAATTTTATAGCTCTAATTACTTTCAAAAAACTATCTCAAAATATTTTAAAGATAGAATACTGCACTCATTTTTATAGAGAGAGAGAAAAAAATAAAGTATCATCCACAAACATTAACATCATGATTTAATAGATGGATTTCACATTAATATTCATGAGTGATGCAAGAAGTCAGCATTCAATCGTAGAATAAAAGCAAATGAAGCTATTTAAAATGAAATGGTTTTTTTATTTAATGATGGAAATTAAAAATGTTTAGATGGTTATAACATAGGAATAACAATAGATACATCAAAATAGTTTTTAATTGGTTTATGTGTAATCTTTCTTAAAATGAGATAGATAATAAAAAAATAAGGAATGGTGCTGGAATAATGATTTCGTAGTAATGAGGAAGAAATAGTCTATTGTGGTATATAAATTGTATACAACAGAGTTTTGGATTTCATTTTAAGAAGAAACAATTTTACATAGGTGAGATTTATAAGGTAAGTAAGTATTTAATAAATAATTAGAATACATAATTGGTAATTGACACTTCATTTAAAAAGACAAAGCAAAACATTCCTTTTTAGTAATTGTCTTCAAAGTTCTGGACTTATTGTATAGAAAAATAATATTTAGGATTTGAGCTAACTACAGCTTAATGGATAATAAAATGTATGTAATAATAGACTCTTTACTTAATTAAAACACACCCCTCTATTTGAACTTCATACCTTTCAATTATTGTGCCATTAGGAAAATGACAATTTTTGTGTTCACATTATCACTATTCTTTAAGCTTACTCAAGCTGTTTACACAGAAGCAAAATTCTCCATCTATTGATTAGTCTGGCTTGCACTAAGAGGTGTTACTGTGTGGAGAGTTTTGCCTCTGTGTAAATATCTTCTTGTGCATACTTTCATATTTACTGTGAAACTTGAGAGTCATCTAATGTTATTGTTGAAAATTCATAATAATAACAAGGAATAATTTTATTTGCAAGACCAGACTGAATGTGGAATATAAGATATTACATTTTGCAATTTGTTACATGTTAATGAATTTCCTTTCTGAATTAACAGAACACATGATCATCAAAATGAATTTTTGATTAATAAATCTAACATCATGACGAGTATAGCTTTCATAATGACAATTGGTGTTATCATATAATTTTTCAAACTAAATAAATCGTTGGTCAAATAAAGCATATACATATATCAATAGTAACAATCAGTAAAATGATTAGCTTCATGATTTTCTAAAATAGATTTTTCAGTATTTTTGAATATACACAACTGACATTTAAAAACTTCAATATTAATTACTGTCACAGTCTTCTCTTGCATGTTTGTTTTTGATGACTCTGGACAGACTATTTCATATAGATATTATCTTGTATTACTATATTACTTTTTATAGCAGTTGTGGTTTAATGTATGTAGTATTCAAAAGATTTTTCATTTACTGGACTTATTTCCTCATTATTTGAACTATTTCCTACATCAGTTTTAGAATTGGCATTGTAAGAAAATTCTCTAACATGACTTCTTTGATGAAAATTTAAAATACTTGTTACAGAAGTTTTAAAACTGCACAATTGGTACAAATAAAGTTTTTTTTCCTGTGTGCATTTCTTCATGAATTACTACATTTGATTTTGCAGGTTTTATATTCAGACAAATTGCACTGGTGCAGCTGTTTCTGCATGAATTTTTTTATGAATTCTTATATTTATAGGAATTTTTTCTATTAAGAATTTTATTATGTATCTTAAGAGAATTTTTTACAGCAGTCTTGTAGTTGCACATATTCCATTGATAATGCTTTTCTCCAGTATGTTTACTCATGATTTTTTAAGGAACCTCTAAGCAGTTTCATAATCACAAATTACATTGATAAGGCTTTTGTCGAGTGTGTTTAATAATGAGCTCTTAATGAATTTCTAGGAGCAGTTTCATAATCACATAATAAACCTTCTGTAGTGGCTTTATAATCACAAATTACAATGATAATGTTTTTTTTACTGTGAGAGATTTTTTTTTTATTTAAATAAAAAACCTTTATTAACACAATAAATATTTACAATTTATACAAGTAATTAAACAAATGATAAATATGTTAGTTTTGTATACCAAAACCCAAAGAATTTGATATATTTCACTATTAAGACAAAAATTCTGCAGGCAATTAACTAGTTATCTTAAACTGGAGGAGATTGACTTGTATCACTGTACTAGAATGACATTCTAAGACATGCAATTCAAATGAGCAAAGCATGTAACAAAATGATTGATTAGCCCAAGGAATAAGCCACACATAAGAAATAAACCTTTATTTAAGACAAATGTTCATCTGATAATCTCACATAGTTATTTCAGGACCACCCCAGATTCGATTTGTCTTCCTTGGCAAGTATCTTAGACATTTGACTAAAATAAGTTTCCCAATCACTATAGGGTTTTTTCAGCCACTTGAATTTCTTGTCAAATATCATAGTACATCGTATATACCATATTGTCTTAAGGGTATGCACAGTCATCATTGTATTGTGAGGGTTAAATTTGTCAATGTATTGACTAAGTAAAAGTTTTAAGTTTATGATTGGCCTGTGGAACACTTTAGCTCTTATCTACCTAAATGCCAAACATTCTTTGAATAGATGCTGAAAAGTCTCATTACCAGATTTGCACAGCAAACAGACTGGATCTAAATTCATATGTAGTCTTTCATTTAGAACCTTAGTAGTTGGAAACAAGCCATTCACTAGTTTGAAAATAAATTTCAAATAGGATTGGGGTGCATATATAGAGTGGAACTTTTTCAACACATTTTTCTTTGATATATCCAACCATGCATTGCCATGACTTTTAAAATGATTCATTAAGTCTTTATATTTAATACTTTCCAAACTGGACACCTTCATATCATCCTGGAGATCCCTATAAGCAATGAACAGATCAGCTATAAAAGATCTTCCTTTACATCCTATTTCATTAAAGGCACCGTCAAGACCAACTGAAGGCCCAAAAAATTGACTTTTAATTAAGTTAATAAATGTACTTGCCTTGATGTAAGATATGTATAGCTCTGGATCAATCAGGCCAAGACCTCCTTTTTCTTTTGGCATCTGCAAGGTTGATATTGAGATCCATCTTGAAGCTCTACCCCAGACATATTTCTTTGCAATTTGGTTTATTCTGAGTATTGTTGTTATGTAGGGTGTATAGTATGCCAAAATCCCTGAAACAATGGAATTAAAAAATTGACGCTCTTGTAATTTCATATAATTTAAGTGATGAAAAATTACTTATTTTATCTTCAATTTTTTTAATAATTAATTTATTCAAGTAAGTGTTCATTTTGCCGCAAGAGGAAAAGCCTGTGGAATGCCCCTCTTAGGGATAAAAAAAATCAGATCTCATAAAGTTTTTAAGAGATTCTACTATTTTTAATATAATTTTCAACTGCATTCGCCAACCATATGTGATCTGGGATTAAAAGACGGAAGGACTGAATCAAATATGTCTAATGGACCAGATCGAAAGCAGCCCTAAAATCTATTTAGATAGCATAATATTGGGTTAAGTTTAAATCCCTTGCATATTTAATAGCCTCATGAATTTTTAAGGCAGCATTTACTGCATGTCTACCCTTAATGGCATGGTGGGCAAATGATATTCTAGTACTGATAAGGTGATGTAATTTTTTCAAGAGAATTCTAGCCAGAATCTTCAAATCAATATCTTCTACAGAAATATGTCTCAGTTCATCAATTGTTGGACTTTGCACTAATTTATCTTTTTTAATGCTAAAAATTACTCTGTTGCTAATAAAGGGCCACTCAATTCTCTCATAACACAACTGATTAAAAAAAATCACATTGCAAATCTGAGAGCATAGCCAAGTTGTTTATAAACAGAGGCTGGGATTATGTCATTTGCCATTATTGATTGTACTTTGAGGATATTAATTTCATCTTGAATATCCTGATTTGAAATATACTCTTTCTGTTCCCATTATGATACTACTGTACTGATCAATGAAACCTGTACTTACACCAAATTTCATTTTTAAATTTTCAAATATGTAATTATCAACATAGATTCCAGAGGCAATGCCATCATCATCCTTGGTGATACTGGCAATACCCCTAAAGTTGGGGGATATATAATTTAGCATAGTTTATCATGGGTTTTGATAATTTACTCAAGTTAGGAATTAATTTCCTGAGCCATATTGTACAAGCAGCTTGATGCATAAGTTGATATAAGCTGTTGTATTCATCTTGTAAACTATTTATCAATGGATGATTAGGTCTGAGGTAGGTAATATTGCGTAAGACTCTGAATTTCAGAGATTCTATTTTTCATTTGATTCATTGATAAAATATTCTGTGCATTCTTATAACATATTCTAGAGAGATCTTTTTTAATTTTAAACCAAGCAATACAGGGTGGTAGGCCTGAACATTTTGTATAATTAATGACAGTCAATATAACTGATAATTGGTCAATCGAGAGCAAAACTCCATCTCTAACGTTTCTCCTAATAGAAAATCTACATTGATTTGATAATAGTTATAAAGAACTAACTTTAAACAGAGGTGATCTGAAAAACCAATCAGAGATGTATTAATAGTTGACTCATTTAGCTTATACCCCGACACAAAGAAAAGGTCTATAAGAGATGAGAATCTGCTATTAAAGAAAGTATATGCATTATCTGGATATCTTTCATGCAATGAATTATAGTGAAATTTCTTTCATTTTATTTTGTAATGCAATAGGAAGAGATCGAAATGTACAATTAAAGTCACCACCCAGAATTATAATACCTGGTGTCTGTAAGAACTTATTTTGAACATTATGGATTATATTTGCAATATCATTACCCTTAGCTACAGAGTATACAGCAATCAGATAATGCAAGACTGCCTGATAAACAAAGGAAACTACAATATAGTTTGTTTGTAAAGACAATAACTGAATTTTTTCAATCTCTGAATGCATATATAATAAAACAGCTGCACCTTGAGCAGGCCTATCATTAGGTTTAAAAAGCAAAATATTCTGTTGAGATAATTTATCAATTATATAAACAAGTGCATTATGACTGCGAGATTTTGTGTGATTATCAGGATGTCTTCTTTTTATATATTTTCTTAATAATCCTTTTTCAGCAGCTTTATAATCACAAAAATTACATTTGAAAGGCTTTTCTCCAGTGTGAATTCTAATATGGTTTTCTAAAATATTATTCAATGAAGCTTTGTAATCACACAAATTACACTTATAAGGCTTTTCTTTAGTGAGAGTTTTTATATGAACTGTTAAACCCCATTTTTTGGTGTGTTATAGTTACACATAGTACATTGATGATGTTGTTTTATTTTAGTATTATAATGCTTCTTTCTAAGGTGAGTTTTATTATGTCTTTCTAAATAACTTTTATTAGTAGTACTAGAACCATACATTACACTAATGACAAATTTGTTCATCATTGTTGTAAGGCTGTTCTGTAGGGTGTTAATGTCTATAAAAATTCCATTTTATATCTGTGCTATAACTACAAAGTTGACATTGATATTTTTCTTTTGACATAATATGGTTGTAATATAACAGTACAAACATTTTTACAACCACACAAGCTACACTGATAGAACTTCTATTTGAGGGTTCATGTCTTTTTAATGCAATTTTATAAACAACTCTTCAATGACACAAGTGGCAGGATTGTTTTTTTCCAGTGTGAATTCTTTTTCGAAAACAAACTGCAATAAACTCTTCAACATTTAATTTTATGTTTTTCTTTTACGAAAGATTATTTTAATAATTTTTTTAGATAAAATTATATGTGCCAATATCAATATTGGTGCAATAGATAATGCATTTAACTGATATTCACACTTTGTAAAATTATACTTTTGAAGAAGTTTTAATTTATTAAAAGAATGTGAGGCACTTGGAATTATCACAGGCAAAGAAATATGACTTAATCATCATTTCAAACATTCTCAATCTATTGCAGAATGGAGGGTGTCTCAGTTTAATCCAGTTTTCTGATCTATTTTCAACATCAGATCAACAAAATTTCATATTTCTTTCCATCTACCTCGCATGTAGTCTCTAGATCTTGTTTTCGATCCCTTCTACCATCTTGTTATGCCAATATACATCTCTCCATATTTTGTTGACTGATCAGAAGTCTCTATAGCTCTTTTGTTAAAAGCCGAAGTCTCAGGTCCACAAATAAGAACTGTTAATATACTGAAATTTTTTTTTTTGCAAGGTATAGATATATTTCTTTGTAATACTAAGTTATTTCTATCAAAAACAATACTTTCAAGTTAAATTTTGATGATTCTTATCCATTATATTTCGATGTTAAATCAGGCAAGCATAACAAATGGGGATCATGTTATATTTCTATGTGTATTAATAAATTTTCAAGAGTTTTATTATGAATAATAAACATATTAATAAGATAGTTAATAGTTGAACTGCTAGTTTGCTAGTTGAGTATAATAAGATCACTTAGATCTCTTCAAAAGTTTCGTATCTCCTGAGAGGTTATTATATATTTGAAGTCTTTATTTTGCAAGCACCTTACTACTCACATTATGTCAGAGATAATCCAAATACATTCTTCACCAGCACCCTTTCTTTATTTCCAGAACAACTATATTTTATTTTGACTTTTCAAGACGTTCTTTTTGTTTCACCTTTAAACATGTTTGACACTCATTCACAACATTGCACATTTGTCACACAGAGTTGACTTGCATTTTACATCATTAGGCAACTGCTTTTGCAGACTGCTGAATTCTTCTACAGACCCATTATCACTGTTCTAATAGCATAATCAATGGAACATTATTACTTGGTAAAAATAAAATAACATCTACAGTTCTAAGGAAAAATATTAGGTGCTTCATTTTTTTTTTACTATTGTAACCAGATGCCTAGATAACTATCTTGAAAAAAGATAATTGGGACATGTTTAGCAAGAAATGTAGCTAAACTCCAAGCATATAGGATGATAGTCTATTCACTCAATCACAAATAATGATGAGCATACTAAGGATCATTATAAGATTAAAACTGATTGCTGATAATTTTGGCTCCAGTGGTTACATTTATTGCTCATCATATATATGTAACTTATGATGCTGGAGGTGGCTAGAATATTTCTTAATTTAGACCTGTTATATTATTGAAGTCCAATAATGGCACTACTAGCAACATGGGTTTGAACTTATAGCCTTTAAAGGACATCGCATTAACATCGAATCATAGCTTTGGAGTTCATGAAATTCATTTGCAATGTTGCACTACTAAGCTAACTTGGTGAAATGCATAAAGGAAAACTTAAACAAAAAAATATATGACAAGGAATAGTTTATTTTCAGTAATAATTGCATATAAATTTATCTTTACATCCCTTCAAATAATGGATGGTACAGCCTTTGACAAGGCATCTGCAGCTTTAGTTAACCACATTATCTTTTTTTTTATTAATTTAGATAAAATATATAAAAAATTTATTTTATTACCCAGATGCCCAATGAAGGTTTCAATTATTTATTTCAATATTAATACAAAAAGTTACCAATATTAGGTTGTTTTCTATTTCCTGGTGTCAGCCACATGACGGTGCTATTTCTAGGTCACTTCCTAGAAATATACCGTTTACAATGGCCTACACCCAACCTAAGAGGCTTCTTTCTATGATAAACACAAAAAGAGCGCTCATGGCGGCGGCCTCAGCCAACCTAAGAGGCTTCTTTCTACAATAAAACAGAGAGAGTCCCTGCTAGCCGGTCTGGCTTTCATTCTATGCTAAAAGCACAGACAAATGCCTTTATTGGCTGCTGTAGTTGGTTGTGTTATTAACTTTATCGTAATGCAAGATGACTATTTTCTATTGAGTTTGGTGTGAGAGTATGTGGATTTTAGCGTGTCGTAAACACTATTCAATGCTACTTTCTAGAGACTGAAATAAATCAAAAACTATAATACTAAATCTCTAAAAAATTAACGTATGCTAAGCACTATTTAATGCTTTTTTCGAAAGACTAGGTAATAAAACAAAGTGATAATTAGAAAAATGATGGATGGGGGGAAAAATGAACTGCACGACATATAAAAAAAAATTTTCACTGACTTTCAACACTATTTCATGGAGTATCTATAAACAAAAAAACTAATTATCCTACTTTCAAAAATATAATACAAAATTTCATCAATATTTGAAAAATAAAAGACTTTCAACAGTAGTTTTTAATCTGTATATATTCCTTTATGATGAAAATGTCACGTGACAAAAGTACAGTAGTTCATAATTTTTACAGCAGGGACTTAGACTAAATAGAGCCTAAAAAAGTAAGTTTTCTTACATCCATTTTATTTATTAATCTTCGTGTAAAAAGTACATTTATAGTTAGATATACTTTATTTATAGTTATATATACAGTAAAGACCGCTAGATGTACATTCCAAGTGAAAAGTACGCATAAAAATGTAAGTTTTATTCCTTTTTTATTTATTAATATTTCCATTTAGACAGAGTTTATTTCTTGTTAGATAAACTGATTAAAGTTGGATCTTTCTAATTGTGTCTATCTCCACTCTATTTATAGTTAATTTATTTACAGTTATATATACAGCGAAGACCGCTATAAGTGAAAAATACGCACGTAAATGTAAGTTTTTTTTTCTTTTTTTATTAACATTTACACTTAGATATAGTTACATACACTTATTAAATTTGGATACAGTTATTAGAGGGGAAAAAGTAGTTACGTTTTTTAAAAATAGAGGGCGAATGGTTCGGGTAGCTATAAGTCAGTTTTACCATTTGTTCAAACATTGTGCATGTTAATTTTGCATTTTAAATCACATTCTGTTTTTGCTTTTTAAAAAAGAACGTAATCAATTATTAATCATTTAGTGTCCACAAGTTTATTTTTAAAAGGTGAGTAATAGCAGTGGGCACAATTAAATTTGACAATTAAAAATTAAAATCTGATTTTTAATTGTAATTAACAATTTAAAAATTACTTACAGCAACTTGAAATTAATGTGATGAAAAATTTGATTTTTAAACGGAATTGAAAATTAAAAAATTAAAGACAAAATAAGAATTTAATTTTTAGTTGTTAGTTTCATAAACAATTAATAAAATCATCATCTCAAAGATTAATTACTAATTACATTGTCACCAGAAAACCATTGACACAACATGAGTGTAAAGTTGGTGTTAGTTGTATTTCCTCTAGTAAAAAATTAATTTTTTACCAGTTTGCAAATGAACGTGTTTTTCGGCATGCAGCGATAATAATTAAAACGTGTATAAAAAATGTAAAATACTGAATTGTAAATTATGTATTAAAATATATTATTTTGAATAAAAATAAATATCAATTTTTTTCAAATTTGAAATTTTTTATTACTCATATTTTATTTCCTTATTTTTTTTGCGCGAATTTTAAAGTAATTTTATATTGGTGCTTTGGTTTTATGCGAATTTTGAAAAATCACAGACCACACCCCCCCCCTTTTTCAATGTAAGTTATGTCTATTTTTGCGTGACTTCGTTTGCGCATGTTTTCTGAAGAACCTATCTATCACGTAAAATGAGACCCAGGTGTACATAAGACCATGTGTGAATTTATCTAATGTTAAAACAAATTTCTTCATAAGAATAGGAAGATTTAATATAACTCTAATGAACAATAACCTCATTACAAACATTTTCTTTAAATTAAATTATGAGTAGAGAAAATAATTAGACAAATATACACAGTGTTTACCAATCTAAATAATGGGGGAAAAAATGTTTTGAATAAATGTTTAAATAATTCTAAATTAGATCTAAATGCTTTTGCATTTAGTTGGTGGCATTCAAATTTTTTATTTATGATAGCTATTTGTACCAAATTCATGTAGTTTAACCCATTAAGAATCCAATAACTTTGATATAGATTTTAAACTTTTATTCACAAAAATAGAAATTTTTCTTTTAATTTTAAAGCCAATTCAAAAAAAAAAAAAAATCTGGAAATTAATAATTAAATACATTTCTGGTACAAGAGATTGTCACATTTATTTTCATTTTCTTCAAAAAATGATTTGAAGTATTGAAGGGCCAAAGAAATTTGTGAATAAAATTTCCCATTATTAATAATACAATGGGCAGAGGTGACATGGATGATACAAATTTTTTGTATGGTGATTGTTAATATATTATGCAGTAAAATGTTTGAATATTTCTATTATGAAAATAATATTCAAGTGACACACTAATCCAATATTTGAATGAATAATATTTTTAGTACTATCTATAGTAACCAACAATAAAAATTAATATTTCAAATTCAAGTTCATTATTCCATAAAATACTTTAAAAAAATATTTTCACCTGAAATTGTATCTTTCAATCATTTTAAGGAAAACTAATTTTTGTTATTTGAATATTTTAATTTAAATCGTGAATAAAAAATTAGTAACTGAACTGTATTTATTACGACTTCATTATTATGTAACTGCTACTGAAAAATGTATATCCTTAAATGTTTATGTGTA
This sequence comes from Epiperipatus broadwayi, assembly GCA_028023455.1. Classification (NCBI taxonomy): domain Eukaryota; kingdom Metazoa; phylum Onychophora; class Udeonychophora; order Euonychophora; family Peripatidae; genus Epiperipatus; species Epiperipatus broadwayi. The sequence continues at coordinate 4,427,699 of JAQFVV010000098.1, read as the reverse complement.
TACTTCTTTTCCATCCATTATCAGCCTTTTACAATCCTAAATGTGGAAAATTCTTATTTGAATATCAATTACAGACACATTTAATACATTTTCTAACAAGAAAAGATCTTTTTTATAAAATTATTTGGAAAATATATAAATTATTAATAACACTAATTAAATCTTGATTAGTAAACTTGTTATCTGCTTTTATTGCCTTTTAAAACTGATAATCAATTTTACATTTTTTTCTTTTAATAATCCTTTTAATATGTTTTCTAATTAATAAAAATTTCAAATTATATTCTTTAAACAAGGATACAATTTCATTGTTTTTATGATATGAGCATTTGCTATTGTTATTAATAAAATAATTAATTTGATAGAGTTCATTCAGTTACGTTGTAAACAGTCTCCATTTTTATTGATTCATTGAAAATTAAAATTTAATTACAACATTAAAACATAATAAAACAGTATGTGATGCTCTGTGACTTCTCCTTATATGGAGACAGGAATCTTTCACCCACTATGCCCAGAGAAACCTGTTAGTCATTTTACCTTCTCTTTCGATTCCCCACATTAAGTTTTCCCCATATTCTTATCTATCCTATTCCATCCCATTTCCATAACATAGTTTTTGTCAACTCCATGGCCTTTATATCTAAATCCCCCTTATATTTTCCCAAACCCAGCATTAAAAAACAATAACCCACTTTCTGTACAATCACTTTGTTTATATTCCACAACTTCATTGTTTGTATCCTTTTTTTTTGCTTTAAGGCTTTACATTCAATTAACAGATGCCTGATATTTTCTATGCCTTCCATACACAACTTGCAGACTAAGTCAATCACATTTTCTCATTTATATGTATATTCCCTTATTGCTAAAGATCCTGGTCAAGATGCCTAATATTTTCTATGCCTTCCATACACAACTTGCAGACTAAGTCACTCACATTTCCACATTTATATGTATATTCCCTTGTTGTTAAAGATCCTGGTCAAGCCTTAAACAGTAAACTACTTTCCTTGCTATTATCATAAATTAAAACACACCCAATATTCATTTATTTCTATATATATTTAAACTCCTTTTACTCTCCATACTAGTTCTCCATCTCTCCAACTACCTATTCTTTATTAATGCATCTATTCTATCCTATTCCTTGCCACTTTAATGCTCAACAATTCTTCTAACACAATCATCCCACCTTTTGTATAAATAAACTGACATAAAATTCTTTACCAAATCTTCTCCATACCATACTACCTTTCTCACCCACCTTGTTATATGCCCTTTACTCATAACTCAATTAAATACTATTTTGGCTATTCTCTTATTATCCATAAACAGTAATCTACTGAACATTTTCATTTTGCTTTTTTCATCTCTCATTTAAAAACTTAACCATCCCATTTCTCCTTGAAATGCCTCCAATTGCCATCCATACATCTGCATTTAATGCATGTCTTCCTACTTCTCTTTGTACTTTTTCTAAATAATCTAACATCTCTTTAATAACACATAACACCTCATTACCATATACTAACCCTGTTCTGCCACTCCCTTCCATATAATTCTAACAAGCTTTCTATACAATAATGCTGCCCAGTGCAAGCCATATTATTCAATGGATGCAAGAAGGTCTGCACATAAAATCATTATCTAATATTTATTCATCCAATATCCCTTAATCAGGTTCTAGCTTGTGGAATTCTTCAGTGAGATGCTTGGATCTGAGAGCATTGCATCCAGATTTTAGGACTAAATGCAACCCTTCAGCAGCTACCTTTTACCTAGTCAGTAATTAAGGGGCCATGAGTCCAAAAAGCAAACAATAATGTTTTCAATCCAAGATAATTCATTTGTATGATGATATAGATCTGAATCTAATTTAGTATCTGTACATTTTAGTGTCTATTTTCTTAGCAACTATTTACCATCATTCTATAGTATTATATGAAGAATGGTGATCATGTAAAGTTTTAGTGGTTTTATATAAATCCTGCCGAAAGAATTATGGTGACTGTGTTTTTTTAAAAAAAAATGACATGAACATGTATAAATACTGAACTGGGTCCAGATGTATGTGGCTATACAAGCAAATTATCTTGGATTGCAATGATTAATGTTTTTTTCATCTTGAGTTCATAGGTCTATAGTTAACTAAACAGGTGGTTGCTAAAGAGTTGCATTAGATCAAAAAATCTAATTGCAGTGCTCTCATATCCAAGGCTACTCACTGATTTAAATCACAAGCTAAAAACTAGTCTCAGAATATTGAATGAGTAGGCACAGGATAAAAATTTTATGCACATATTTCTTGCATTTGATTACTGTGGCTTGCACTGGGTAGTACTATTGTATGGAAAGTTTTCTATTGTTTTAACAGCTTATGTGAGCATATGAAATGGGGATCATATGATGTTTTAGTAGTTTTATATTAAAACATAATCTATAGAATAAAAAATATAAATTGACATGTTCCTAATTAAATAAGATTCCAAAATTCTTAATATGTCATAAAATTAATAATATTATCTATAAAAATGATTAGACTACAAGTTCACAGTGATCCACGTGATATGCACATTGGATATCACCACTAATTTATAGAAACAAACATTTATTTTAATTCAACCTTAAATATTAGAACAAGGATAGTCTCTTGATCTGAAAAAATCACCTGCTACCAATTATCATAATTTTAGTACAATATACTGTGCACGTTTTGAGTATCCATATTAGATCAAATTAATATGAGAATAATCAGTGCAGAAATTGAGAATTCCTACTTATTTAATAAAGAAATTATAATAAATATGATGCTTTTTAAAATTACTTGGAAATTAAATATACTATAAAAATTCTGAGTATCCATATTAGATCAAACTCACATGAGAATAATCAATACAGAAATTGAAAAGCCATACTTACTTAATGAAGAAATTGCAATAAAGATTATGCTTCTTAAAATTACCTGGAAATTATTAATAAGATTTTTTTCACAATTAAATGGTATAGAATTTCATCCCAAAGTTTTAAGTGAATATTATATTTATATAGTAAGAAATAAATGTCAGTTATCCAGATGCAATTTCTTGTGGGTTGCACTTTGAGTTTAAACTATAAATTTCCACCAGGGACACATAAAGATGTCCTTTTTTAAACTTCTTTATACATAATTTTTAGAAATCATTATAGTAGTATGTAATATGAAATGTGACGCTGAATGCATTGTTGGAACAAAGTTTAAACTAAATGCAACAAATTACTTTTTAATAAGAACAATTATAAAAGAAAATCAGAAGAATTTCACTTCTATCAAATATATAAGCCCACTGATCTATTAACTATAATTCAATAACAAACATTTTGTTTTAATATATAACCAATAATATCTTATGATTTGTTCCAAGATATGACAGAATTTAAGATAGGAACTACAATTTCTTAAAAAAAAATGTCAATAATCTTAAAATTAGTATGTCAATAATTTTAATAATTGCTTTGAAATACTCTGTGTTATAGGAGATACAACAATAAATTAAAGGTGTTTACTGGCAAATGATATCAAAATATATTTTAGAGTCATCCATGTATACATTTGTTGTGACAATACATATATCCTACTGAAAATTTTAATTGGATCACACTGACCACAAGCCATACAGGATAGATCACTCCATGATAATGCAAAAATGCCTGAGAAAAATATGATTTTGATTGGATCCTAATCAAAACTTTTGTATAGCGTTAATATTGATAAGAAATAAATGTGTGCATTAAACAATTTAAAATCAGTATATATATATATACTTGTTTGTGAAAAAATTCATAAACCAGATATTCCACTGAGACTAATTGTAAGTGCTTGGTTCACCAACACAGACACAAGCTCGTTTTTTGACTTCTTTTTTAAAGCCACATTTAACAGAAATGTCATCATATGTTGACTAAAAATGATATTTTGGTAAGTTTTGATATTGTTTCACTTTTTACTAGTATACCTGTAAATGAAGCTATTTAAGTTTTAAAAAAATATTCAATGAACCTAATTTTGCTGGAGTTTTGATTGAACTCTGTTTATGGAATATATATATATATATATATATATATATATATATATATATATATATATATATATATATATATATATATATATATATATATATATATATATATATATATATATATTTGTTTTTGATGGGCAAATGTATAAACAAACATCAGGTCTAGCTATGGGTTCATCAATTTCTCCAGCATTAGCTTCTTTTTTATGGAAGATGTGGAAAATAAAATTTTGACTTCAGCAGTTAAAAAATCATCTATATGGCTGAGGTATGTTGATGATACCTTTGTTTTTGGCCTTACGGTAAGCATGATCTTGATAACTTTTTTAATTTTTTTAAACTCTTTTCACAATAATATCAAATTTACTAGGGAAATAGAAAATAGTAACCAATTACCATTTTTAGATGTTTTAATTGAAAGAATGTAAAAGGAGGGATCAAATAGCTAACATCACAAAAACAAACACAAATAAAACATAATCGGTTATATTATAATAAAATTATTTTACTTGAGACTAAAATATCAATCGATATTTTTTATTTTCTAGTTTTCATCGTAATCTGTGAAGAATAATTAACAATAAAAAAGGGTCATTGTTAAAAAAAAAGAGATTGATTATTTAAGACATACATTATTTGAGAATACAAGTAATAAAATTCAATATCATATAATATTTTATTGTATTATCAAGAAATTTTATGTGCAATAGCTCATTACAAGTAAGGGAAATATAAATGTGTAATTTTTTTATAAGTATATTGTTATATTATATTGATATATAAATTTTTGTTGTTTTATGTTAAACTTTGTACATAAAATGTTATTAAATTTAATGTTATAATAAAATTAGAAATGTGTGAGGCGCTGGAAAGAGAAGCTATAATAATTATTCTTATACATCTATACAAAAGTTAAATGGCTTAGCACTTTCCAGGTGTGTTGCCTCATATTCATAGCCATAGTGATAAATGGTGCAAGTTACACAAATTTCTAAAGCTGCATTTCTTTTGTTGGAAGATCATCATCACTACACCATCATCAGAGAGTATTAATTATCTTATGCATATTAACCAAAAATATGATTTGAAATTTGGAAGAAAAATTGATCCAGCATAATATATTATATTACAATTATCTAGGTAAATATTTATAAAATTGAATATTAAATTATTGCAAACTGCTTTGATCACATTATTCATTATTCAAATACATAGCAAATGTAGTGAAGTATATTTATTGTTAAGAAATCATATTAGGAATTAGTTTTTATTTAATGTTCAACATGATGATTACAGTTTAAATAAAAAATAATGATTTATTATTCAATAATTGAGACCATAAAAATAGTGATATAGTTGTAATTATAAAAAAAAATGATATGAGTCAACTTTAAAATGTCACATTACCTATAGGGTTAAGTAAAATCCCTCTTGATATTTTATGGGAAGTATAAATAGCTAATTAAAATCAATGATAATCCTGGGAACTCCTTAGAATAATATTGTTAGTATGCTTATTCTTAATGATAGTGTTATAAAAGTAAAATAATAAAATATTACCATACAATAAAATAACATACAACTAATTCAAGATTAATTTAAATATCACTATTATAGATGTTTCTAATTTAAGCATTATCGTTAGTCATGAGAGTATCTAGATACTGAATGAGAAGGAGGGTCTGGCTATTTTTATGCCATTGGATAAATAAAGTACCAGTCAAAACCCTATGTTCACTCAACAAGACCCAGAATACAAGTAAAATTACAGCAGTCAAGCATATGTGAGATAGAAGTCTGGAACCACCCTAAACTGCCAACCTATTTACATGTGCTCTGGGATCTCTGAATACATGAACAACGTTTTTGATGATACCAGCAAGTTTTGTTCACACTTTGTCCCAGCTAGAGTTCAGGGTTCACATGAGACTTAAAACAACAGATTTACATTTTATTAATTAATACCTCTTTAAATGTATTACAATTAAATAACAGTGAGGAATATACCTGATAGTTTAAATACATTGAAGATTTGATTGATTTGAACTGCAATAATAATAACTTCATGGCATCATAACAAAGGGAATGAATTTAAACACATAAAATTTTATAAATGGATAAAAGGGATTTATGTTAGAGATTTGGAATAATGACAAACTAAGTTATTTCAAGTAAAAATATAACATATATTTATATGTCAATGTTTGTCTACCCAACTTGGTTATACATAGTGGATTTGCAATTACGTAATTTAAAATTCATTAAGTAGATTAGATAACATTGTAATTAATCAATATTACAACATTTCAATTTAGCAAACTATTACGATCCATTTATGATACAAATTAGGATTTGATGCAGCCAAACATAATACATTTGTTTACTAAATATAAAAGGTTGGTTAAGTGGTCTGCCAAGGACAAATCAATAATACCCCATCATTATAATTTAGGAAAATAATCTATTTTCTTTATATATATATGAAAAACAAAAAACACAAGTTAAAAACTTGCATACGCTTGTATTTATGACAATAGATGGCGTTATACCAAAAACACCTTCAAGCGTTTGTTTACATAAACGTCAGAGCGAGTATTTCACTATCTCTAACTTAATTTCCACCTTCATATCATGATTTCAAGCTATTTGCTATCGTCAGTGAAGGACAGGATTAAGAAACTAGATCTAAAACACAAACTCTGAGCGTTTAAGAAACAGTTTCTATTCAGCTTGCAAGCGTGAATCTTTTAGACACGTAATGTCTTCAAACTCAGCATCGCATGCCAGATAGCTACATGGGTCTGATATAAATGTACCTTTGAGGTCTTTCTTGCAATGATATATATTGCAGAGACTTCTACTATGTGGTGATGCTGAAATGATATCAGACCCATGTAGCTGAGTTTGAAGACATTACGTGTCTAAAAGATTCACGCTTGCAAGCTGAATAGAAACTGTTTCTTAAACGCTCAGAGTTTGTGTTTTAGATCTAGTTTCTTAATCCTGTCCTTCACTGACGATAGCAAAATAGCTTGAAATCATGATATGAAGGTGGAAATTAAGTTAGAGATAGTGAAATACTCGCTCTGACGTTTACGTAAACAAATGCTTGAAGGTGTTTTTGGTATAACACCATCTATTGTTATATATATATATATATATCACTGAATATGAGTGAGTTGTGTTAGACTATTATTACAATTTAATAGATTGTAAGTTATGAGTATGGAAAAACAACTTTTTATCTTACATAAGTAACAGTTAGGTATTCATACTTGATTAATTTAATAACTGGATTGGCTAATGAAAGACATTCCATCACAGTATAGAAATCATTTCAGGTTTATAAACAGAGATAGATATAAAGAATTCTAAAGGTGGTGAGATGTTATGGCTTCAATAAAAGAACATCTGAGGTCATTTACGATTCTCAAAAAGGCTTTGCTAGGAGAAGTCAATGAATGAGAGGACATGCTGGCCCACTGACCAAACATATCTCTGCATAACAATAAAGTTTATGCAATGGGATGGCTTAACCAAATGTGCCAATGCACATTTTAATGGCAGTGCCTAGAAAGAAAATCCCTAGTAGGAAATACATCTACTTTTAAGGGAGACCAAAATTATTGCACTGATCATATCTAAAATTCTGAAGATCCTAAGAGTTAAGTAGCAAAGCATGAACAACAATAATAAGTGAATAATTGCAACCGTAAGCAAATAATACTGTATACACATAGATATGCATCTAAGTATGCCAAATGATAATGAATTAATTCCTGATTTAAACAGTTAAATCCTTAGTGTAATAAAATGTCCACAACACTCAGGGCAATCAATAAATCTTATAGTAAAGTATAATGTAAAAGAAATAATAAGAATTGAAACCAAATTTAAAGGAGTAGATTGTTTTCCCACACTTCTAAACTTTAAAATTTTTCATGGCTTACAATTTATAAGCAAATGATGTTGATAAAACAAAATAAACTATATATATTATAACGGTCCGATGGGAAGTGGAAGTTACCAGTCTTACCATATCTACACTACAGAGTGCCACTAGGCTACTTGAACCTAGATAATTTATATAGTAGGCAGGTACGTAAGTTAAAAAAATTACATCTTTTATTCAGACTGTCAGCCCATGCCACTAGCTCAGTGGAACAGCAGAGATTTATATTTTATAAATTCTTATCTAAGAATATTTTCAATATTAAAAAAATAATAGAAGCCTCTGCCAATAATAACACACAAACATTTATTTAAGCATATATAAGATTTAAAATTATTTTAGTATAACTTTTATTTTAAAATTTTCCTTTTATAAAAGATCAGAACTTTACTTATCATTATTTAGCTTACATTTTAACTTGGTTTTTTAGAATTTAATTTACATTTTAACACTTATGTAAATAAACATTTATTTATATAGCGCTCTGCTTAATAATTTTTAATACAATTAAACACAGCCATTCAAGTTTATTACGCAAGCGCTTTTTCTGAGTGTAAATAATAAATGAATAAATTCCACTCCCAACACAAGATATAGTATTTAGGAAAGAATAAAATGAATCCACTTATTCAATCCAACCCAAATGTATATATATGGGCAAATTTTAAGTATTGGAAGTGAAAGTGTGAGAATAGATCACTCACTTTAAACAACTGTCTATGATATCCGAGTAAATGACGTCGACGAAATTACCTAGAATTTACTGAACATCACTCTCAAATGAAGCTTAAACATATGTAAATAAACATTTATTTATATAGCACTCTGCTTAATAATGTTTAATACAATTAAACACAGCCATTCAAGCTATTATGCAAGTGCTTTTTCTGAGTGTAAATAATAAATGAATAAATTCCATAGACAGTTGTTTAAAGTGAGTGATCTATTCTCACACTTTCACTTCCAATACTTAAGATTTGCCCATATATATACATTTGGGTCGGATTGAATAAGTGGATTCATTTTATTCTTTCCTAAATACTATATCTTGTGTTGGGAGTGGAATTTATTCATTTATTATTTACACTCAGAAAAAGTGCTTGCGTAATAGCTTGAATGGCTGTGTTTAATTGTATTTTAACTCTTATAAGTTCGCACAAATACGTTTAATATTTTTATTTAAGTGTCGAGTATAAATAGACTACATAGATTTCATTTGAAAAGAAAATATTCTATCCCTTATTTAACCTTAGGCCAAAAGTTTGCAGTTAAACCAACGTCAATCTATCTGATATATATATGATGTATTCAATGTAGCACGAATACGTCAGCACAAATTACCATACTGTCAGGAATGTACATGTCAACAGCAGGATTAGAGAAGACATTGACTCTCATCCAGACAGGAATGCTACATCTGTCTGACAAGAAAAACAATAAAAAAAAACTCCATAAAAAGGGACTGCGTTTTCCATCTTACTATCCCTTTCCATAGGCAAAAAGAGGTGTGCGGCATATAATGCAATCCTGCCCTTAGCGGACCTTATACTACATCTACTAATTATACCGATACACATCCAATCCATTGACCCAATCCAACTATGAAACAAATAACCTAAGATTAACCCTCCCTTAATTAATTAATATAACTTTACAAATCTATATAGCCACTGATGCCGATTTAAGTTTAACATTTATATAATTTCCCACAGAAGAATTTTATAAAAGTGTGTTTTTTTAATGTTGGGTATAGATCAGCTACATAGATTACATGGTTAAAAACATTTCAAAATAAACATAAACGATCAAAATATAAAGACACTGATGGAATTGCAGATGGAAATTTACAAGAAATCCAATGGCATTCATCATAAGATGCCGCATTGACACCAATAACTTAAAAGACATTTGAATAAATACATTTTAGATACTCACCATAAGGTATCATTATTTATTGAATGTCTATATATTCTAATCAAATATGAAAACAAAAACATAATTGACCGTTAACAAATCCATGCAAGCATCTATACCCGACTTAAATTTAATGCATTTAAGTAATTTATACAATAAATATTAATAAAAATATAAAAAAATGGAAATGATTGAACAAACAAATAATACATTCCATAAAAATAATTATTAAATAATTTAGTTTGGTCAGAAAGGCAATACTATTGCTATCATTTAAATACTGGAAAATGTTTTATATTTAATGTTCATGAATTATCTAAAGTTCTTATTGTTTTAAAAGGTCCATATTTTGTAGTTATTTGTAATTTTGAATGTGAATTCCCATGCTGTCCCAAAGATATTGGTATCCAGTTAGCCATTGGTCCTTTATGGTAGCTAATATTTTATTTCCGGGCCCAGATGTCCTATAGTCTGCAATATGGGGAAAACGATGTTTCATTTTTTTTATAACAACTGAAGGAATTGAAAGTGTGTCTTTCAATCCCTTTACCTCCAACTCTCCGACTTAACACATCTCTGTCTTCTCTTAATTCTCCTTCACTAAAATTTATTTCCAAACTTTTTCTTTTTATATTAATTTTGCAGATTCAGTGGACATTACGTCATGATGATGGTGACGGTCTTTTTATTCTGGTCCATTTCCTGAAGGATTTATTTTATTGGCTAATATGTTCTATTGTTTTTTCTCTCCTATCTGACTGTTGCTCATACATTCGTGCAATGCCCAAGGCCTAGCTTACATTTAACTAATTAAAACAATCATTTCCATTTTACAATAGCATTAATTAATTTATATATATTCTTAAAGATATATTTTTATCTTTAATTAAATCTTTTAAGTTCTTTATTCTAAAAATTTAGTTTTAAAATACCTTTTTTCCTGCCTTAATAAAGTTTTCTTTTAATAATTTTTTTTTCATCTGTGCGATTTTATATATATACGAGTTTAAGATAGAATTAATTTTCAATTTTTATGTCTTAAAAAAAGAAGTTTTTAAATGCGAACTTTTCAATGTCTCAATTTAAAAAAAAACAATAATGTAATGGTGTATGTGCTCATTACATATCAGTAAAATTGCTTAAAAAATAAATAAACAAAAAAAATATTTTACTTAGGGTTAGTAATTACGGTAAATGATTAACGAAGACATTTACAAATACATTCGGTTAGTAATTTTAAAAAAAGACTATATACAAAAAAAATGTTAGCTATCATTTTCCTAAGGCACATCTACGTTTATGCCTGATCTTCCTCCCCCCAAGAATTCTATTTTCTCTATATGTTATTTCTACTAAACAGCACGAGAAGCAAATTATTTACTTAAGTAGGTTGCATTGAAGTAAATATGTTTTAAGGGATGATGGGTTTATACATGTATATTTGCAGCACAATTATATATACCGCCAACTTATTTATGACTGATTAAAATGCTTACATAGGGTTACATTGAAGTAAATTCCCAAAAAGTACTCATCGTAAGGTACCACATTTATGATCATAAACTTACATGGCTGTGCGCGCCTATACACGTTAAAGCATAATATATATTAACAAAAAAAAAATTAATTGCAACCTTTTGACTTTCTTTTTAACAAAATACAATTTAAAATTATTAATACTTTCTCATGTTTAATATATGTTCTATTTCTTTCTGGCAGTGCTTTTATAAGATTTAAAGTATACGACTTTATGTAAATAGATAAACATATATCATTTTGAAAAAAATTGCTCAGGGTATTCGTGGTTTATTAAACATCATGCCACGTTAGGAGTCCAATTATAATGGTCCGAAAGATGGAAGTTACCAGTCTTACTGTATCTACACTACAGAGCGCCACTAGGCTATTTGAACCTAGAAAATTTATATAGTAGGCAGATACGTAAGTTAACATTTTTTTTTTACATCTTTTATTCAGACCGTCAGCCCATGCCACTAGCTCAGTGGAACAGCAGAGATTTATATTTTATAAATTCTTATCTAAGAATATTTTTAATATTAAAAAAATAATAGAAGCCACTGCCAGTAATAACACACAAACATTTATTTAAACATATATAAGATTTAAAATTATTTTAGTATAACTTTTACTTTAAAATTTTCCTTTTATAAAACATCAGAACTTTACTTATCATTTAGCTTACATTTTAACTTGGTTTTTTTAAAATTTAATTTACATTTTAACTCTTATAAGTTCACACAGATAAGTTTAATATTTTTATTTAAGTGTCGTGTATGAATAGACTACATAGATTTCATTTGAAAAGAAAATATTCTATCCCTTATTTAACCTTAGGCCTAAAGTTTGCATGTTAAACCAACACCAATCCATCTGATATATACGATGTATTCAATGTAGCATGAATATGATAGCACAAAATACCACACTGTCAGGAATGTACATCTGAACAGCAGGATTAGAGAAGACATTGACTCTCATACAGATAGGAATGCTACATCTGTCTGGCAAAAAGAACAATAAAAAAAACTCCACAGGAAGGGACTGCGTTTTCCATCTTACTATCCCTTTCCATAGGCAAAAAGGGGTGTGTGGCGTATAATGCAATCCTGCCTGTAGCAGACCTCATACTACATTTACTAATTACACTGATATATATCCAATCCATTGACCCAATCCAACTATGAAACAAATAACCTAAGATAAACCCTCCCTTAATTAATTAATATAACTTTACAAATCTATATAGCCATTCACACCTGACTTAAGTTTAACATTTATATAATTTCACACAAATGAATTTTATAAAAGTGTGTTTTTTAATGTTGGGTATAGATCAGCTACATAGATTACATGGTTAAAAACATTTCAAAATAAACATAAACGATCAAAATATAAAGTCTTTGATGGAATTGCAGAGAGAAATTTACAAGAAACCCAATGGCATTCATCATAAGATGCTGCATTGACACCACTAACTTAAAAGACATCCAAATAAATACATTTTAGATACTCACCGTAAGGTATCATTATTTACTGAATGTCTATATATTCTAATCAAATATGAAAACAAAAACATAATTAACCGTTAATGAAACCATGCAAGCATCTATACCCAACTTAAATTTAATGCATTTAAGTAATTTATACAATAAACATTAATACAAATATAAAAAAAATGGAAATGATTTAACAAACAGATAATACATTCCATAAAAATAATTATTAAATAATTTAGTCTGGTCAGATAGGCAATAATACTATTGCTATCATTTAAATACTGGGAAAGTTTTATATCTAATGTTCATGAATTATCTAAAGTTCTTACGGCTTTAAAAGGTCCATATTTTGTAGTTGTTTGTAATTTTGAATATGAATTCCCATGCCGTCCTGAAGATATTAGTATCCAGTTAGCCATTGGTCCTTTATGGTAGCTGGTATTTTCTTTCCGGTCCCAGATGTCCTATAGTCCGCATTATGAGGAAAACAATGTTTCATTTTTTTTATAACTGAAGGAATTGAAAGTGCATCTTTCAATCCTTTCACCTCCAACTCTCTGACTTAACACATCTCTGTCTTCTCTCAATACTCCTTCACTAAAATTTATTTCCAAACTTTTTCTTTTTATATTAATTTTGTGGATTCGGTGAACATTACGTCATGACGATGGTGATGATCTTTTCGTTCTGGTCCATTTCCTGCAGGATTTCTTTTATTGACTATTAGTTTCTATTGTTTTTTTCTCTCCTATCTGACCGCTACTTATACATTTGTGCAATGCCCAAGGGCTAGTTTACATTTAACTAATTAAAACAATCATTTCCATTTTACAATAGCATTAATTAATTTATATACATTCTTGAAGACATATTTTTATCTTTAATTAAATCTTTTAAGTTCTTTTTTCTAAAAATTTAGTTTTAAAATACATTATTTCTTCCTTAATAAAGTTTTCTTTGAATATTTTTTTTTTCATCTGTGCGATTTTATATATACACGAGTTTAAGATAGAATTAATTTTCAATTTTTATGTCTTAAAAAAAAGAAGTTTTTAAATGTGAACTTTTCAATGTCTCAATTTTTTTTTTTTTAAAAATGTAATGGCGTATGTGCCCATTACAATATATATATAACAAAAGAAACAAAACAAATTCATTTCTGGTGAGTGTTACAAAATTTTGCATGACAGTGAATACATAGGCGCTAAAGATCATAAACACACATGAGATATACAATGTACATAATAATAAAATTGAATGATAAACTCTCTGTAATAGGTTTTATTTAGAAAGCTAGATTTTGAGTTTAGGGAGTTGAGATAGATTTCACAGGGAGAATTTAATAAATTACATTTAATGTTGATATGATTATTGGGCACAATTAATTTATGAAGAATCGGAAACTTAAACTTTTAAAACTATTCCACTCATTTAAATCATTTACAATATAGCAAACATACAAAACTAAATGAGCTTCATCTCTTAAGTACTTAGCGAAATATATACATCTCCTGCAATAATTTTGACCAGAGAAAATAATAAGGACTAAGGTTGCAATATACTCTTTGAATTTTGTACTTAATTTGGTAGCTTAATATGAGTCAATGTTAAAGAAATAGAATAAATTGCCACGTCAAAATAATATGGAGTTTTAATAATATTGAAATTGTTAAGTTTTATTGAGAATAAAGTTAAAGACATATTTAACAAAAGTTGTATAAAATTACATATATAGATATTTTGCTCTAGAAGCAAATAAATGATTTTAAACTAATCAAAGATTAATACTAATTTAGAATAAAGGCCATTAAAAGATCAGAGGCTTGCAGGAAATGGGAGGTTACCTCAACATAGCTATAGACAGGCTTCATTAAGGATTTCTTGGCACAGTTCAGTCTCATGGGCTAGATGTTGACAGCACCAGAGTGGCATTGTGATAGGCTGGTAGGGTCAGAGTTCAAAGAAGCAAACCATCTTTTCTTTACCCTGACATCACCTAGATGTTACTTAAATCTTAATACCAATACTTTTCTCACTTTACTGAGCACCATATTTGTTTCTCTTCTTCCCTGATCAAAATTGGAGTTATTTATATGATTGAGCCCTGCTTTATGTGGATTCAATACTCATGACATTTACTCATGATTCCCCTCTGTGGTCTGCATTTTCCTAGAGGACTCTTCTATTGGTTGGTCTCCCTCAGAATTGGAATTCTCCCGCAAACATTGAACATACCCCAAGGGTTCATTTGCTAATTAAAAAAATCATTAAAACAAATATGATTTTCACAATCATCGTATTAAACAAAGCCTATTGAATTGGTATCAAGATTTGTAATGAAAAGAATAATAAGAAAAATAACTTTATTCACAATACTTTCAGGAATTTATTATATTTTAGAAATAAAAACTTTTAAAATACGATGGCTTTCAACACTTACATTTAACCTTTGTGATGGCCAGTATTTTATTGGCTGAATGAGATAAAAGTGTAAACTTTTAATTGGTCAAAATCACACTCAAGCCTCAAAATATATTTGTCTTTTAACCTTTTAACCGCTAATTTTATTATTGGTTTATGAGATAAAAATCAAATGTTTTAATTGGCCAACTCACAAACTGAAGACAAAGCCTATTGTTAAAACATATTCGCCTATAATATTAAATTCAACTCAGATACGTTTATAAAAAGTATATTATTAATTTTTCAGGTTATGAAGAGAACGAAAGTTCTTTCAAAAATAAATTGCTATTTATTTATTCTAAAATATTCAATATCGGCAACATAAAAGCTATAATATAAACAAAAAGATCGACTTTTACGTTATAGAAAAGTAAATATTTCTTTTTACTAAATCTTCAACATTTTTACAAAAATCTTCGATATTTTTCGAAAATAATTTTGTTTTTTTAGTTTACTTTTTAAAAATTATTTTAATTTGTCAAATTATACTTTTTTTAATACTTAAATCACATTCGAAATGAAAATCTCAGCGTTTATCTTTATTTTCTTTGATCAGGCGGTTTCTTTGTTTTTTCCAGCCAATCAGAATGTCTTTGTCGACTGAGAACTGGCTGAGAACCAATCACCAATAAGCTTCTTTCTTTGTTTAGCTTTAAATGCAGTTTTTTTTTATTTTTTAGTTGTAAAAGAATTCGGAAGAGGGCACCATCGTATAGAACTTTTAAAAATCTATTTAAAAACCTATTGAACGAATATTTTCGTATAAAAACGGCTGAGTTAGAGTAATGTCAGATGTCGACGAGGAGCCTCGTAAGAGGCGGGAAAAGGGTTAATATTATATTCACTTTAGTTTCATTTGTAAAATGTATATTAATAATTTGTCAGGTTATCAAAGTGAATGGAAGTTTTTTCAAAAATAAATTTCTATTTATTTATTAAGAAATATTAGATAGCGGCAAATTAAAAAATGAAAGTTAGTAACCAATTAAAAAGAGTTGCTTACATAAATGATTTCTTTGTCAGTTTTACATTATGGAAAAGTAAATACTTTTTTGCTAAAATCTTAAATATTTTTACTAAAATCTTAAATATTTTTCTAAAATAATTTTATTTTTAGTTTATTTTTAGCATGTTTTATCAAAATAATTTATAATTTGTCAAAAAATACTTTTGAAATGGTCTAAAACATTTGCTTATCATATTTGTAGCATTTTTCTTTGATTAGGCAGTTTTCTTTCTCCTTGACAGCCAATAAGAATGTCCTTGATGGCTAAGAGCCAATCATCATGAGCTTCTTTCTTTGTTAGAGCTTTACTGGCAGTTTTATTGATTTTTTTACTTGTAAAATAATTCAAGAGAGGGCAGCATCTTACATAACTTTTTAAAACCTTTCCAATGATAGTAAAATCTTAAGCGTAGCATTATAAGTGGACAAAATTCAAGTGACATCAAGCGAACGCGAGTCAACTCAGAAGGATTGACACAAGAGTTAATAAGGTTTTAATAATAAATTTACAAAGCATGACAAAATGACAAATCTGCCTTATAAATATACATATTATTTGGGTACCTTTATTAAAACACAAATATAAAATATTACAAACCTGATTAAGTAAAAAACAAATTTTCATAAAATTTCAAACATTTACCACACTTTATAGACATCCGAGATTATCTTTACACTTAATGGCCATTTATTTTATACATAATTGGTAGTAATAACACAGAATAGACACTTTCACAACCACCCAGACTTAAAATTGATAACAGGATCAGTTTTGCATCCAAACAATCAGTGAAATTATTTACTATTATAACTTACAATTACATATTGATGATAAACTATAAATATGCTACTGACTATCAAGACAAGTGTCAGTTAACATATATAAGATTGGGTTCAAAGCCATTCTAGTGCCATTAATGTTAGTATTAGGAGAAGTATAAATAGATAAGACAATATTTACAACTTCAATACATTAGTATTTATTTAATGTTAAAGGGTATGCAATCTTGTTAATAGGATAAGTGAGTCTTATAATTGTTGCAATTGATTAAATATAGTTGAAAAAATAGTAAGACTATTACATAATACCTAGATAAAGTCTTAGTATAGCTTAATGTAGGGACTTGGCATATCTTCTAGGGGTCATCATCCTATTGGCAAAGTACAATATTATACTTTGATTTAAAAATGTGAATGTTCAAATAAACCATGATAGTAGCCCATATAAATCTATAGTTTTGGGAGCCCCCAAAAATGTTTATAAAAATGCCTTCTAAAAATGGTCATACTTAATAATTACATTTTATTTTTATTGTGGTTATTTATTAAAAACATAATTATTGAGGAAAAATTAATTACAATATTTACAATTTATTTTCTTTTTGATTAACTTATTAGCAGAAAAATGAACAAAATCTATAAATGTAATATGTACACTTTATCCATGTAGGCAGCATGTACTCATATTGTGACCATTAACACCTTTCAGGAGGGCAGGATCACATAATTTTTGACATAGACTGCTGTATTACATTCTGATATAAAAGGCCCCAAATTTTTATGAATATGACAATTTACCAAAAAAACTACCGACAAAAAGAAACACAGAATTGAACCAAAGTATGACAATGTTAAGAGCATCTTGCCACTATTCATGTTATAATATATGACATTTTTCATAAATTTAACAATCGATTAATTAATTTTGTTCTAATTTAACAACTAACACATTTTCGTTAGATTGTATACCCTTAAAACTAAACATTTACTAAAAATACGAGGTGCCATCTTGATTTATTTGAAAATTCACAAGTATCCAGAATTCATATTTCATCAACTTGCTTAAATTCATTTGATCATACGCTTGACATATTTATACTTGTGCATTAAAAAGCAAAGTAGCAATAAATATAAATAAGCACCTAACTACATTGTACATTATCGATAACAACACTTATTTATTTCAGTTAGATTGTAGTTATTACAAATTAAAAGTATTACGTGTTACATATATACTACAAAAGTTATACAGCTATTAATACTGTAATGATTTTGTTTTGGTAGTTTGTTTTGTGTCTAACACACAAATTCTTTTTTAAATCTGAATGGAAATATAGCAGATGAATGTATGGACAGATATTATCTGCATATATATATATATATACAAATTATAGATAAATTTATTTTCAAGATTTATGATTCAATTTATTGTTGTCAAGGATGATATTATATATATATATTTTCATGTGTCATAGCATCAGCCGGGAAGCGAACCCGCTAACCCGGGACAACTGCTTGAAAAGCGACTGTGCTGACCACTCGACCACTTTATTATTGCAAAGTTAAAAGAAAATAACTGAAATCACTTTAAGTCTAAACAGATTATTTACGTCCATATAATTAACTGAATTAAAATATAAATTCTTTAGATGATAATTTTTCAAATTATTTATTTGAAAAATGATTATTTTACACTTTATTACGTCTTAATTAAACATATATTTATTTTTATAGTTTAATGATTATGAATTACTTTTAATCCAAAATGATGCCAATATATATAGAACTAACAATAAATATTAATAAGTATATGTTTCCAATAAAAGAAAACATTTCTTTCTATGATGCCATATTATATGTAAGATATATATTGTACAATTGTTACATTACTGGTAATGCGATATGTTGTTAAAAATGACATAACATTAATTTTATTTCTAAATTTTAGTAATACATATAACAAAATTTCAAATAAAAGATAATAGAGATAATTGAGAAAATTGATATATTTTATTCATTTTGAAAAAAAAAAAATCGACGTAAAATTAATGACATCAGAAACAAAAAACAAAATAAATACTGTATTATAATGTACAAAAAAAAAAAGAAAAAAGTTTATAATTAAAACTAATAGCTCACAACGTTCTAACATAGCTTATACAATAAAAAGATTTTTCTTTTAGTCTTCTCTTAATCAGTTTTCTTTTAAGAGAATTAAATTAATTTAATTTCATTCATTGTTTTATTTATTTTACCATTTCACATGAAATTTAAATAACAAGCAATAAGAATAAAATTGTATGCAAATTGCCTTTTAAAAATACAGTCGTACTTATTAGAGACAGACTAATCTTTGATCAAAACAATTCGACGATTCTATTACCTTCTTTTTACGGCCTTATCTACTAATTATGATAATGTCTTTATTTTTTTCCTTTAACTTATTTATTTAATCTGATTAATAACTTAAAAGTAACAATATTAAAGTGAGTAAATTGAAATTGAGATTAAAAATTAATTTTAAAAGAATTACAGAAAAATAATCACTACTTTAATTATTTACTTATTCAATCTAATTCCCTATTATTTTAATCTCATTATTAATACATTTTAATATATATATATTTTAATTAATATATGACTTTAAAATATATTTTTTTACATATTTTACCTCTTTTAATTAATTTCCAAATATTAATACATCTTAAAAAATATCTATTATTTAAGGACATGTAAACTATTTAAGAACTGTTGTGATAGAGTAACAAAAGGAAATGATAACATGCATATATAAAAAATCAAATAAATTCCTAGCATTCTATTCATAAGTTGTCGACTATCGACTGAAGTAGTGATTTAAAGGCATGAATCTCTCCATTCTTCAATCATCAAATGAATTACAGATTCCCCATCATAAATGATAACCTGACTTTCTAATGGAAAGATTCAAGTATTTAAATTCATAGAACTTCTTACTAATTAAATATGTTTTAAAAAATACTTGTACAATGAAAGAAATCAATCTATATCTTTTTCCCTGGTCAATAATCCATTAGAGTGCGCATATATTAGGGGCATTGTGAATTAACTTAGTCAGTTACATATATCTCTTCAGTAAAGTACATAAATATTATACACACACATATATAAACCTTAAAAGTATAAAGCTAAACTAGGCAAAAAATAATCAAAATCACCCCAATTCACAATTCAAGCAGACTAGCCAAGAAAATAAACTCTAAAACACTACCAATGGTTTCAATGCTACAATAAGACTTCTCAAGTGTGCTTGTAGTAGTGAAACCATTGGTCGTGTTTTACAATTTATTTTCTTGGCTAGTCTGGTTGCGTTGTGAATTTGGGGGTAATTTTGACGCACATATATATATATGGTGGTATGCACATATCTTTATTTGTTATTTTTTTATAGTTTATAAATAGCTAAATAAAAAATAATAATTCAAGGTCATATGTTTATAAAAATATGTCTATTTGTGTTGAATAAATCTGGAATAAATGAATCATTTATTTATTAAAATTTAAAAATATATATTGTTAAATTATATAGGATGGCAACAATGCTTTATTAAAATTAGAAGCACAAAATCACATGTTCAAAACTAGTGCTTAAAGAAAGACTGATTTGTTTGTGTTACTAGAGTGGCAGAAACGATTTCAGAAAGAATACAGACTTTCTTTTCTTTAAAAAGTTGTTTGTGTTTTAATCTTATCTTATTCTATAACTATATTCTGGAATTTCAATAATAAAAAATGTATTGTGAGTAGAAAACCTTGGAGGAAGGGCAGGAGTTCCTTCCATTGAATGTCTATCATTTAAATGGAATGAATAACAACAAAAACACTGTCCTGATCACCATGGATCAAAGATTATTAAAACTACTTAGATTGTAATATTGACAAAAGAAAATAATTGGTTAACATTCAATGATTAAAAATGTCTATGGAGCCTTATTCATATGTATGCCAGCATGAAGGAAGATTTGAAAGAAACTGCTACAAGACAAATTCAATCAAAATTTTATATGCTAATAGTAACAGATGCTCAGATAAAAAAATCACTTATCAACCACAGTTAAAAGTAAATGGTAACATTTATAAATGTTTATAAAATCTTTTATCTAAATGAATAATATTAATTACCATGCAGTCCACATTTGTCATTGAATAACTTAATAATAATCAAGTAAAATAATGGATTAATTAAAACAAATAGTATTTGCATAACTTAATTTGAATTATAAATAACTATAAATATAAATATTACTTGATGTTTATTATTTTAAAAGATAATAATATAAAAAATTGTCTGTATATTTTAATTTTATTTGCATGAAAGACAATCTATAATTAACACTTTCTTGATTGTATGCATTTATAATTTTAATTATAAATTATATATCATATCCAATTATATTATGGTGAGGGTGAATTATAAATGTTAATTGCTGTTATAAATTATTCTTTACTTTATCACCACAAAAAAATCAATGTTTATCTTAATAAATTTATATTATTGTCATTAACCTAGGTGTTTTGATGTATTACTGCATCAATCATAAAAATATTTTATATTATTCATAGTACTATTCCTGTTATATCTCACTATAAAATAAAACATTATTTAATAAATTTTACATTCTTTGCCAATCAATAACTTTTCATTATGGATCCATTGGTGCTCTTTTACAAATTTATGAGTCCACTGTACACATAAATATAAACTACTATAAAGTCATTTGTGATCAACTAATTTATTTATTAGTTATATTTTAAATTTCCTGAATATGACATTGACTCAATATATTTAGATTGTCCAAATATGTAATACACAAGTGTAGAAAGCCACTGGTTTATAATTACATTTACTACATGTAATTGCCCAAATATGAGGCATTTGCAGGCCAACTAGCCCTGGTCAGTTATAATATTTTCATTATATTTGTGGTTATGTAATCTGACACCATTTTATGATAATCAGTTCTATTTATGACATTAGTTGTCTAGTGTGATGAACAATTTATTATTTTATATTAACCATTATAACTGTTAGCTTGTCAAAAAGAACATATTTTTTTTATGAGACAGTACCTGAATTTGTAAGTTATTCAGAATGATTATTTTTATTTTTCATTTTTATCTTTCATTTTATTCTATTCATTATTAAAATTTTTCCTTAACAATATATATAGTTAATAGAATGGTTAACTAAACCAAATACATATGCCAATAAATAAATTTGTACTTGTCTCACATTTCAATGGAAGGATATGGGATTGACTACTGATTTTCCATTCTATGTATTTCATTCTATAACAAACAAAAAAAAAATCATTTAAATGTATCTAGAGCAAAATGTTAGACTCCAATAAAGACACAAAAATAATGATGTTACAATATTTAACTGAGGAATGTGTGCATGCTAATAAAAGCACTATACTTAAATAAAAGCCAAGAATTTGTTTAATAAAATTTAATTCCATGATTTACTATTTGTATGACATGCACAGCACATTTATTTTAATAACACCTTCTTAGTTAAAATACTGTAATATCACCATATCTATGTATTGATTGCGGTTCCAGATAATATCTGAATAGTTATTTTTGTTCAATAAACATATATAATATAGCTTTTACAATCAGTGGTCTTTTTTGTATTGATTATATGATTGACTATTATTATTTTATCTATTTAAATGCGGATTTAGTTTCATTAGCCATTTTATTATATATACACACCTATATCTTGTTCCTATTACCAAAAAATAGTATATTCAAACATATATTAGCTAGGTTTTAATGTTTTTGTTTGTACTTGCTGACAAAAAAAAAAGAACAGCTTTCATTTTAATGGAACATCTATTGATTTCATATATCAATTATCATTTACAGAATAAAAATCCTATCATCTCAACAAATTTCTTTAAACAAGAATGGTGAATGTATCTCAAAGATCTTTGTGCATGTGCAAATACATAAATTATCATGCCAAAAATGATCAAAATTTTAATCACTTCAATATATTTTAAATGCTAGTAAATATTTAAATAATAATTAAATTTAATAAATAATAAAAAAAGGTTATTTTCTGGTGTAATACAATTTTAAATATATATAAAACTGTGTGAGCCATTATAGACAAATGTGACAATTACAATTAATATAACTGCATGATTTTGAATTGCAACAGTAAGTAGAAGTATAAATCATTTCTTATTAATTAACCATGATTGAATGTAACTGTTTGGAAGTAAATATTATCTTCACCAACATTAATTTTACATTTAATAGTATTATTGTAATCATATCTTATTAATAATTATAGAGACTGTAATCCTATATTTGGAATGCTAAATTTGCAAAGATACATTTAAATTTCTGTGAAGTCAAATTATGGAGATGTTTATAAATATCTAATGTACACAAATAATGATGACTACATTCGATAAATAACAACTATGCTTTTTAAATTGAAATTCAATTATTTTTTTTTATATATACTGAATACATCAACAGAGATGCTTCAACAAAAATGATACCTTTTATCATTATTTTACAATTATTTTATCCCTACATACACGCGCGCCCGCAAAAAAAATGATGAATATTGATACAGGACTTAAATGCGATTATGTAGACAGGAAGCAACAGAAATGATTATAATGACAAAAAAAAATACTAGTAAAAATAATAAAAATTACGCAATAAAAAATAACTCTAAATAAAATATAAAGAAAAACATCTGATATTTCATCCATATCACTGGATTTTTTTGGAAGGCAAAAAGAGAGAATATATAGTTATCTATTATAATTATTTAAAAAATATAACCACAATAACATTATAAAATCCAAAACAAAAATGGTAAAAAATACTTTAAAATAAATATATATATAAAAAACATAATAAGTGTGTTCATTTAAAAACTAAATATGAATATGTAAAATATATATATATATATATATTAAAGAAAAAAACGGGTACAAATGTTTATCAAAAATACACACATTAATATGTAAACAATACAAACATAGAATTTATTTAGTCTTAAAAATGAATAAATTTTATATATATAAAAGGGCATTTAAGAATTAGTCGAGACATCATGATTACTGGATAATTCCAGACACTATACTTCGGCAGCCATATTTTTTTAATTCCGCATCTCTAACGAATATTTTTTACTTGTTAATATTAAAAAAATATCAATAAACCGATTATAAATTCCCGTTATATTTAAAAAATAGCAATAAAGTGTATTATAAATTCCATTTACATAAATAAAGCAAAATTACAATAATACATTTAAAAAATAAATAAATAAATAAATAATAATAATAATAATAATAATAATAATAATAATAATAATAATAATAATAATAATAATAATAATAATAATAATAATAATAATAATAATAATAATAATAATAATAATAATTCAAGCTACATGAATTTAAAAAAAAACAAAAAAAACAAAAAGAGACTAATGTGGATTATTCATGGCAGCAGACAAACCCTAAAAACCTACAAAATCACCACAAATTAACCTTCTTTGTCCAAGTGTCACAAAGAAATTCCAACAAATAGGATTAAGTGTGTTGTCACACAGTTCTCCAATGTTTTTGTTCAGCCATTTGCCCAGACCCCATAATCTTTTGATGTTTTGTATATGCACATAAGAATGTTGCGGATCCATGAAGTTATATGAGTAATTGACCTTAAAATGTTGTTAATCAGAATGATGCAAATCATTTGTTTATATGCCTTCCAGCCATCTGAATAAATCACACATCCATCAGTCACATTTCCATTAATAGCATCGACAAGAATAGTAGCAGTTCTCCCTGGGGCAGCTATTATAAAGCACTTGCCAGTCTCTCTGCACAAGCCACTGAATAACCAGTGTTATAAAAGTAAATTACATGTGAATGGAATTTATAATAAATTTATTGCTATTTATTAAACTTAGCAAAAAATTATAATCAATTTATTGATATTTTTTAATATTAAAAAGTAAAACATATTCCTTACACTTATATGATAACTATTTCTCTTGAAAATGTATAATAAAAAAAAAACCAACAACATGGCAAACAACCATAGTTTCTGGAATTATCCTTAATCCATCTTGGTTTACAGACTAATCCTTAAGTACCAAGAAAAGATAATTAATGTTTAACATAGAATTTTCTTTTAAATTTATTAATATGTTAAAATAACATTAGTGTTTAAAATTTATAGCTTATGATATTTTTAAAATAATAAAAGGTGTGTAGAGAAAATTACAAGAATGAATAATTAGAAATAAAAAAATAAAATTGTGATGGCTATGTACATATTTTATAAAAAAAATTGCCAGTTAGTAAGAGTAAGAAAACACAAAGTATTAGATTCAAAAGACAGATTATTTCATATAACTTAAGTTAAACAGTTATGATAACAAAAATATTGAAAAATTATATAGAGAAATTTTTTAAAAATATATTCACATAAGATAAAAAACATGGAAAATGTTATCTAAATTCTGAAAAGATTAAAAAAACAACAACATTGTAATGTGAGAAAGAAATCATGACATTAATAAAGAAGAGAAATAGAAGCAATTCACTACAAAATGAAAATATAAAATTCTAATTTCAATGTTCTCATTTTTTTATGTTTATGATTATATCCTTCAACACAATTGACAACAAAGTGAAAATATACAATTCTAATTTCAAATGTTCTCATTTTTTTGTTTATGATTACATTCCTCCACAAGGTGTTAAAAATAAACTACCCTGCATGAGAGTGGTGTAGTGAAAATTACACTACAGAAATATTATTCATTATTGGATAATCTTTAGTCTAATGAATGACTAACAAAGGTAATTAATATACATTGATGCATGTTTGTTTGTTTTTGAAAAGATTTAACCATATGAATATTACTTTCCAGATTCAATCTATCTAATTTGTGTGTGTCTGCAGTATGTTAAACATTTATGTACATATATTTTTTTCAATTTAACTTATTTTTTAAAAGATTATTTTATTTACATTTTAATTAATAGTTTTTATTTATGGTTATATTTCCATAAATAACTGCAGTAGTGAATAACTTATTTATTGCGACAACACATCTATTTTTTCTCTCTTTATTCCCTGATATTCAAAGATGTTTTTAATTTTATATATATATATATATATAAAACCATACAAAAACAAATGAAGATAAAAAAAGTGCAAAAAATAAGAAAGATCAAATTTAGAGGAGGAGCATAGTTAAAAAAAGAAAATGACAAATGTTAGAATAGATAGTAAAAACATCACAAAAATGAAACATAAAAAAAGGTGAGTTAAAGAAAAAATTTATAAAGCTACTTAAATAACAAAATGTAGGTGTGACAGAAGATAATTTTATAAAATGTAAAAAAAAATGTCTTTAATTATAATATTATGGTATGATGTTAAATAAAAGCTAATAACTGAATATATATATATAATTAATAAAACGACACAAATTGTGCAACTTGTTTTTAAGCTTGTATTAAAATGTTCACTAGAGGGAGCTTACCAATAGTTCCAATCAAAATTTAATTTATAAGCGCCATAAAAAAAAGAATTCAAAATCTGTAGCAGAATGTCCTCATCACCAAACCAACTGGTTTTAAGCTTATGGCTCATCTCAGTGAGGAGCTAAGACTTCAGACGCTAGATCTAAAATACCCAACTCAAAAATCAGCATTTATCCAATATGTTTCTATCAATTTGAAAAGTGAAACTTTTCAGACACATAAATGTCTTCAAATCTAGCCTTAAAAACCAAATGGCTATACGGATCTGAACTCAGTTCAGTTTTACCATATATTAATAGCCTCAGCAATATAACATTGCAAAAGCCTTCAAGGGTACATTTTAATACAAGCTTAAAAGCAAGTTACACAATTTGTGTTTTGTTTTATTAATTATTATAAGTGAACCCTTGTAGGCTTTTGTGATATTATATTGCTGAGGCTATTAATATATGGTAAAACAGAACGGAGTTCAGACCCATATAGCTATTTGTTTTGTAAGATTGTATTTGAAGACATTTATGTGTTTGAAAAATTACATGTTTTCAAATTGATAGCAACCTATTAGATAATTGTTGATTTTTGAGTTGGTATTTTAGATCTAGTGTCTGGAGTCCTAGCTCCTCACTGAGGTGAGCCATAAGCTCGAAACCAATTGGTCTGGGGATAACAACATTCTGATAGAAATTTTGAATTCTTTCTCTTTTGGCACTTATAAATTAAAGCTTGACTGGAGCTATTGATTTAAGTTCCCTCTAATGAACATATTGAAACAGTCAGATCTAAAGGTCCATCTGTTTTACCTACTATAGTCATAGGAGTATATTTATTTGTATGTTATTTCACTCCAAATTGTGTGTATTTCTTTAATTCAGAACTCCAAACTTGTGCTCTTAAAGAATTATAGAGTATGTTCTTGTATAAGTGCCTATTTCATTGCAATACAAATGTCCATAAGGATAATATAGCCCTCCATTTAGTAAAATTGTGTAAACCTAACAGCCTGTGCAGCTTAAATTTACATGTAGAATTATGTTTAAACTTAGTAAATCATTTATTTAAAATATTAGTTTTAAATATTCTTTTAAAATTATTTCAAGTTATTCTTCATTAAAAATACAGATGGTCAAGTTGTTTACAAGTTAATATTTGTTCAAGGTAATATTTCGTTAAAGATTGAACAGCTTGGCTTTAATTAAAACTATTTCCAGCTTTTATTCTTTGTTAGAAGTGCCAAGAATAGAGTAGTTTACGAGTTAAAACTTTCTTAAAATTATGTTTAGTCAAAGACTATATTAATATTTTCTTAAAATTATTTTAGCTTTATGATTTTGTTTAAAACTGCAGATTATAAAGTTGTTTACGCATTTTCACAGTTGACCAAAATAAAATTTTACTTTAATGAGCCTTATAGCTAAAAGTCAATTTGTCAGTCATAAATCCTAACTTGACCATTTAGGGGGACCCTGGGAGAGTTTCTTTAGAGGAGGTAAAATATAATTGAGAGTGCGAGGTTCAAAGTAGTAAAAAATTGATGTAGTAAGCGCAAGAAAGAAATAGGGGTGTATACTAAATAAAACTTGCAGTTTTTATTGTTAAAGTAACTAAATCTATATACATATACAAGAAAGTATATATCACAGAAAGAATATTATTAAAAGTTTTTATTATTTTTAAGATGAAAACCGTTGGCTAGTGGAAGATAGATTTGCTGTGTCTTCCACTAGAGCTTCTACAAATGGTAACAACAACCGTCATCTTATGCCCAAGAATCAGTAAGTCACCCTATAAGTATAAACCAGCAGCATAGATAATAATGGAGCCATATCCAGAAGCCAACTCCGCTATAACAAAGCTGCACCCAGTAAGCCATGCTAGTCATAAGCCAATTGTTAAAATGGTGAAGCCGCATCTACTGAATGTTGTCAGAAAGCAAGAAAAGCCAGATTCACATCCGTCCATGGATAATAGGAATCATGCTCAGGGAAGCTACATGTAGCTGAACTTTTACTAGAATCCCTCTCAAGAATTATGGTAAAACATACACTGTAGAATCTGAAGTGACCCTGCTCCATAAGTTACACCCACCTTATTAAATAATTTCAGCCTTGATCCGAATGAGTATCTGGGTTAACTTGATTAATTTGTAACATAAATTAGATGTAAAATTTATTGATAAATAATATACCTCCCATCTTGTATAATCACACTCTTTTTGCTAAGTTCTTAGCATATATCTAGGCATAAATATCTGCATAACTGTGTATAATATTACTCAACCCTATGTAATAAAAGGAAAAATGGCAATGTAAAGGTTAATTCGGCACTGTAGCATTTTGTTTTATCATATATAAAACTAAAATATTGATCATATGTATGATAACATTTACCTGTGTGTGAATCATTTATATACCTGATTTTAATGTTTGCTACTCTGTATCACGAATGCATATTTATTCCCCATTCACATAAATCTCAATTCTTAACCTGTTAATCATAGATAACTTCACCTGTGTGTGATAGATTATGTACATTTTGTTTTATTAATTATGAATTTATATTAAATTTTCGAAAATATATCACCTCTCAGTCTCAATCCTTGCTCATAGTCTTTATGAATCACTAGTTAAGTCATTTAGTATTAGTTAAGAGGGGGGGTGATAAGTCTCATGTTCTATCGATGTGCTAGTAATGGAATGTGGTCAAAGAAGTATCGAGTGTAGCCTCAGGTAGGTCATTCACTAGTGTCAGATTTGGAAGCACGGGTGAGAAAGTTTAGGTATGATCAGACATAGGGTGTTGTCATTCCAATTTGGTCAGCCTGTTTCTCTTTCATCTGGACTCTCAGTCTGTTGAGCAAATGTACAAACCTGACCGTTACAATATTGTTAGTAGTATCAAGAAGAGATCAAAATAAAATATATAGGTGATTGAATAAACATATATCACAGATATTGTTGCGATGGATGTATAGAGATTATTATAAATGGATAGTTGAGATTTTAAATTGGATCCAAAAGATTATAAAAGATCTAGAACAATAACACATGAGATATAGATGGATAAAATAAGAAACGTTGTTGCTGTGATAAGAAAAAAAAGGAAGAAGAGATCAGAGAAACGGGATTAAATTTGGTGAGCCCTCCATCCTGCAGTAGATCCATAATAAGTTAAAAATGATGATGATATCACAAAATGTTAGAATAAATTATAATTGTCTATTAAAAATAATTTCTGAAATTATTATTGTAATTTGCTATTTGTATCATTTTTTTTTTTTACATTTTCTTAATATTTGCAATGAATAATTATATTATTATAACTTAATTTTATTATATTTGCTTTAAAAAAACTACAAAAAGAAATATGAATTTAACTTGAAATGCATTTTAATTATTTTAATTTGCTACTTCTTTTATTTTTTAAATTTTTTATTAATATTTATAAAGAATAATTATATTATTATAACTTATTTATATTGTATTTGCTTTAAATAAAGCAAAACAAATATATACGAATTTAACTTAAAATGCATTTTAAAATCGATGACATAAAGTAAATTTAATGGAATACTTGAAAAAAAAAAATGCCTTTAAAATTCTTGTTCAACTTTCTCTTCTAAAAAAAAAAAAAAAACTTAGTTAAGAAGAAATGTTATTAATAAATAAAGGTTAATAATAAAAAATATATACAAATATTATCAGTACTAAAAGTTTAAATATGTTTATATGGTACACACACATATATATATATAATACAATGTTTTCTAATCTGTTTATATCTAAAAACCGATTTTTCCAATTACGTATAAGTAGTGTACAAGCAACGTATACTTAATATTTCAACGTTATTTGCATTTAATTGCATTATTTAATAAACGAAAACTTGAATATTCAATGGCATATATTACTAAATTATTGAAGACAAAATAATAATTAGACAAAAATAATGAAAAATAAATTATTGATACAATTTATTGATTATAACCATAAATGTTGTATATTCATGCAATTCACTGATTAGAATTGTAAACTATACTTAAAGAACTTTTGTGCTGGATCAGATTTTCAACATTAGACATTATAGAAATAAAATATCGTTTAAATCTGGTAATACTTGTTTAACAAATATTTTCTGTGATTTGTTTTAATAGCAATAAAATCACATGATAGTTAATTGAAATTAAAAAGCATTGTTAACTTTTTGGTTTTTTTTATTCAGTGGTGAATATTTATTTTGAATCTGAATTCAGAAAGATGTTTATTGCTGCTTTTAGATGCAGTCAGAAGATACTTTAATTCTTGATCTGAAAAAATTTGATTATAATTTTTTTGACATAAAACTAGGCTTCATAATTAACAAGATTCCTGACCTGGTATCAGTACTGTCTAGAAACTAATCTTCTAAATATTTTAAAAGATCATCTATATAATAATTAATGATTAAAATCATTTCTCATGTATTAAAGTTTTCTGCATTTAGAGAGACATACTGAACAAGAAACTAATCTTCTAAACGTACTTCAAGATCATCTATAATTAATGATTAAAAAACATTTCTCATGTATTAATGTTTTTTTATATATGTCAAAGTGTTAACCAGGAAGCGAACCCAGGCCAGCTGCTTGGAAGGCAACTATGCCAACCGTTAGGCCACCTTCGCTTGACATGTATTAATGTTTTCTGCATTAGAAAGACATACTGAACAAGAAACATATCAAAATACACCTGGGTCTCATTTTATGCGGCAGATAAATTCCTCAGAAAATGCACACAAAAGAAATCACAAAAATAGACTTAACTTACCTTGAAAATTGGGGGATACATACTTTAATTTTCCAAAAATTGCATTAAAGCAAAGCAACAACGTAAAATTACTTTAAAATTCGCATTAAAAAAAATAAGAAAATAAAATATGCCTAATAAAAAATTTCAAATTTGAAAAAAATCGATACAAGACAAACTTTTTTTTTATTAACTACAGTATTTAAGTCTTGCATTGGTGATCGAGAAGTCAGTACGACCGCCTTGCACTTGCAGGCAGTTGTCCGGGTTGCAGGTTCGAAACCCGGCCGATGCTATGACCCTTAAAAAAAAAAACTACAGTATTTAATTTTATTCAAAACAATATATTTTTATGTGTAATTTACATTTTTTTCATACATGTATGGTATTTTACTATTATCGCTATTTGAGACATCAGATTCGTCATGATGTGATGTGAGGTACTGTAGCTTCTCCTTAAACGAAGTCAAGAGGAAATACCTAAAACATTTTCCAATCACTGTTGATCCTTCCCATTTCGCTAAGCGATTTAAAATTGAAAATTTTTGTTTACAAAGAAATTCATTTTCTTGGGTGTTTTTTTCTCTTCGTTAGAGTAAACTAAAAGTTTAAAATAAAAATAAGAACTTAGACTTACAATAATAAAAAGACACGGACTCACCACTGTTGGGCAAAGTTTAATTAAAACTAACAATTAAAAATTAAATTCTTATTTTTGTCTTTAATTTTTTAATTTTCAATTTCGTTTAAAAATCAAATTTCATCGTTTTACATCACCTTAATTTCAGATCACGTTAAGTAATTTTTAAATTGTTAATTACAATTAAAAATCAGATTTCAATTGTCAAATTTAATTGTGCCCTCTGCTGATACTCACCCTTTAAAAATAAACTTGTGGACACTAAATGATTAATTGATTACATACTCTTTTTTTAAAAAGCAAAAATAGAATGTGATTTCAAATGCAAAAACAACAACATATGTATAGGCATATATAATGTTTGAACAGATTTACATTACAATCTTCTAAAATTTATTAATTGTGGACACTAAATGATTAATTGATTACATACTTTTTGTCTAAAAAGCAAAAATAGAATGTGATTTAAAATGCAAAAACAACAACATACATAGTATTTTTCATTTATAATGTTTGAACAGATTTACATTATAGTCTTGTAAAATTAAATGGGTGTATATAAAATGGGGAAATCCTGATTTTAAGTGAATTATGAACTTCTTTATTGCATAAAATCTATTACAGTCCTATTATAAAGTGCTAAAATATTGAAATTATTAGATGGAAGTCGAACTCCGATAATGCACTATTACTTTAAATATGATATGAGTATGCAAAATGTATAATATTTGAAGTAATAGTGCATTATCAGAGCTCGATTTCTGATTTAATAATTTTTAGTGCATAAAAGAAAACTGCATACAAAGATGTTAAAAAGAAACATAAATCGCATAACTTCAAAATCGCATTAAATAAATCCGCATAAAACAAGAACCGGATGTAATCTTCTAGTATTATAATAGGTTTTTTCTTTCAAATGAATAAATTCTTTTGTCTAAGTTAAAAATGGGTTTTAATGAATTCTGAAGATTTAAGTCATTTATCTACTAAAATATCAGGTATATCAAAAAAATATTTTTATTATTTGAATTAAAGTTTTTGCTCTCTTTTTTTTTTCCTCTCATAATGAAATACAGGTAATTCATATATATATATATAAAGGTAATGCCTTTTGTGAGTTTATATTTTAATTGTTTTTGTTTTAAATTTTTTGATTTAGTTTTTTTAATGTAATTATCAACACGTTCTGTTGTTTGAGACTTGAAGCATACAGATCTTTAAATTGCATTACTCATATTAATAACATTCTTTTATTTTACTATCTTTAATAATAATAAAAACAATTCCATTAAAATTTATAAAAAAAAAATGCTGGCTTTTAAAATTTTTCAAAAATATCTTAGCTTTAACCAATCAAAAGCAGGAAAAATAACTTCCTCCATTTTCTGGGGTTTTTGGATTTAATTTGTATTCATATTATAAATTCAAATGATAAATTATGTTTTAAATGCAATTTATAAATAATTTTACTAATCAATTAGAAGAAATCCTTTGTCATCCAATAATGAAAAAAAAAAATTAAAGTAATTTTTGAGTTAAACTTGTGACCTAATGAAATATTCTAGCAGCACGAGTTAGAAATGTGAGTTTGAATTGTAAACAATAGAACAATCTGCAATGTGCTGTGGCTGCAATTATTAAAATGAAAAATATAATTTGCATTTAAACTGTATTTAAATAAAATATAGATATATGGAAGTCTGCCATTTTGCCAAGTATATTTGACTGAAGTGTGATATGGATTCCCTGATGATGTATCAGAAAGACAATACATGTACTCTGTAAATATGATAGTAAAAGTTTATAATTAGCCTTTATGATCTGCAGTTCACTAAATGTGATAACATTGAAACTATATTTGAAGATGTATATTATCATTGAACTAGGCATTTAAAACATATGAAAAATATGAGATTAGATGAATGTGAGTATGGATTTCATAAACCAGTCTGTCATAACTTTCTTTGAAAAGTAGGGTTGTGTAAGAATTTTCAAAAAAATAAATTTACAGCTTAATAAATTTAAAAAGTGTCAGACTATATCAAATAAAGTAACTAAAAGAGAAATATGACATATGTGGATAAAATTTGTGATTCACATTATGTATAGTCTTTACATTTTTGTTTATCTTTTTTTTTATATGTTATAGCATCAGCCGGGATGTGAACCCACAACCGTCTGCAACCAACTACTTGCTTGCATGGCGGCTGCGATACCTCTCATCTTTTGTTTTAAAAAAATTAAAATGGTTAAGCTTATTCATAAGCAATGTTAATATCAATAATGTATATAGAAAAAAGAAATTGACATTTATCTCATGGATATTAAAAATGTAAAATAAATAAAGAATAGATAACTTTATTTCATTATACTATAATGCAGGAAATTCCTGAGACTAATAATATTATAAATAAAGATGTTAGCTAATAAATAAGAATGACAAAAATAAATAGAAGATAATACAAAAAACAACAACAATAAAATCCACTAAAAATTGTATAAAAATATTATTATTATCATCATCATTATTATTATCAACATAATCATTATTATTATTATGTTTCACAGTAAATCTTTATTCAATCTAAAACATTACAGAGTCACATCTAGTCATATATTGATTTCTGTTACAATTGCCAATATTAGCAATTGCAAAACAAATTACAATTATGCAAGGAGATCAATTAAGACAACTTCTCAATACATAAGTCTTTATCATTTCTGTATACTTCTCTGTTTGTTTTAGAGCCTGGTTTTCTATTTAGTTCAGTTTATGCTTGCATTTCATTGCTTGGTTTTAAAATTGAAAATTGATGATATTGAAGGTGTCACCATCTATCATATTGGACTTAAATTTCATAGACTGGATCTTGATTTCAAGTGTGACCACATGGCTACAAACACATGTTTGAGCTAGGATATTGTCTCTTTTTCTGAACAATTCTAAATTTTATTGAGTATGTTGCTGTGTGGCATTGAAGGTTATTAGCAAGAACAAAAGTGCACCAGTAGGCATAAAGTCTGTATATTGCTGCACAAATAACAGGGATGTTTCCTTTTTTAAATGTATTTATTATTTCATCAATTGAAATATTAGCCTTTCTGTATTTGGTAAACATTTTGTGACATATTGTTTCAAGAGCAGTGCAGGTATGAAAAAAATTATCCTGGGTCTCTTCTTTTCTATGACATAATCCACAAAGGGGGTCTATATTCGTATAAAAACTATAAAATCGAAGAAAATATGTTGTAGATACAGCTTTTAGATTAAACTTAAGCAGAAAATCAAATATTTTTTTATTCTAGTGACCACTTTCTGAATTGTTGCAGTAGTTGACTATTGTCTATCCTGAGAGCTGATGGATATAGATGAGGTGTATGATTTGGATTTAGGATATTATAAATGTCCCAGTATGTAAACTTGTTGTCATTATTGAGTGATATTTTGTTATATATTGGCTTGAGTTTCTTCAATCAGTATGGTTAGATATCCATATAAAGAAGGTGGTCTGTCAGTGGGTGTTATATTAATTACACACTCTAGGTCTGGAATTCTTTTTAGGGTAGCTATTAGTAGATTTATTGATTTCTGTGTGTAAAAACATTGATTGCATGGAGTCTCAGTCCATTGCTAAATGGCATTCTGCTTGGGTTTTTTAAAGAGATTACCACAATCTTTCTCTTCCATATTAATTTGTTACAGATCGATGAGATTTTAGATATGAATATTTTAGCAAAATTGATTATAGGTGTGTAGTAGGTAATTCTTCTAATTATACATTGATTATATATTGCTACCTTCACATATATTGATAGATATGACTTTTCAAGTGAGGTTATGATTTTTTTTCAGCATCTTTCTTTAATAATTTATTTTGAATTTTTTGCCACATTCCATTGAACCCAAGGTAGAATGGAAAACCAGGGAAAACAGTCAGTTTTGCCATTAAACATATCTGTGCACTAAAAGCCTGTGTATATTGACCACACAGCAGCTTTATTTGTGTTAATGTTTAAGCTAAAATTGGAGGTATAATAAATGGTTATTTTTTGTAGTATGGGGAGATACTTTTTAGAGGGAAGGAAAACAGTTACATCATCCACATAAGTTATTTCATGATATATTTAAATCAGTATTTGGGATTTGAATAGCTTTTACTTTTTTCTGTATCTCTATTAATAGATAGTCGATATATAGTGTAAAGAGCAAATCACTCAAGGAGGACCCTTAATGAGATGGATTGACTAATTCTGAAAGCTGTTGATTTTTTTCCCATTCAATGTGATGTGAATTTCATGTGTGAGTAATAGATTGGTTATTATATATAGTAGGGATGGGGATATGATTGATTTTTTTAGCATATCTAATAATTTGGCAAAGGGAGCAAAGACAAAAGAAGCTGCCTCAGTGTCAAGCTGTATTGTAATTGGTGCATATTTCTTTGTTTTCTTTATTGCTTCAATAATTGTTCTGTTCGTTAGGGCACCCTGGCCAATGGATGAGCCTTTTCTGGCACATTGAGTTGATAATAACACAGGGAGTATATGTCTTGTTCTATTTTATCCTTTATTACTCTTTCAAGAATTTTTATTCCTAAAGGACCCATTAAGATTGGTCCTAGATTAGATAAAGATGATATTGCTACTGGTTTTTTGTTAAATAAAACCATTGCAATTGATTATACCCTTTGCATGTTGTAAATTTTTTGGGATATGTAATTGGCGAGATCGCACAAGTATTTTCTTGTGAAGTGGATAAGGTGTTTGAAAACAAATTTGGGAATGCCTTGTCATCCTGGGTAACATGTGTCAGCTATTTCTGCAAGTTGGAAAAGAATGTCAGTTGTATTTATTGGTGTGTCTGTTTCAGGATCATCAAATATGTCTTTATTTGGTGTGTATGCTTTTTGTTTTTGCAGTTTTTTTTTTAAAGGTTGATATATTGGGTTTATCGTGTTATGTCAAGCTGTTATAGAGCCATCTATGTCAAGTGCTATAAAAACTCTTATTGTGGAGTAGTAACCCAGTGCCCACCATATGTATGCCCTGGTCTAGGTATGTTGTTGTGTGAGGTATATATTTTTCTTTTTATTGCTATGTATTGCTTTAGTGTGTTGTATGTATTGTTATACATTTTTCTAAATTTTTTAATTTTGTGTTTGATTGTCGGCAGTTGGCCTGGAGATAGTTATTCTTTTATGTAGTTCACCTGCCAAAGCTAATAATCTGGTGAGAGAGTGTTGAATTGCAGTTAATATGATTAATGTTGAAAGAAAGCATATTGGTGAATGCTATATACTTTTGTACTGGGTCAAGTGACATGTATTCAAGTTTTTGGAGCATTATGTATGTTTCTGAAAATAGGAAATTTCAATTGTGCATAGTCTTTTGAAGGCCTATTGTTGTTTTCTGTATTTTTGTTAGGTTGAGAGTTATGAATTGGGCAGCATGATCTGAGATTATAGATTGAAAGAGTTCAAGATTAAAATAATGATGTAAAATTGGTGAGTTGAAACTTAAATCTAAGTGATGTATTGTTATTAAATGATATTGAGTTTGATAGGAGAAAACCCTCAGCAATCATAAGTGGGATTGTTATTTGATGGATCCATTTAGTGACAAAGTTTTGTAGGTCATGTTGAAATCTCTCATGAATATTATAGGATTGAGTGTTGCAGTTAACATTAAATTTATTGTTATTATTCTAGAGATGATGACAGAGCCTGGTGGTATATAGACAAATACTAGGTTAAGTGTGATATTTTTATGGTGGAGTGTTATTATGATAAAATTAGAGTCAATATATATAATTTTAAAGGAATTGAAAGGGCAGTTGTGAGATACAATTATACCTGTGTCACCTGATAGTGATGATGATTCTCTTGAGCTAAAATCCTTAGCTGATTAATTATTTTGATGGATCAATTTGAGAGCTGTTGTATATTTTTGCTTCTAGCAGACCCAGTATGTGTGGTAGTGTTGTATGTATCCATTTTTGAATTGAAAAAGTTTTTTGGTGTCATTTAATTCTCTAATGTTGAGAAATCCGATTTTTATCTTCATGTTTTTGTATAACTTTATAACAGGGTCTAGATGTTTATTTATTTTAGACTTCACATGTGTGTGGCAATATGTATAGTGAGTTTTGCCTGTTTTATTTTAAACTTCTAAAGATTTTAGTTTAAATTGCAATAGATGAATGCTGATGCGTTTTTGAGTCCTTGTAGTATTTATTATTGGTTTTTCTTTTATTTAGTATAGATTCAGACTTTATATAGAAAATTGGTGATGAAATTGAAGGGTTGTCTGCTTGTTGTTGGCTTAAATCCAATTCTATTTCATCATTTTCTAGGTTGTTTGTGTCTAATCTGTTGTACTTTTGAGGTTTTTTTTTTTCCTTTTCTGGATTTATGTTTTTAAGTGGTTGACCTGGCTTTATTGCATCTCTGGTGTATTTAAGTGGTTGACCTGGCTTTATTGCATCCATAATATTTGAAGCAGTTTTATTTATTATTGAAGTTTGGTTTATTATTGGCATATTGTCAAAATTTATGTTTATATTTTCGTTATATACCTGTGGGTGTGTGTGGATTTTCTGTTTGTTGATTTTTATTTGGTATAACAAGTTTTTGAATTGATCTTTGAGATAGGTAATTTTGTTGAGTTGTCATTTTTATTTGTGGATGTTTGAGTCTGTTTTTGGCTGGTTTCTACTATTGTGTTGCCAATGGATAAAGTATTATTTGTTTTTATTTTCATCATAAATGCATTGTTCTGGGAAGAGGAGTTTGGCTTGGTCACAGTGATTGCTTTTCATGTTGTCTCACTGAGTTGCCAGGTGACCTGATTGTCCTCAGCCAAAACACTGTGGCTTTAGGCTTCTTATGTGAAGATACAGGGTTGCTTCTTGACCAGATATTTTTGTTTGGATTGTGGCTGTAACTATGTTCATATAAATTTTTATTTTGAAATTCAAAACAATTACTGCATATGGGTATTGGTATGTCTTTGAGATATAGAGGCCGTAGGGCAATTTCTTTTCCAAATCGGTTCATCATTTTTTGAAATTTTTGTATGTTGTATTTGAGATAAGTATTTTTGAACAATCTAGTAATAATATTTTGCCAGTTTTTATCTATAATTATGAGTGCGAATTTGCTTAATGTTAAAATAGTGGACTGAAAACATTCTTTGCGCTTCTGGTATAAAATTCAATGGTTATATAGAGAGAGTTTGGATGGTCTACAATATAAGAGGCAGTTTCCCATAGTGCATTTTGTATAGAGTAAGGCTATTGGAAATTGATAAAGTAATCATTGATTATCAAGTGACTGCAAGCACTAGTGATGTTGGTGAGAAAAGCCGGTGACATGCGTCAAACATCATTTGTGGAATTGTGTTATTAAAATGGTCTGTAATATTATCAAATATTTCTTTTGCCTAGAAAATGGCTGGGGGTTGTTGGTCCTCGTGGGTATATGCATCATGATTCTTTATATCATTTGTAGCTGTTCTTTGGAAATGCTGGGTTTGGGTTTGTGCTGAAATATTGCTATTACTTTTAAGAAATTTTGCTTACAAAGTAGGTATTGTTATATTAACCTATAAAATGATTCGATTTGTCCTGTATTTAGTTTGTTTTGTGAAAATCAAGTTGAAAAAAGGTAAAATATAACTACATACATCAGGGACCATTTTGATTTGCTTCTTGACTCCTCAGAGATCATCTTTTTCTCCTCTGTTGTCATCTTTTTCTTCATCTTCTCCATCATAGTTATAGTCTTCTTCATCATTGTCATCATCTTCTTCTTTGTCTTCATTTTCTTGTTTGTCTTCATCATCTTCTTCCTTGTCTAAATCTTTTTCATCAAAGTGTTTTTCTTCATCTTCTCTTCTACATTTTCTTCTTCACCTTCATTTTCATCTTACTATTCTTATAATAATAATAATAATAATAATAATAATAATAATAATAATAATAATAATAATAATAATAATAATAATAATAATAATAATAATAATAATAATAATAATAATAATAATAATAATAATAATAATAATAATAATAATAATAATAATAATAATAATAATAATAATAATAATAATAATAATAATAATAATAATAATAATAATAATAATAATAATAATAATAATAATAATAATAATAATAATAATAATAATAATAAATAATAATAATAATAATAATAATAATAATAATAATAATAATAATAATAATAATAATAATAATAATAATAATAATAATAATAATAATAATAATAATAATAATAATAATAATAATAATAATAATAATAATAATAATAATAATAATAATAATAATAATAATAATAATAATATTTTTGATAATAATAGAAATCATACCCACTGATTGGCCTTCCCCCAAATATAACTGTCTCTACCCTGCTTGTGAGTTGTGAATGCATAAGAAACAATATAATACTGAAAAACAAAGATAAATACACATATTGATAAATACAAAATCTACTGTTTCGAGACCAACAAGCAAATAACCTACCCACAGTACTGGAATAAATAATGGTTAACTGTTAAGAAAGTTCAAAAGATGGTGCTTGAAACCAAAATTTTATGATTTTATTATCAAACATAACCTGAATGCATTATCAACAATGTATTTTATTCAGTACAAGAGATTTTAAATAAATTATGTCACAGAGGTGAAGAAACACAAACCCATTTACTATATGCTCATCTGGCCCTAGAAAAAGTGTGACTAATGATGCTGAACAACTACAGAGAAAATGGGACAACAATTAGTAAAATAGTAAATACATAAAAAATATGGTGAACCAGTTGCACGGTCACATTTGAAAACAATCCAAGAAGACACCCCAACATCTACTGCAACTAACTTAAAAAAATTAAGAATAGAGACAGTATTCTTGCACCACAGAACATTTTTGCAGTAGCATGGTCTTTATTCAAAATATGCTCAGCATTATGAACAAAGACTGTAATTAGTACTGCTAAAAAGAAATTTAAAAAATGAGTAGAGCTAACACAACCCCTTAGATATCCAGCATTGTAACAACAATTTTTTTAACCTGGTTAAACAAGATAACTTTCAGAGGCAAGGACTAAATCAAAATTAAAAAGTACTTTTTAATATATGTACATGTAACCATAGTATAACTTATTTTGATGTAACTAATTAATATTAAATAAAGGAGAATAATAATAATAATAATAATAATAATAGTAATAGTAACAAGTCAGAAGTCACATGACTTATATATAGCTTGCAATAATAATAATAATAATAATAATAATAATAATAATAATAATAAATCAGCATTTATTTTTATAGCATCTGTATACAATTGTAATTACAATAATATCGGCCTTTCAAGCCAAATTGTGTAAACGCTTTGTAGTATTAAATAATAAATGAATACCCTCTGACCACTTTGGTCAGAGGGTATTCATTTATTATTTAACACTCGCAAAAGCGTTTGCACAATTTGGCTTGAAAGGCCAATATGAATGTAATAATAATAATAATAATAATAATAATAATAATAATAATAATTCAATTCATTTCATTTATTTAAGTGCTAAACAACAGCATAAAGCCAATTACAGCTTGCACATACAAT
Organism: Epiperipatus broadwayi; assembly: GCA_028023455.1. Taxonomy (NCBI): domain Eukaryota; kingdom Metazoa; phylum Onychophora; class Udeonychophora; order Euonychophora; family Peripatidae; genus Epiperipatus; species Epiperipatus broadwayi. The sequence goes on along the minus strand of JAQFVV010000098.1, from coordinate 4,385,878 downwards.
AAAAGTGAAAATAAAACATATAACATAAAATGAAAATATAAATGTATACATAATAAAGTAAAATTTAAAAGACAAAATCAAACTTCACATTTCAGTTTAACAAGATTACAAAATTTCTTATAATCAATGTCACACAGATTAAGGTTACTCACAATTTGATTATATAGAGAGGGTAACCTAAATAAAGGAGAAAATTTAAGAATATTAGAACGGCATGTTTGAATCTGATATACACAAGTAGACCTAGTATCATAACTCAAAGACCTAACTGAGATAGTTGAAACTATATCTGATAAAATAACCTGTTTATTAACAATTTTATAAAAATATTTCAAATCCCTATACTTTCGTCTAGATGAAAGATTAATCATTTTACCCTCCCAAGAAACATATTTGAAAAACTTCTTTGAAATAGACTGCAACAAGTTACATCCTTGTAAAGAACTAGGGTTCCAAATTATTGAACCATATTCAATAATAGGAAGAACCAATGAAAAAAACAATTTCCGTTTAGTATCATTACTGAACTGATAACCATGTCTAAGAATGGCACCCATAACCTTAAAAGCTTTACCAAAAATCATTTCAAGATGAGGAATAAAAGATCCGTTACAAGAAAACATAATTCCAAGATCTTTTTGGCATTTAACTGAAATAATTTTATGAGAATTGATATAATAATAAAACTGTAAAACTTCAGATTTTTTGGAATAAGACATAAAGGAACATTTATCAAAATTAACTGTCATATTATTTGACTGACACCAAGCACTAAAGTTATCAATATCCTTCTGAAGGAGAACACAATCATTCACTGATACAATTCTTCTAAAAATCTTACAGTCATCAGCATAGCTTAACAGAAAAGAATATCTCAAGCAATCATTAAGATCATTAATGTAAACATTAAACAGCATGGGTGCTAAAATACTACCCTGTGGAACACCTAAATTGCATTCAAAATTAAATGAAACTTTATTATTGAATTTAATATATGCTGTACGACTACATAGAAATGATTGAAACCAATATACAAGTTTATTAGAGAAACCTATTTTATGTAATTTATGAAGTAAAACACTGTGATCAACTTTATCAAAGGCTTTTGACAAATCAAAATAAATAACATCTAGTCTTTGACGATCTTCAATAGCATGAGCTATATGATCATAAATTGTCAGTAGATTACTATCAATTGATCTATTAGGACTAAAACCATGTTGAGAAGAAGAAATTATCTTACTCACATCTGAAATAATTTTATTATAAATACATCTCTCAAAAATTCTTGCAATGGTATGCAAAACAGAAATTGGTCTATAATTAGAAACACAATCTCGATCACCATTTTTGAAGATTGGAACCATTTTAGCACATTTCAAAACACTAGGAAAAGTACTGGAATTAAGAGACAGATTAAAAACAAAGGCAAGAGGTACTGCAATAAATTTGGCTAGCCCCTTATAAATAAAAGAAGGAATATTATCACATCCTAAACTAGAGTGAGTCTTAAGCCTCCTAATAGCTACAATAACATCTTCCCTAGAGATATGATCAATTGTACATTTAGCACTAGACAAATTGCCAGGAAATGTAATTTTAGAATCAATCCCATGTTGTGAAAAGTATAACTCTGCAAAATGTTTAGAAAAATCATCTGCATTTAATGCAGAACCGTGAGTCATTTGAACCTTTTTCTTACCCAAGCCTGAATTATTAACAAAATTCCAGAATTCTCTAGGATTAGAAGAAATATTAATTTCAATTTGTTTTATATACTCTTGTAAATCTCGTTTATAGATATATTTAGCCAATCTTCTAAAATTGATAAAATTATTATAATAAATTATATTCTGTGTCTTAAAATAGAGTCTATGATGGTACGATTTCCTTTTAATAATCTTAATAAGAGTATATGAAAACCACAGAGGATAACCTTTGTTAAACGATAATTCATTAGGAATATATACATCAATAAAACCATTAAAAATTTTCAAAAAATAATCCAAGCAAAAATTCACATCATTAATTGAGTACATATTATTCCAATCAAATTCAGAAAATTTTATACAAAGATCAACATAATTACCTCTCCCATAATCCCTTTTCACAACATTAAAACAAGTAATTTTAGAATAACACATCTTAATATAAAATTTGATAGGTGGATGATGAACATCAATTGGAAAAGAAACAGAGACAAAGTGAAAATTACTAACTATTGGTACATTACAAAGAACACAATCTAAAGTATGCTGAAAACTATTAACAACAGGGTTATATTGTTGAAGCCCAAAAAATTTGCAAAATCTAAGCATTCTTAAAGCTTTCTGAGATAATAAAGAACAATGCGTAATAATCTTACCCTTAAATAAATCAGGCATATTCAAATCACCAACAATGATAATATTATTATATCTAATCAAAAAATCTTCAAGTGCTGTCAAGAAGTAATCAAGCTCTAAAAGTGAGATATTAGGTTTAAAATAAATATTTCCCAATATACATTTAAAATTATGATCCATGTAAACTTCACACCATGTAGATTCACATACAGAAGAAGTAAAACATAAATCTCTATATAAAACATTTTTGTTGATAGCAATAACCGTACCACCTCCTCTAGCTGCATATTCTAAAGATCTATCCGTACGTAAAATATTATACCTATTATCAAGGAAAGAACAATCAGAAAATTGTTGATTTAACCAAGTCTCTGTAAAAAATATCAAATCAAAATGCTCTGTTTCGAAGAATTGTTTAATTTCCACACACTTAGTTCTCATCCCTCTAACATTCATATAAAAGCAAGACAGCCCTACCATATTAAATTAAAAATAAATCAAAACAAATAAATAAATGAAATCAAGTAAAGAAAAATGTAAGTAAGTATAGTGAATAAAGAAAATAAGAAATAAAAGAAAATAAGAAATCAAAGAAAACAAAGAAAATAAATAAATAAATATCACTTAAGTTTTAAAGAATTAGCCAAAGTTCCATAAAAAAAACGAATGGAAGCACCACGAGGCCATAAATTGGAAGAGATTAAATCACTATGTTTATGAGCAGGAGCAGATATATAAAAGCAAGAAGATTTCAAGTTATACATATTAATTTCATGACATATGATCCTAGTTCTTAAATGTTTTTCAAGAAAGACCTTAATATTATATGAATTAAGACTCACTGGCATATTAGAAACAAAATATTTATTACATTTTGTATTAATATTATTAATAATATTATTATGACTTTTAGAAATACCAAACCCCCTTTCCACAGGTAGTCTACCTTTTTACCAGAAGTTGAAAAAGAGCATCCCAAACCATTTCCCACATTAACCTCATTATCAATATAATTGTTATATTTAGAGAAATGCGAATAATTTGCTCTATGAGTAAAAAAACCTCTATCAGCATTCGCTAGACAATTTTTTCTTCTGAAATTTGATTTAGAAAAGTCATCAGAAAAATTACTACTATACTTTTTTGGAACAGAATGTGAATATCCATCCTTCAATATATACTTTATCAGGAAAATTATCATAATATCCCAGCGATGAATTATTAACAGAAAAGCCAGAAAACTTGTTAAATTTTTCATCATCATTAAGTCTAGAAAATTGTTTTTGATATTTATCAGACTGCCTATAAATTTTAGTTTTATAAACTTTTCCTTTATTGTATCTTGTACTATTATCAATTCCACATCCAATATATTCATCACATGAATGAAAATCCTGATCTAATATCTTATTATTACCTTTATAATCAACATTATAAATGCTATTGTTTTTATTTTTATCTTTTTTCCAAAAACTGTTTTTACCTTTATCTCTAATAAAGAATGAGGACTTGGGCAACTTTTCTAAGGTATTATTACCCTTAAAAGATGAATTAACATCACCAGCACAATCAACCTCAGCAATATCCCCCAAAACTTGTGTTTCCAATAAATCACATTGTATACATACATCACCAGAAATAACACCATCACCAATAGCTTTAGATTCCTTCACACCAAATTTTGCCATATTCATAATCATACTATAAACTTCCTGAAGAGACATAGATTTTAATAATTCAAAAGTAAAACCAGCCAAGTCTACTTTTCTACTTTCCTTATCTTGAAGCAAATTAACTATATCCACATTAGAACTAGAATTTAAACTCCTATCAATACCTAAATTATTATCACTTTTATCTTTAACACTATCTCTATTATAATTATCCCTTTCAGAAATATTTTCAATATGTATATCTGATTCCACATCTATAAGATCATTAATATTAACTATATCCACATTAGAACTAGAATTTAAATTCCTATCAATACCTAAATTATTATCACTATTATCTTCAACACTATCTCCATTATATCTCTCTCTTTCAGAAATATTTTCAATATGTATATCAGATTCCACATCTATAAGATCATTATTATCTGTTGACTTAACATTTCCAATATTCCTCATTTTATCCACAGACAATTGATTACATTCCATACAATGGAAAAAACCCAAACCAACAGAATCAAAAATTTTTGCATCAGACCTGGACAAATTCAAACAAGATATATGAAAATACCCTTGACAAGAACCAGAGCACTTAATTCCATTATCTGCATCTGACAATTCTACATTACAATAAGTACATTTAACCCCAACTACATTTAAACCCAAACCATATGTAGAAGAATCCATTACTAAAACATCAGGATCATTACCAATACTAATATCAGCAAATGGTATAGTAAGATTATCTGAATTATCTATTTTGTGCTCAGTATTATAATAATGATTACAAAATTCACATATGAATTCCGGATCATTATCATTAAAGATTTTAAAATCACTTAATTTATAACAATCCAAATGATACTTTAGCCCACAAAAACCAGCGCACTTTAAATATTTTTGTCTGCCATAAATATTACATAAGCAGAGAGGACATCTGACAGCAAAAGGTGCCATTAATTATAATACAAAAATAAAAAAATATAACTATAAAATATACAAATTTTCCATTAACATATACAAATCATATATACACAAAACTTTAAAAAAAAAAATTCACATATAACATATATAAATATGTAATATATTAAAGAGAGTAACTTCTACTTTTCTCTCCTTCACTATTCTCAGATTCTCCAATATAAATAAACAACGTCCAAAATAAAAATTATTGAAAATATCAAAGTCACTATGTACTTAATTATTAATAAAATGAAATTTTATGTTTCTGTTATTTAAAAATAAAATAATAGACATTAGAAATCCCATTGATTATGTTTCAAATAAAAACACATACATATTAAAAAAAAAAAACCATGTTAAAAACAAAACAAAAAAACTTGAGTCATATAAATTAAACCATGATAATAGTTTCCAAAAATAAAAATAAGCTTCAGTAATAAAATTCTCTAGGCGTATTAGTTCTAAATATAGATCACTTTAAAAAAAAACACTAAAAAATCCATTTACTTCTAAAATTCCAAAGGCTTAATTATATCTCAGTAAACAATCTATTAAAAGAAGGTATTCCATTAAATAATTTTAAGGTCAAAGCAGTTTTCAATGATGAATTATATTAGAACAATAGAAATGCTAAAACACATTTTGATCCAATTATAAAGTCAAAAAAACTACGGAGAGACTTTCTTTTCAAAATTTTTATTGATCCAATTCAATGTTACAGAAAATATAAGTTTCAGTAATAAAATTCTCCAGACGCTTTAGTTCTAAATGCAGATCACTTTAAAAAAAAAAAAAACACTAAAAAATCCATTTACTTCTAAAATTCCAAAGGCGTAATTATATCTCAGTTAACAATCTATTAAAAGAAGGTATTCCATTAAATAATTTTAAGGTCAAAGCAGTTTTCAATGATGAATTATATTAGAACAATAGAAATGCTAAAACACATTTTGATCCAATTCAATGTTACAGAAAATATAAGTTTCAGTAATAAAATTCTCCAGACGCTTTAGTTCTAAATGCAGATCACTTTAAAAAAAAAAAAAACACTAAAAAATCCATTTACTTCTAAAATTCCAAAGGCGTAATTATATCTCAGTTAACAATCTATTAAAAGAAGGTATTCCATTAAATAATTTTAAGGTCAAAGCAGTTTTCAATGATGAATTATATTAGAACAATAGAAATGCTAAAAATCGTTAAAAAAAACATTTTGATCCAATTCAATGTTACAGAAAATATGCTCATATTAATTCTTGATTAAAAGTTTATAAAATGTATGTCTTATAAACATAGTACAAAATTAAACTATGTCTAACATAAACATAATATTGAATTAAGTACAATATCCAACAAATCTGATAAATAACGAGAGACTTCTTAACAAAAGTAAAAATTCCAATAGTCTTAAGAGGAAAAAAAACACGTCTTTCTTCTACAAGAGACAGCAGAAGAAGAAGAAGAAGAAGGAGAAGAGGAGGAGAAGGAGAAGAAGAAGAAGGAGGAGGAGGAGGAGAAAAGAAGGAGGAGAAGAAGGAGGAGGAGGAGGAGAATAATAATAATAATAATAATAATAATAATAATAATAATAATAATAATAATAATAATAATAATAATAATAATAATAATAATAATAATAATAATAATAATAATAATAATAATAATAATAATAATAATAATAATAATAATAATAATAATAATAATAATAATAATAATAATAATAATAATAATAATAATAATAATAATAATAATAATAATAATATTTCAATTGACAATTTTCAGGGTGAAATTATGGTTTTAGATTTAATTTCAATCAAATCCGATTTCATAAAAGTATTAATGCTCCAAATATTAAAACTTTTTGGAATAATGACAAATACAATATAAGTTATAATAAATACTTTCTTTCTAATATGCCTGAAAATATTAGATTATCAGAAATTAAAAATTTTTTGAAAATAAATTTTGGGTTAAAGTTATATGTTATAAAAATAATATGTTTAATAATAAATTTTCCAGTTTTTATATTACTATTCCCTAAAATAAACATGATGAATTTATTTCTTCTGGTTTTTTTGGTCTTGCAGTTTTTCTCTTTTCTTTTCCTATGGCAATTTGGCCCATGAATTAATACTTCTTGATTGATTTATCAATACCATTTATAAAAAAAAAACAATATATATATATATATATTATTTTTATTTTATCAGATATGGGTGTTTTTTCTTGTTTTTATGCTAACATTAGGTAATGAGAAGTAAATTGAATCAAGTATATATATATATTGGTTCAGAAAAATATGAATACATCTTTTTCACAGAAACTTGGCTTAATGACCAATTATATAATAATACACTTTTAGATGATGGATATAAATTTTATCTTGCAGATAGCTGTCATGAAGTAATTAAAAGAGGAGGGGGCACATTTATTGCTATTAGGAAATAAATTATTCATAAATCTATGCTTTTGAATTTGAGATATTGTAAATAAATGTGATGTGAGAATTTCCCTTGATCATCATAAAAACGTATTATTAGGAAATGTTCATATCAGGCCAGCCTTGTCTTTTTTTTAAAATTGGATACCTTACTTTGTACTTTTGAAAAAAATTTTGATTGATTATAAAATGAATATTATCATTACTGGAGATTTTAACATTCCAGTGTTATTTGATAATGCTTTTTTTATATATATTTCTTCATTATCACACAAGGCATATAGAATGGTACAAATCTTTAATTTTTTGAATATAAAACAACACAATTCCCATTTAAATTCTTATAATCAAATAATTGATTATGCTCTAAGTAACTTAGCTGAGATTAAAAGTTTTTGTGTTTCATCTCTTAATTTTCTTATTGATTTACATCACCTACCTATTAATTTTTTTGTTAAGATAAATTATTTTAAGTGACATGTTTCTTTAAATATTAAAAGATGTTATAAAAACGAGAATTATATAGGTCTGTGTAAGACAATTTCTAATTTTCCTTGGAACCCATTTATATTCCTCAACAGATGTTAATTATAATATGAACATTTTAAATCAAATATTTAATGATTTGATTGCTTTTTATATACAAAAAAAAATGTGACTCTCACAATTATTATTTTCCTTTTTAGTTCTCAGATAAACTTAAAAAAAATATTAGAAGGAAATTCTATCATCATAAGCAATACACTGAAACACAAAATATACTTTTTTACAATAATTTTGTTAATTATAGAAGATTGGTTAAAACTATTCAGAACATTTATTATCAAAAAAATATATTAAAAAAATGGAGCTTAATTTATCAGATGATCCTAAAGAATTCTAGTCTTTTATTAAAAGTTTTGGCATTACTAAAAGAAAGTCTCAAATGGATTAGAATTCATCCTTAAATGTTGATGACTTTTAATTCACTTTTCTCAATTATTTGGAAATTCTAAAATGTCAAGAGTTTAAAATGACAAATGAATGTTTTAATGATAGAATTTCTATTGATAGCTTCAACAATAGTGATATTATATCTGCAATCAAAGAACTCAAAATAAATTTAAGTATAGGTTATGACAATATAGCTTCTTTGATTTATAAAGATTGTCCAGAATATATTGCTGTTCCTTTATGTTATATTCTTAATTGTTCCATTAAAAATGTTTATAAGAAAATTGTTAATGACATAAATAAGATTGTGGTTCCTGTGCAACATAGTTTTTTACCTGGCAGATCAACTGAAACTAATCTTTTAACAACTGATCACATTGCTAATGTCCTTGAGAATCAATGTCATTTAGATGTTATTTATTTTGATTTATGCAAGGCATATGATAAAGTGGAGCATTCCAAATTGCTTTACAAAATGTACACCCCCCCCTATAGTTTGGTTGTATGGTTTGAATCTTTTATTAGGAAAAGAATGGCTTATGTTAAATTTAATAATGATTCTTCTAATCCATATTACTGTAATATAGGAGTACCTTAGGGCAATATCCTTGCACCATTATTGTTTAGCATTTATATTGATGATTTGGTAGAGTTTAGAATTTTCACAAATTTTATATTATGGAGATGATTGTAAATTTTTTTAGAAATACCAACTCAATTAATGATTGCATACTATTACAAAAAGATATTAATAACTTTGTGAAATGGTGTAGAGATAATAAAATGGATATTAATATAGATAAATGTTCAACAGTTTCTTATTTCAAAAAATATGAAATGATAATTTGTTTTTTATATTGAAGATCATAATATAAAATTTGTTGATATTCAGAAAGATCTTGGTATAATTTTTGCAAGTAATGGATCATTTCATCAACATATTGAAAATGTTGTAAATAAAACCTTTAAAATTATGGTTGCAATTTTAAGGCATGGCATACAATTTACTAGTTCTACAAAATATAAATGTTTTCTCTCGGGTTTTCCCTATTTTAGAATACTGATCATTTGTTTGGAATTCCAGTTCCTAACGAGTTATTATAAAAACTCAATTGGTTTATGATAAATTTTCCAAGTATATTAAGATAAATTACCATTATCTATCCATATTTGTTAGAAAAAAAATGAGAGATCTTAAAATTTTATATAACCTTGTCAATCAGAAAACATTATTAACTAACAAAATTTCAAACATTATTAATAATAATTATCTCTCTAACATATTAAAACTTTCACCTTTGTTTCATTTGCTTAATACCTACAATCATGGTTTTACTAATAAAAATATTTTTATTTTAGATTTTAAAAAATTGTTAATTTATCTTATAAAGAAATATGGCATATGTCTTGCGTTGTTAGCCGAGAGGTATCGCAGCCGCCATGCAAGCAAGTAATTGGTTGCAGACGGTTGTGGGTTCGCGTCCCGGCCGATGCTATGACATATGAAAGAAATATGGCATATAATCATATTAATAATTTTTCATTTATACTCGTTTATATTATTGTATATTTGATATGGAGCAATTCTGTAATTGGCTTAGTTTTGTAAGGTAAATAAAACGAATTGAATTATTATTACTATCATCATTATCATCATCATCATCATCATTATTATTATTATTATGATGATGATATAGATGATAACCAGCATAAATAAAAAAATATATATTATATATACAAAGTAAAACTCAAAACATAACATAAAAATATTAATTTTATCTACTGGATAATGAAGGTTTTAAATTAAACGCGTATTGGTGTAATATGCACAAATATATAGTGAAATAAGTTGATATACATAATGTTTAATTTAACTCAATAAGACTATTAAGACTGAGTTTCAAAACGATTGTAAGATTTACAAAATTATATACATTATCAATCTATCTCAATAATATAATTAAACTTAGATTAACATAATGACATCATTATTTTTATAAAATAATATATATATATATATATATATATATATATTATTTTATAAAAATAATTTGAAGCAATGGATATAATATATATATATACTGTCACAATATATATATATAAGTTTTATTTATAGGCAAAATATATTTCCATTTCTTTAAATATTTTCCTGCTCATATTTTGGGATTTAGAACAAGTGCAGATAAAACAAAGAAATATTATAGAAATTTATATCATTAAAAATATATAATTGGTTCAGAATATTTTCAATTTCATGACATTTGCAGCTGCCTAAACCAATTAATTTTCCGGGACAAGTTTTAACATTTTAAAGCTCTAAAAGTAGTTGGTGTGCCACAATAGTAAGATTAGATATTGAGAGTTACATTATAAATTATCTTAGCGATGTTAATCATTAAAGACATTTGAACAATCTCCTATGTTCAAAATTTTTAAATAGATTTAGAAAAACTCTAATATATAATAATTTGTTGCATATTCTATACATTTTATATATTGCACATACATTTATGTAAAAACTCATTGTATAAACTAAAAACAAGAGCTCCAGAAACATTACTCATACTCGCTTATGGAAAATAAACGTATGTGTAAACATAAGTTGAAATGTAAAGATTTATATGCGTACATAAAACTTTTAAATAAATCATCATACTGGCCTCAATGGAGATATAAATAAATTTTAATCTAGGTGATTTCTTCAGAATAAAGAAGAACAACACTTATGAATTATTTATAATATACATGAAAATATTATTTCTGTAAATATTTAGATGGAACTTAAGAAAAAATAAAATATCAAGTGGATGAAAATTTATTTCAAATGTATATCAACCAATAATATTCAAAAACGAAGAAATTCTAAAAAAAATAATAGGCCTAAAAACAAATTATTATCAAATGCACAATGCTGAGAATATACAATTATACAAGAAACCACTAAGTTCAAATACATTTTTATAATAATTTACTACTCAGATTCCCAAAAAATCATTTTCTAACAAACTTGAAAATAATGCATGATTGCTGAATTATAATAATAATGCATTTAGATAAACAATATACTCTAAGCTTTACATATTAATAAACATAATTAATTTATGGTTTTATTAAACCTTTTGTAATTTCATCTCACTTATTATTTGAAACTGAAAGCTTGTTTGATTAATGTTACAAAATATTTCATCCATTTTGAGCAAGAGCGTTTAATTAACTTACCCTATAAGAGATTAAAGATCAGATAAAAGTGTCCATTTTTATAAGACCAATAAATGGATATAAATATGAAAACATTGGGCATAATTTGAACATTTATAAGAAAATAATTCCTCTGGTATCTGAGAGTACACTATTATAGTAATGTAATTGAAAAGATTTTGTGAATGAGTTTAAATAAAAAAGAAATATATCTTTATATATTACAAGAACAACAGATAATTATATACACTGTTTGAGGTTATACTGATCAGTGATTACAATAAACACTAATAAAGTCTCATACAGTGAGACAAAAAATAAAAAGAAACAAGAACAATGAATTCCGGATGAAAAGGTGCACAAAATCAATGATGTTTTGCATATAAGTTTCTCAAAAACTGTTATCAAAACAAATAAACATCAATAAAAAATGAGTCAAAGCCTAATGACAATCATAAATATTTATAGAACTAAAAATATAATGATTCCTATTTAAATCAATATGTACATATTATACTTAAGTCCACTTTTCAAAAAACAACAACAACAACAAAGTATTACAATGAACCAGTCATAAATGATCATTTTTTATCATCATGGTTTACTTCTGCTTTAAAGAATTTTTACATATAGAATGCACTGGTTCATTTTTTTTTTTGCTTACATAATACTTTATGATGTTGCTTTTTAATTTCTTTAACAGTTTTTTTCTGAAATGCTTCTGTATCTATTTGTAGCACTCCAATACATTTTAGTCTCTGCCATACCTCCACAATAGAAACAATTGACATTACATTTCTTTAGAATGTTTTTGAGATAATTCTTATAATATAGATGAAGTCTGAGTTTTAAATCATTATTCATTCATTTTACATGTCCAATAGAATGATGGTGTGATTTTGTAATAGAGGAATCGATAGTATCGTATCAAACAAGCTGAAGAACATATCGATTAGCTTTATATATTGCGTTATATTTTTAATTTTTCAGAAAACATCCTCAAACATACTGGTAGAGATGGAAGTTTTACTTCCCCACAAGACTTACTTCTTTATGATAAATTATTCTATGTTTTAACTTGTTGATAGCAGCAACAGGAAATACATCTAAGTCCACTTTTCTAAATAGAAAAGTATAAAGTTATTAATATACATACTCAAGTTGATAACTACCCAAATTAAAACTTGCTGAGGATTATTTTTCCATCACTGATTGATAATTAGAGTTTTTTGAAACATTAATTAATAAACTAAAGCCTTTATATGTTGTATTTAAAAATATTTTGTAAATTGCTATTTGAATTGACAAACATAATGCAATTATCAGTATAATATAAATTCAGAATCCAAGAAGCTGAAATTCTTGTTTTCACTTTTAATTGATTTACATTATAAATTATACCACTAAATCTGTAATGTATCTTTATCCTTGTTTGATTAAGCTGTCTATAAACAATTCCAAAGACCACTGTTATAAAAACTGAAAATAATGTTGGAGCAAATAAACATTCTTGTTTAAAACCGGTTTTCATTTCAAATGCCCCAGATTTTTGCATGAATCATTGTATCATTGACAACAGTGAAGGTTAGAATAGTTACTATCAGTATAAAATCAAAGCATACTTAAATCAGTTTAAAAATAGTGATTTATAAATATTAAGAAATAGGTTGTCCATGGAAAATAGGTTATGATATAACAAAATTATATTGAGAAGAGTTAAGGCTTTACTTCATTAGCGTTTGAAATCAATTAATATATATATATATGTGTGTGTGTGTGCTCTGTGCACATATAATGAAGCTATTCAATGTACATAAAATTATCAAAAGTTACCGCAAGTCGCCATGAATATGGGGCTATAAATTGTCCTGAAAGCACTTGGTGGTAACTTTTGATAATTTTATGTACATTGAATAGCTTCATTATCTGTGTGCAGAGCACACACACACACACACATATATATATAAATTGAGGAGAGTATAAATATTGGCTGGTCAAATAGTAAAAAATCTCAATCAATTAATTGGTAATTATAGGTTAAAAAATGATATATGTTACAAAAACAGAACTGTATATAAAATTACATGTGGAATTTGTAAAATGATTTACTTTGGGAATACTGAGAAACAATTAGAGGTAAGAGCCAAATAACATAATACGGCAATTTATAGCAGAGATGATAAATATACATTGTATATTCATTACTTGAAATAGGGACATAGAATAAATGCTATAAAAAGTATAAAATATTTAAATTACATCAAAGATTCAAAAAGAAGACAAATATATGAAACATACTATATTGAACATAATTTGAATAATTGTATGAATATTTACAAGATTTCTATAGATATGGTTAACAATTAGTTGATTAAAAATGAATGGAAAATTATTTAAATGATATATATATATATATATATAAGAAACCAAACAACACATAAACATACCAATATAGATAGTAATCAATATTTCTCATTGTTGTCAAGGCAACCTCTCTTCTTTTAATAATAAGAGTGGAAATCCACTCTTATTAATGGTCCAATGAATATATATATATATGGACACTTAAAGATTGCAACTTGACTACAGAGATTAAAATATTGATACAATGCAGTTTAAATAAACCTTTTTAAACATGAAATAAACATGTCCATGCAATGGAGACTAATAAATAGTCAATTATAGCATTAAAAACTGCAATACTTTTTAAATTGCTCAAGTATTATTTAAATAATAAGTAAAATAATGCTTAAAGCTAAATGGGATAAAAGGAGAGTTTGCCTTGACAACAGTGAGAAATATTGATTACTATCTATATTGGTATGTTTAGGTGTTGACTGGTTTCTAATGGTTACACATTATCCCATTTAGCTTTAAGCATTATTTCACTTATTATTTAAATATATATAATTGTATAAAAATGTAAGTAATATTTATTTAATATATTGTTATAATATAGTCAATTATTTTGTAATTACTGAATTTATATATGAGCTTGATTTATTTCAATTAGTTATAACATTATTGTTTGTTTTAATTCCATTATTGGAGACCGGATGGTTTTATATCTGAAATAATTCATCAACATTAAATAGATTAGTAACATTTGGAAAGGGCACCAAAGCAGGTGCTGAAAAAGCCTTTTAATGTATAAAATTATTATTGATTATATAGCTGTTGTAAAAAAAAATATTTTCTAATTATTATAAAATTATTTATATATTTTGTAATATTAAACATTACTTTAATATCTCCTATTTATATATATATATATTGTACCCTCCTCCTGCGTCGTCGTCCACGTGTGCACTCCAAAATCAATCCATAATAATTTAGGATTCATATTACGCATACATATTCCGGGTTCTCTCTCTCTAGCTCAGTCCTAACAAAACAATGAATGAAATTAATTTATTAAAATGATTACTACTACTAGCTCTAAACTCTAAAATATAAATACAGTTATATTATTAAAAATTTATTATTTTTATGAGACATGGAACGACGACACGGGGAGCGAGACAGACTACATTGAGATATATCCACATGATACTATCCCAATGGCATAAGAACACTATACTAAATAATCAACTCATGGTATTCTTATGACTTTCCAAGCTCTTTTTATTACTCTCAAGATAATAATCATATCTTGTTATTCTTTGTAATAATAATCTAGCTCAATTAAATAATTTAATTAAATAAATGAAATAAAATCAAATCAAATAAATAAATCTCAGGTTCATAAATTGCATTTAAACTAATTTAAATTACGGTAGTAAACTATGAGAAGGGAATTTTATGTCATAAATTCACTACGTAACAACTAACAATAATAAATAAGAATAATGATAATAATAGTATAATGTAATCCTATTTCTTCTTAAATGAAATAAATAAATAAATATTACGTTCGTGGTAGTATTTAATAATCTGACAATCAAAATACGTGTTGTAATATTGGCATATAATTTATTTTAATATTGTGGCAACCAACTTAAGACCAATAAACGATCTAATTATAATCCTTTAATTTTATCCTGCCAATAAATTTTCAAAAAATTATTATAACACTTTTATGTTTATCTACTTTGTGCAAAATTATATGTTTATTGCAATTATAAATGTGTATTGCGATATCATGCATTCTATGTGGAGAAATATAACTAAGACACGAAGCTTACAAATAAATTTACAACATAGTTTATTAATAATTATACAAATAACAATATTTACATTATGTACATCGGATATCCCTACTTTCCTGTTACAAAATTACTTTACTAGTTTATCTCTTAACATTAAATTTCTACTTATTTTATTTTAACTCTTATACAGTATTATTACTATTATTATATCTGATTTTAGTTTAGCTTGTTACAAAAAATGTATCTATCAATAATTATCATTAATACCTTATATCTCTATTAATTTTAAAATTATATTTTTTACAAAATTTTTTACCTTCGTAGTAAAAATTATACAAAATCATAAAATTCTATTTTATTATTATTCGTATGGAATCCTAAAGATTCAAACCCTTCTTGACATTTTGATGTTCCGTTTTATCATTGACTATACAATAATTATTAATCAAATACTTATCCAAGCCTTTGCTTCGTATGATAATTACTATCATTAACAAACCATGCACAAATACATGTATCAGTTACACATTATTGAATCATTTCTCAGCCAACATGCAATCTCTATTTTTAGATATCATATAAAATATTAAAATTTTATTATTACTTTAAAAACTTTGTTTAGATTTCTTCCTTTAAAATCTTATATTCATTTCAGAATTACTTTTAAAAACTATATCATATGATTCTTCATCTCTTTATGACATTTATACTTTCACTTTTAAAATAACAATTTTAACTCATTCTAGTAAATAAACTATTCTTACATAATGACAGCCTAGCATCCTTTCTATTTTATGTATCATTTCTATAAAAATATCTTTCTGACGATGTATATTCATGAAACAAGGATAGCGAAAATAGATGCGCAGGATCAAAATAACTAGAATATTATCCGTCATAAAACTTTACAATGATGGCACAGTGAATTTAAAGAACACCATAGAGGAGTGACCTTTATCTGTCTATCCACCTCTACTATAGGAGTGATGCTAAAGCTATTTCTTCAGCTTTATAAAACATCAAAAAGTTTAAAAATACGCAAAAGACACTGTCCAAAATATGTGTTCAGTGATAGGACTTAGTTAGCTATACTGAAGTCACACAAAATACTATGATCCATATATTTGATTTTTCTTATTTCTTGGCAAAAAAACATCATCTTGGTTTCCTCTACACCAGTACTACCAAGTCACTATCCGATTTATTTCTCTAGATTTATCTATGCATTACATCGACAAATTTCTGTCTACATTTCTAACAATAATAAAATTCATTTTTAGTTCTAACTATACAGCTATTCTTAAGAAAATCTTTTACTACTTATCTCGTATATTTATAATATACCAACTATTTTAAAATTATCTGAAGATTTTGCAACATAAAAGTTCAAAAGAATCACATAATTATTATGATACTTATTATTAATTATATTTTTTAAAACAACTTATTGCATGCACATTTAAAATTATTACTATCTCAAATATATGTTTTAATGTTGGATAAAATGTGTATTTATAATTTAAAAACTTTCATACATCATTCTTCATTAATAGATGACCTAAAAAAAAATACATTATGCATTAACAATAATATCACAATTACCAAAACGATCTCTATCTTCTTGATCGTATTCTGAGGGCTTCACCATTCCATTACTTCTTGTAGATATTTAAAATTTCCATACATACATTTTATTTTTATAATAATATTTCTATCATTCTATTAAGCTATTATATTTAACTCTCATTATTTTAAATTCATGTTTATATGTTTCCCTAAGCTAATATAGAATTTTTATATTTTAAATACAATCAAATAAAAATATTAAATTATATTTACGATACTGCTTTGTCGAACTTGCTTGAAAATTGTTCATCGTAAAGCTAAAAAAAAATATACTTTATTTTTTCTTTCAGTCACTTAATGTTCTATAAAAAAAATAACTCTGTTTAATAATCTTCATCGACGATGATCCTTAGTTTTCTCAATATTTATACACTTATTAATTCTTGATGTCTCCTTCAACATAGTCTGCTAGCTTTTTCCCGCGCGCTTTGGTTTCCCCCGATGCATCTTGTAGATATTTTATTTAAATCTTCAATAATCTTCTATTTCCATGGATCCATTTTTATTTAGTCATTTAATTATATATGTCTTTGATCAAACATTTTTCATTAAATTCTTTGTAATATTTTTCTCTGATCGAGATAAAGTTTAAGCTCTTTTTCTATAAAATACATATAGCACTTTAATCTTTTTACTTTCCTTTATTTCATAATTCTGGAACTATATCTTTTAATAATGTTTTCTTTACAAAATAAACACTTTTCTTCATTATTAATTTCTTGGTACTAGAACGCATATTAAAATTTTGTTCATAGAGAAGTATAACTTAGTTTTAAGATAGCTCTGTAAATTTATCGTCATAAATTGTTCTTGACGATCAGCAGCTTCTTTTTTAGATTTGCACATATCGTCCCAATTGTATTCCTTTCAGTTATAAGATTAAATTTCAGGTTGAGCACAACTAAAGTGGCATTAAGATGATTTCCAATTATTTTTCTTTCAGCAATCACTTTAAATATTTTTTCTTGTACTTCCATGTTACTGTAGGCTTTCTGGTTAAATTTGAATAAAATTTCCTGGTAAGATCACTTATAAAATTAGAAATTCATGTCTTTACAGTCAAAAATATATTATATGTTACAGTATAACTTTTAGAATAATACGAAATTATAGATTTATATTACTTTCAGCTACGATGTTTTCAGCTATCAAAAGTGTTACTTTCTCCTTTCACTTCCACATTCCTTCTCCCGCTCTGTATAATTCTTAGATTTTTGTCTGTTAATTTTACATCCTTTGATTGGTTAATATTTATTTTAGCGCGAACAATTTATTCATTTTATTTTGATAACAGAATAGATGTTCAAAGTTAAGAATTGATGACGTAATGTCTGGAATATTTTATACCAATATTTTTAAATTCAATTATAGTTTTATAAAAAAAATCATCTAAGTTTTAAAATAATTATTAAAACAATATTTAATATTTTTAACTTTCACTTTAAAGATCGATGGCAATTATATCTAGTTTTAAATTCACACAGTTTATTATTATTTTACCAAGAGTGTGCGTGAAGGTATTTAATATACGGTCACGTGTTTACTAACTTTTATCAAAATGATTTTTTATTTACGTCTTGGTTTAAATTACCAAAACTGATATATTTTATAAAAAATTTAGAAAATAATTTTAAAATGTTAAACTAAATATAACTCTCACCATCCCAAAGTTTATTAATAAATTATACTCTATTAAATTTGATTATTAAATATAATTATACACTACATTTTATTTATTTAATTTATTAGTTTTTTAAATATTATACTAAATAATTGATACACTTTTAACTATCTATAGCTGTATTATTTTATATGGCCAGCTTTCACAACCATAAGCAATGATATTTAAGCTTTATTTAATTGTTTTCTTTTAAAATAATTTATTACACTGTTACCTACCAGGTATTTTTAGCTTTAAATTGTACTATAAAATCTCATTCTCTTATTATTATTTATATATCTTACAAATATAACTCAAAATTTAAAATTTTTTAATAATTGACCTTTCTACCCTACCTATGAGCTACAGACAAGGGCACAATATATATATATATATATATATATATATATATATATATATATATATATATATATATATATATATATATATATATATATATATATATATATATATATATATATTACCATTTTTCTGTAAATATTATTTGAAATATTTTGGGTGAAGATTATTTCCCATTACACCACATTCACCCTATATACCCATCCCATTTGTAATACATGTACATTGCACTTAAATTTTATTTAATTAACTATACATTGTAATCATAATTTTAATAATATTCTTAATTATACTTTCAATAATTTTTGATTTGTAACAATTTATAAATACAATCAAGCTTTTGAGATATTTTTTTCAAAATGCAGTAGAGATTTTTCTGGTTGCATATTGAAATAAAATTATACACTTTATTAGACTGAGATTTGCATAGCAAATATTTCATTTTAGTTCATGCTACTAACATTAACTGATCTTTAAAGTACACTGAAAATTCATGGCCTGCACAGTTCAATACAGTACTAAAATGATAAAGTCTGAGGAAGAAGGTTCTTGGATCAATTCTAATTTTGCCATTTCCAATGTTCGGGCATTTTATACTGTGGATCAAAACCATTTGATTATCTATCAAACTGAAAACTCAAGGCTATATCAATTTTTTTGGGAAAAAGAGTGACAGTATGATGAAATTACTGCATAAATGATCAGATGCTTTGTAGATAATTTTAATTATCACTAATACTTTATATATATTCAATTTTTTTTTAAAATCACATCCCTCCTTTTCAACACATAATTTGTCTAACCGTTATTGATTTCTTATAGTAAATTAAAAAACATAAAAATAATATTTTACTCAAATTCATTGTACGTTTATAAAAATGTCATTTATGGATCTCACTGCAATACATCACTTTGTGTACGTTTATGAATAACGAGGTAGTATACTCAACATATGCTGCCATCATTTGCTTGAAAATAGATATACATATATTTAACTGGATTTTATTTCTTTTGTATATAATAATATATATAAAAATATAGAGAGTATATTATTTAAAAAAACAAAAAAACATAATTTACAATTAAAAAGTAAGTATATGCTGAATAACTTTCTTGCTTCTGAAAACTTAAAAAAAACATGAGATATATATATGTGTGTGTGTGTTAATTTTAAGATATATATATGTGTGTGTGTGTTAATTTTAATATCTTGTTAGATGCATTATATATTTTTAGAAAAATTCAACATAATTTACTAGTTTCTAAATACATTCAATTGTTTAAAATAGTATATAGGATAGTGTGAAACAAAACATTTTAAATACTATCCATCTCCTTTCTTCTTCAGGTGTTAATGAACTGAATAGTGAACACTAACTTAGGAGTTAATGTTAGACTTGTGAATGCTGGATTTATGGTGACACTATAACTAACTAGGCTATTAAACCTAATGCAAAATTCAGTAGAAACTCTACATTTGTCTTTGATTAAATACTCTAGATCAGAGTTTCTTAAATTGTGAGTCACAAAGTGAAAAGTTGGGCTCATGAAAATTTAATTCAGATACATGAATTTAAAAAAATATTAGTCACAATCCCTTCATTATCTTTAATTTAATATATTACATTTTCTGTACTGTGCAATTGTAATATCGTAATGATGGTCAAGTTGAGCTGTAAATTATATTTACATATTGAAAACTAAATACATCATAATAGTGGTGTCACATTGCAATTTCAGCATATAAGTTATTTCAGAATCAAAATATATGCTGCAGTAGCAAGAATAAGCTTGACACTACAGTGATTATAAAATACATTTCAGGTCAAGTTATTTGTTTCAGTTTCATTTCAATAAGTATCAACATCACAAGAGCAATACAATATTGTATTTTACTGTTTTACTCAACTAAGGTTAGTATTTATTTGAATAAATATTATGAAATATGTTATTTTTTATACATAAAAATGTTTGTATACTTTTTTTCTCACTTTTTTATTCAATATTTATCATCCTATTAGTTATTATAAAAAAATATTTTTTATTTGAAACTTATTGTCATTTATTTATTAACAAGTAAAAACATTACTGTTTTTTAAACTTAACAGGTAATTTATAATTGATTTATTGATATTTTTTAAATATTAAAAAAATAAAACATATAGGGATTTTAAAAAATCGAACATACAGGGAGTAAGTATGCTTTGTATAATTAAACAAATAACACTGGTTGAAGTTGAGTATCAAATGTAATGATGCAGATGGCAATGCTACAAAGTCTCTTCAAGCAGGTTCTCATAATCAGAAAGAGGCATCTAAGATGTGAAAAATATAATATGATGAGACATTTCTCCAATTTGGATTTTTCAACAACTGTGATGGTAATAAACAACCTCTTTGTTTAATTTGCAATAAGGTTTTGACTATGGAAAATATGAAACTATCAAAATTAAAAAGGCATTTTGAATCCAAGTATCATTCATATGTCAAAAAACCAAAGAAATATTTCAAACAACTGTTAAAAATTTCAAATAAAGTAAAACAATATTTTGAGAAATTTATAATTATTTATGAAAAATATTTACTTGCATCATATGAAGTTTCATATCTGACTGCTAAAAGTAAAAAAAGACATACACCATTGAAGAAAATATTATATTACCTGCTGCTATTAAAATGGTAGAAATACTTCATGGAAATAAATGTAGTGATGAAATTTGAAAAAACCCTCTGTCAAATGACACTATCACTAATAGAATTTCTGAAATTAGCAGTGACTAATTTGAGCAACTTATTACTAGACCTAAAAAAAAGCCCAATATTTACAATGCAGCTGTACGAACAACTGATATCACAAAAATGGCTCGATTATTAGTATATGTCAGATACATTTATAAAAAAAAATTGAGGAAGAATTATTATTTTGTCATTATTGGAAAGAATATACAAGAGGGGAATATATATACAATAAAGTAGACATTTTTTAAAAAAACTGAAGGTTTAGAATGGAAAAATTGCTTTGGAGTATGCACAGACGGTGCAAAAGCAATGACTGCTGAAAGTATTGTTTTTAAATCATTTATTAAAGCTTCTGGTAAAAATCATGTAACTTTTACACATCGCCTCATCCATTGAGAGGCCATTGCAGCAAAAAATTTAGCAACGGTATTAAACGATGAGCTTCAGGATGTTGTCAAAATTATAAACTTTATAAAAAGCTGTTGCCCTTAACAGTCATTTGTTTTCAAATGTTTGTAAAGACATGGACACTGAATAGAAAAATTTATTATTACATGAAGAAGTAAAATGAATGTCAAGAAGGCAAAGTATTAGAAGATTATTGTTGTTAAAAGAAGAAATTATTGTACTTTTAACCAAACCAAAATTTGATCTTGATGCTCTTTTCCAAAATGACTTATGGCTATCAAGGCTGTGCTATTTGTCTGATATTTTTGAGAAGTTAAATGATAACTTGTCTCTTCAAGAAAAAAAAAGCAATATTTTTGCTTTGAATGATAAAATTGAAGGTTTTATTAAAAAAATCAACATTTGAAATAATAGGGTGAAAAATGATTCATTCGAAATGTTTCGACTATTGACAATTTTATAATTGGAAAAAAAAATAATTGTAAAACTTTAATTGCAAAAATTATTATAGATCACTTATAAACCTTAGAAACACAGTTTTGCATATACTTTATATCGAATTTAGATTTCAAAAAATTATCTTGGATTCAAAGACCATTTTTGATTCACATTAATGAAATTAATCACCTGCCATATAACGCTCAAGAGAAATTTTCTGAGGTATTGAGTCTCTTAAATTTAAAACATGACTATGCAAAAATCCTTGACTGAATTCTGGATTGGAGCTAGGACTGAATTTCCCACAATTTTTAAAATGGCATTAAATGTTATTCTGCCACTCAGCACCACATATCTTATGTGAAATGACGTTTTCAGCTTTAATGTATATTAAATCCAAATATTGTTCAACACTAAAAAACATTGAAGATGCTTTATGTCCAGCAGTAGTATCAAATATTTCACCAAGATTTAATTTGTTAGGCAGCAAAAAACAAGCACATCCATCTCATTAAAATGTCATTTTCTTTCATTAATTTTTGTATGCTTAAAACAAATCCTAAAACTACTTACTTTCATATGTATATTGTTTACCAAAGAAATATATTATTTATGGTAATATTTATTTCTATATTTTATATTTAATATCTGGGGTTGAAAAAAAATCTCGATGATAAAAAGGGGTCATGAATGAAAAAAGTTTAAAAAGTACAGCTCTAGATCTGACATGTCAAGCTGGCGACCTGTGAGCTGCATGAGACCCTCAATGGGATTTTTCATGGCCCGCAACATGATGCTATACAAAAAATGAAAACAGAACAATATGTTGCAAACAATAAATTAATTTTAAAAAACAAGCTTTTATATTTAATCACATGAACTAAAATATATACAATAATTGTTGGCTACATACATAGCTAATTTATAATTCTCGGTTACGCATGGGTAAATATTTTGATGACATGCCTTTATGATAAGAAAGCATTTGAGATATATGAACACCAAAGCTGGGAACATTAATAGTGTGCTACTGTGCTTCCAAGAACATAAATTCCAGCAAAAAGTGTCAAGAATGTAAAACAACATTTTGGTATTGGTAGGAAATGTATATCTCCAATAAGAAAAAAAGATTGAATTATTTCTAAAAAGAGAGATGACATCATGAAATGGGTAGAAGACTTCTATCAAAAATTATATAGTAATAAAAACCAAGTATTTCCTATATTTATTATATCTTCCAAATTGCCAGAATTTTAAATGAAGAAGTGAGACATGCAATTAAATTTATGAAGAAAGGAAAGGCTCCAGGTAATGATGGAGTTATAATTGATATATTAAAAGAAGCAGGTGAAGAAATATAATTTTTTTATCAAAGTTATATAACAAATGTCTAAATAATAAAGATGTATCAGATGATTGGATAATGCAGTATTAATATTAATATTTAAAAAAGGCAATAAAGAAGGCATTAAAAATTACAGCCTATCAGCCTTTTATCAGTTTTATACAAAATGTTTACCAAGATAATTACAACTCATCTACAGAGAACATTGGATTTCCACCAACCAAGAGAAGAAGCTGGATTTAAAAGTATTTTAGTACAGTAGATAATATCCTGATATTGAGAGAAGTTATAGAAAGGACAAATGAATATGAGTTGCCATTATGCTTTGAATTTGGGATTTGGTTCCATAAACATTTCTTCAATGATTAAAGCATTGCATTATCAAGGTATAGATCCAGGATATTGCCATATTTTAAAGAATATTTATAAAAATGCAACAGCAACAATTAGATTACATAATGATACTAGGAAAATCAACATTGAGAAGGGTGTAAGACAGGGTGACTCCATATCTCCAAAGCTTTTTACAGCAGTGCTGCAATAAGTATTTTGTGGATTAAAATAAGAATCTAAAGGAGTGAAAGTAAATGAATATCATTTAAGTCATTTATATTTTGCAGATGATGTAGTTGTTTTTGCAAATAATGCTATAGAGTTGCAGAAAATGTTGCAGGAGTTATCAGATAAAAGTAGAAAAGTAAGACGATAAATGTGAAAATAAAGATTGATTGTGATGAGTTAGAAGAAGTTAACAGCTACAAATATCTTGGTCAAATTATTAATACATATGGAAACATAATGAATGGAATTAATCATAGAATTAGACTGGTTGGAGTGGTTTTGGTAGAAATAACTTGGTACTAAAAGGAAATATGCCTATGTGTTTGAAAAGAAAGTTTTTTAATAAATGTGTTTTACCAGTTCTTACTTATGGATCTGAGACTTGGACACTTAATAGAAGATCAATACAGAGACTTCAGATCACTCAAATAAGTATGGAAATATGCATATCAGGAGTAACAAAAAGATTGAAAACACAATATATGGGTCAGAGAACAAAGAGATGTTACTGACCTCAATGAAAAAATTAAAAGACTGAAGTGGAGTTGGGTTGAACATATTGCTAGAAGAGATGACAATAAATGGACAATTGAAATCTTAAATTGGATTCCAAGAGATTGTAAAAGACCCAGAAAGAGATCACATGTGAGATGGATGGATGGAGTAAGAAAGTGTGCAGGGTGATGTCGAGAAGAAAATCTAAAGATCGGAGAAAATGGATTGAACTTGGAGAGACCTTCAACCTGTAGTGGATTGATAATGGTTGATGATGATGATATAAACATTTAAAACAGCTGAGAAATAAATCACTGTACATTAATATTAAACAGTTTTGTAAAAATTATAATCAAATTTAAAATAAAAAATCCGTACAAAAAGACTTTTTTTTTTTGTTCCAAAAACGTCAATCAGAAATGAACTCAACTGTAAAAGTGCAATTAATAATTGAGAAAGTTGCGAAATAAAACTAGTGATCTGCTTGAATTATTGCAGTTTGATTGTAAAAGGAATAATAATAAAATGGTATTTTAAGTAAGGTAACAAAAAAGTTAAAGATTATATTATGGCACATAAACTAACATTCAAAGTCTTAACTGCTTTGAAAACTATTCGCTGAGAGAAAAAAAATCTTTTTACTTTTTTCCAGCTGAATAAAATCAAGTTAGAATATGTGAGATTACAAAGTAACTGATAATTACTTAATAGGGTTACATTTGTCTGAAATCTCACTTTTAAGTTGCTCTGAAAAAGCTTAAAATTTTCAACAAATGCCAATTTGTGTTGATTTGAGAGGGGAAAGGGTTGTTTAAAAAGCAGAGCAAGAATTCAGATTTACCATTATTACAATAAGCGAAGGCAACATTATTATACAGGTGTGCTTGTACGCGCTACTAATAAAATACATATATATATACAGTTTTTTTTTATTGACTAAAACAAATATATTACAATAATTTTCTTAAAAAAATAGGTTTATTTATATTAAAAATCATACTGTTGAGAATATTTAAGCTAATTTGCAATTTGATAAACAAATAGTTTAAATAAGTTTAAACATCTAACGAAATTAAGACCAAAGAGAATTAAACGTATGTGTGTATGCTGGCTGACTTTACAAATTTAAAACTGTTCTTTGAAAAGGAAATTAATCCCAAATGAATAAGAACTAGACGAAAATAACAAATTAATTAAAATAATGTAATAAACAATTGATTAAAATCTTAATAAACAAAATCAAGTATATATAAATCTTATTTTGATGCAGTAAATAAATAAGTTCCGAAAAAAAAAAAAAAACATTCAGTTCCTACTTAGTAGCTAAATATCTGTAATGTACAATTAGAAAAAGGTTGAAAAATGAAATAATAAGTAGACAAAATGTTCATAACTACTGAACTACATTATTTGAAGCTAAATCTTATAAATCAATATATTATAGTATTTCGTAATCAGAATTATAGCAGTGTTAAAACACAAACAAAAATAAAAATGAAGTTTGTTAAATAAACCTTTCAATTTGGAAAATTTAATGTTTTACAACAAACTCATTTTAAAAATAACAATAATAAATAATAAAAAGCAAAAACAAGAAAGCTTAATACAAGTTAATCATAAAATATTTCACTTATATTTTTACATATCATTTTGTAATGACGTGGCCTCTACCTGTCTTATCTAATATCTAACTGTGAATCTATTGATTCAAGTTTACAATTTTTCTTTCTAGTAGCTAATTCAATTATTTTCAGTTGAGTAAAACACAAAAAGTAACCTACTCCAATCCTGACCAGTCAGCAATTGGAACTACTGGAGACAAGATTTCTACTTCATTAGTTCTATGTTGTGAAGCCTGGAAGTAAAAATTCCAATTAGTTATACTGGGATATTATAAGGGAATCATTGTGTTGCTTTGTTTTTTTCTGTATATACAGTTGTAATAAAGTAATATAAATATCAATATATAACAGAAATTATATACATAAGTATAGAGGATTTGAACTCAGATTCTCCCTTCAACTATCCACACTATCTCATACAACTGATACACATGACCACACACATGTAGAAAAGATTTATAATCACCAATATACATATTTCATGCTAAAACAGCACTCATCAGTTGGTCCAGATTATCATCTCTCACACATATATATATAATCAATGCTCAGTTTATATTAAGATAGCAAATTTTCATACTTTAATGGACAGGCTTCAATCCACTGCAACCTCCAACTTTTCAGCCATCCATATCATTGAAAATCTGATGATGAAAACTCAAATCCCATGCTGATGCTAATATTATTGCCATGCCCATGTTGACCTGAAGTCACTCTGACCCCTCATGTATAGGACAGTATCCATTAAATACATATAAGAGGGATGGACAGGATACAAGCTTGATATGTAAATATTTGAAAACCAGGCACTCTTCACAAACCTGGGAGCTTAATTGTAAGTATAGAGGATTTGAACTCAGATTTTCAAGCACCCTTCAACTATCCACACTATCTCATACAACTGATACACATGACCACACAAATGTAGAAAAGATTTATAATCACCAATATACGTATTTCATGCTAAAACACCACTCATCAGTTGATCCAGATTATGATCTCTCACACATATATATAATCAATGCTCAGTTTATATTAAAATAGCAAATCTTCATACTTTAATGGACAGACATCAATCCACTGCAACTTCCAACTTTTCAGCCATCCATATCATTGAAAATCTGATGATGAAAACTCAATTCCATGCTGATGCTAATATTATTCCCAGGTTTGTGAAGAGTGCCTGGTTTTCAAATATTTACATATCAAGCTTGTATCCTGTCCATCCCTCTTTCTGTATTTAATGGATACTGTCCTATACATGAGGGGTCAGAGTGACTTCAGGTCAACATGGGCATGGCAATAATATTAGCATCAGCATGGGATTTGAATTTTTCATCATCAGATTTTCAATAATATGGATGGCTGAAAAGTTGGAGGTTGCAGTGGATTGAAGCCAGTCCATTAAAGTATGAAGATTTGCTATCTTAATATAAACTGAGCATTGATTATATATATGTGTGAGAGATGATAATCTGGACCAACTGATGAGTGCTGTTTTAGCATGAAATACGTATATTGGTGATTATAAATCTTTTCTACATGTGTGTGGTCATGTGTATCAGTTGTATCAGATAGTGTGGATAGTTGAAGGGTGCTTGAAAATCTGAGTTCAAATCCTCTATACTTACAATTAAGCTCCCAGGTTTGTGAAGAGTGCCTGGTTTTCAAATATATATATATATATATTCAAATCACTAATCAGGATGTTAATATATTTTAGCAATACCCTTTGTGAATAAATATAAATTCTGAACTTCAAACAGCTACACCCAAAAGGATACCCTACCGTCTTGGGTCTATTACTGCAAACAATATTATATATTAAAATTTTGATCAATTCAAATAAAGAGCTTGAAATCAAATTAGCAACAATCTTATATAGCTAGTAAACAAACATGTTTAACTTACATATACAAGAAAGACTACAGCATTAGTCATTTTTAAACTGTGCTAACCCCCATCTAAATATGTAAGAAAATATCTGAATGCATAATGC
This sequence comes from Epiperipatus broadwayi, assembly GCA_028023455.1. Classification (NCBI taxonomy): domain Eukaryota; kingdom Metazoa; phylum Onychophora; class Udeonychophora; order Euonychophora; family Peripatidae; genus Epiperipatus; species Epiperipatus broadwayi. The sequence goes on along the minus strand of JAQFVV010000098.1, from coordinate 4,356,928 downwards.
CAACTGAAATAGATAGAAAATTCTAAATTACAATCACAATGTTAAAATATTTCAGCAACAACCTCTGTGAAGAAATATAAATTCTGAACTTCAAACAGCTAAACCCTAAATATAATATATACTTTTGGATCTATTACTGCAGACAATGTTATATATTGAAATTTTCTATATATTTCAGCTTGCATTATGCATTATGACATTTTCATATATATTTATGGTGGGGCTAAGCAATTTTTAAAAATGACTAATATTCTAGCCATTCTTTGCTTACATAAGTTAAACGTGTTTATTTACTAGTTATGTAAGATCTTTGCTAATTTCATTTCATGCTCTTTATTTGAATTGATCAGAATTTCAATAAATATAACACCATCTGCAGTAATAGATACAAAAATGATATCCATTTATTTGTTCAGAAGGTTTTGCTGAAATATCGTAACATCATGATTGTTGATTTAAATTTTCTATTTCAGCTTGTATTATATATATATATATATATATGTGTGTGTGTGTATTTTTATATAATTATACTTGGAGAGACCTTCCTCCTGCAGTGGACAAACAATGGTTGAAAATGATGATGATACAGAAAAGCCTATTTTGGCACATGATTTTACATCCTTTTATTATATTTACTTATTATTTTTCTTTCTTGTATAAAACAACAGATAAGCAAATTATATAGTATGGGTTAATAGATAACATTTTACATTGAAATGGGCATAAAATTATGTGCCGAAAAAAGCTTTTCTGTATAATTAAAAATATATGTTTGTAATTACTATTATGTATTAATATTTATATAGCTTTTTTTTATAAACTTATCTTTTATATAACAATAGTTTTGAATCCTACTGTGCATATCATATTAGTAATTTATGTCAGACTTTGTAGAATTATTTTAACAAATGTGCAAATAATATACTCTCTATATTTCATATCAATGCTAATTTACCATTCTGATCTAGAATTCCACTAAATGATGACTAAAATCTTAAAATTACTTTAAAAATCATAACTTGTACAATATTACAAGACATGTGGTTACAGAATTTATTATTTCACAAATATTATGATACATTCTTAATGCTCATATGAAAAACATAAAATTATATACACACACACACACATTAACCATAGAATAACTTTTCCTAAATCCAATTTCAAAAATAACTCTTTTGTCTTAAAAAAAAAATAAAACTTTACTTAATATTAATTTTCAAATAAATTTATTATAAGATTATATATATATATATATATAATATATAATAATATATATATATATATATATATATATATTGCTGTTGCTAGCATTTACTAAAAAAAAAAAAAACAAAAACATGATTAACTTCCCAGGAGTTTTTCATAGAATGATTTTTATCATATACAATTTTTTATGCATATATAAAAAAACAAAAATTTATTACAAAAAGCCAGATCAGTATTAAAATATATATAATAACATAAGACATAACAATAGAAAATATAATAATTACTTTCAAAAACATAAAGCAACATTTCCCCAAATAAATAAATATTTTAACTCCCATTACTCTCTTCAGAAATGAACCCACATATTGAAAATATTTTTATAATTATAGAAACTTTTACTGTGAAGAATTATGAATAGTACAAATTAAGTGATAAAAAAAATATTGCTGCTATAAAAGCAGCTGAATAACGCTCAACTTTAGGTCCCCCCCCTTCCTAAAAGGCCCCTTCCCCCAATACATAACAATAAAAGGAATGGTACTTTAAGCAGCGCTTTCAAAGCAACACAATTTTAAAATTTTAGAAAATGTATTTTTTTTTTTTTTGGTGATACTTCCTGTAGATTTTATTATAATCAACAGATTTGTAATTTGAAAGAACAGAAAAATATGGAGTATTTTTTTATAAAAAAAAACTGTAATAAAGAGATCTGATAGATGCAACTTTTGAGTCTTTTCAAATTTAATGAATTAAGAATACCTCATACCTATCCCTCTTATTCACACTATCCCATTATAAACCTTTCTAATATCTTCTGTCCATATGTTACTGGAAATTCAAACAAATATTATAACATTACTATAAATACGTTCTGAATAATTACTTAATCTAATCATAAAAGTAGTAATAAAAAAATTGGTAATTAGCGCATCATACTACTTCTTTTTCACCAAACTTTTTGTAAATATATTACAAATTTCATATCATCACATCTGAACTATGCTGTAGTAAAATTAAATATAAATCACTATTGATGGCAAATATATTATTAATATATGTATTTATTTGTTTATAATTTTTTTTCATATGTCATAGCATCGGCCGGGACGCCAAACCACAATCGTTTGCTACCAACTACTTGCTTGCAAGGCGGCTGCGATGACCTCACGGCTAACAACGCTTGACTATTTGATTGTAAATTTTTTATTTTAATTTTTTTTAAAATACTCTTTACCTTACGTTTGTTCAAATTTAAGTAAAATAACATTGTCTAATTAAATTCTAACTTGCATTAAGAAAGTCAAATCTGCAATTGTGTAAATTTACTTATAAATAAAATACATAATTTCAATTAAAATAATATAATTTTCTTCATCAGTCTCTTTTAATCGTCTTTGATCATGTGCAATATTATCAATAGGATGCCATTGCAATCATTTTCCAATAAATGTTACTCTATAATTAATAAACATGTTTTGGGGAAAAAAATCATAAATAATAAACATATATATATATTATTTTCATTAATTTAATTAAGTCTGAGATAACTCAATATTAACAAAATTTTATTGTACAAATATAATGCTTCTGTCTGATATATATATATGTAGCAATTAATTAAGTATAAATTAAATTAATATTACCAACATTTTATTCTATAAACATAATATTTCCATTGGCTCAGTTGCTAAGGTATTTTTTTGGGAAGCATAAAGATGTAAGTTCAAATACTAAATGATAACATTTTTTTTCCAATTGTTAATTCAAAAATGACGTCATACCAACAGAAACATGACAAAGCAAGTTAATATAAATGCATTTAAAAAGACATGAAATATTGGTAAAGATATAAAATACCTGAATAATTTATACGTTTTTCAGATAATGTGACTATTTAATATTAGACTGAGTCTAATTGAAATTAGATTCAAGGTACTAATATTATAATTATGATGTTATGCTATTGTTAAACTCATTAGTATAACATGAAGATTCTTAGAGCTCTATTGTTATAAGAAAAATAAAAATGAAATGGCTTCATACAAAAAGATATACATCTATAAAATATTTTTAAAAACTATTTTAATCATTTTATGTCAACTTTTTCAAGAATTTTTTTGTGATATAAATGCATAACTAAATATATTTGTTCATGGTTACCTTCAGTTAGCATTTCTTTAAACAATAAATAATTCACTTAAATTTAACATTAAATTTTCTTATATCACTGCTGGTTATTTAAGACTATATAAAATAAACAATATATATATATTATAACGATCCAGAGAGTAGGGAGACTTAACGTAATCTGCACTACAGGGCACCATCTAGGCATTTGAATCTAGAAAAATTTATAAAGTAGGCAGATACGTAAGTAAAAAAAAAAAATTATATATTTTGATATCCGGTCGTTAGCCCATTGTCACTAGGTCATTGGAACAGCAGAGATTTATATTTCATAAATTCTTATCTAAGAATAACTTTTTAAAAAAGAATAAAATAAGCCACTGCCAGTAATTAACATACAAACATTTATTTATGCACATATATATAAAATTTAACATTATTATTTTAGCATGTTTACATTTTAAAATTTAATTTACATTTTTAACTTTGATTTTAATTTACATTTTAATTTTTATAAATTTACATTTTAAATATTATAAGTTCGCACAGACGGATTTATAAAATGTGTTTTTAAAATGTTGAGTATAGATCGGTTACATAGATTACACGGTCAAAAACATTTCAAAATAAACATAAACTATCAAAATACAAAATCATTGATACCGTCAATTGCATAGGGAATACAAAAAACCCACTGGTATTCATCATAAGATACCGCAGTGACACCAATAACTTAAAAGACATCCGAATAAATACATTTTAGATACTCACCGTAAGGTATCATTATTTACCGAATGTCTATATATTTTGATCAAATATGAAAACCAAAAACATAATTAACCGATAACGAATCCATGCAACTTCCATACCCAACTTAAATTTAATGCATTTTTATTTAGAGTGTTGAGTATGAATAGACTACATAGATTTGCATTTGAAAGAAAATATTCTATCCTTATTTAACCTTAGGCCAAAAGTTCGCAGTCAAACTGCCTCCAATTCATCTGATACATTTATGTATTCAATGTAGCATGAAAATACGACAACACAAAATACTATACTGTCAGGAATGTACATCTGAACAGTAAGTAGAGTTAGAAAAGACATTGTCTCTCTACCAACAGGAATGCTACATCTGTTGGTGAGTAGAACAATAAACAAAAAACTCCATAGGAATAGATTGTGGTCCTTTGCCAACTTACAAACCCATCCATAGGCAAACAGAAGGTGTGTGGTGTATATATGCAATTCTGCCCATAGCGGATCTCATACTACATCTAATTACACCAATATATCCAATCCATTGGCCCAATTTAACTACGAAACAAATAACCTAAGATTACCCTCCCCTAATATAACTTTGCAAATCTATATAGCCATTCACGCCCGACTTAAGTTTAACATTTATATAATTTAATTTATCGCACAACAAAAATCATAAATAAACTTAAAAAACAAAAAAATAAATAAATGGAAATGATTTTACAAAAGAAATACATTAAATAAAATTATAACTAATTAATAAATAACGTTGGTCAGATAGGATTCTATTTCTTATAAATTAAAGACTGAGAAAGTTTATATTTTAAAGTTCTTAGTGTTTCAAAATGTTTTTAAAGTTCTTACGATTTTTAAAATGTTCCTCTTTATCCATTGCATGCCATTTGGAATACACATTAAATCCCCCGATGATCCTGTTGTCCTCAGTATAAGAAAAGTGATGTTTCATTTCTTTTTTTTTATAACAACTGAAGCGATTGAAGAGACCATCTTTTCAATCCCTTCTCCTTCAAATCCACACTACCACATATTGTCACATCTCATAATCTATTATTCCACTCACTTTTTATAGTAGCCTTTCAGATCCAGTGGATGTTACGTCATGACGATGTGATGGTCCTTTCGCTGAAGTCCGATTCCATTGTTTTTCATTCATTGGCTATTAGTTTCTATTGTTTTCTTATCTGACCGATGCTTATACATTTAAATGCCCAAGGCTAGTTTACATTTGACTAATTAAATTAATCATTTCCATTTTTTCAATAACATTAATTATTTTGTTTTGTACAAACTTAGATATATTTTTATCTTTAAATCTTTACTGACAATTTAGTTTTAAAATACTTTTTCTTTTTTTAATAGTTTTATTTTAATAATTTTTTTCATCTGTGCGATTATATAGATACGAGCTTAGTATAGAATTTTAATTTTCAATTTTTAATTCTTAAAAAAAAAAAAATTATTTGTGAACTTTTATTTTTTCATGTTTACTAATAAAAAAAACAATGTAATGATGTCTGTACCCGTTACATATCAGTAAACTTGCTTAAAAAAAATGAACAAAAAAATATTTTACTTAGGGTTAGTAATTAAAGCACACGATTAACAAAATTTACAAAACATTCGGTTAGTAATTTTTACAAAGATTATATACAAAAAAAAATGTTGACTATCGTTTTCCTAAGGACCATCTACGTCTACACCTCCTCCCCACAAAAGTTCTATTTTTTATACATTTTATTTTTACACATGGCATGACAAGAAAATTATATAAATTATTTATTTAAGAAGGTTGCACTGAGGTAAATATGTTTTAAGGAACAATGGGTTTAAACGTGTATATTTGCAGCACAATTACAAATACCACCAACTCATTTATGAATGATTGAAATGCATACACAGGGTTACACTGAAGTAATTCCCAAAGGTACTCATAGTAAGGTACTACATTTACAATCATAAACTTACATGGCTGTGCGCGCCTATACACGTTAAAGCATAATATATATTAACAAATAAAAAAACATATTAATTGCAATCTTTTGACTTTCTTTTTAACAAAATACAATTTAAAATTATTAATACTTTCTCGTGTTTAATATATGTGTTATTTCTTTCTGGCAGTGCTTTTATAAGATTTAAAGTATACGACTTTATGTAAACAGATAAAAATATTTCATTTTGAAAAAAAAAATTACACAGGGCCCTCGTGGTTTATTAAAGATCGGCCCAAGTTGAGTAGCCAGTTATAACGATCCAAACGAAAGTGGAGATCGAATCTAACCACAATCTGCACTACACGGGCGCCATCTAGGCATTTGAGCCTAGAAAAATTTATAAAGTAGGCAGATACGCGCTGTTAAGATTCCACTTTATTTAAATATTTAGATCGTTAGCCCAAGTCACTAGCTCATTGGAACAGCAGAGATTTATATTTCATAAATTCTTATCTAAGAATATTTTTTTAAAAAAGAATAAAATATGCCACTGCCAGTAATTAACATACAAACATTTATTTACGCACATATATATATATAAAATTTAACATTATTATTTTAGCATGTTTACATTTTAAAATTTAATTTACATTTTTAACTTTGATTTTAATTTACATTTTAATTTTTATAAATTTACATTTTAAATATTATAAGTTCGCACAGACGGATTTATAAAATGTGTTTTTAAAATGTTGAGTATAGATCGGTTACATAGATTACATGGTCAAAAACATTTCAAAATAAACAAACGATCAAAATACAAAATCATTGATACCATCTATGGCATAGGGAATAAAAGAAACCCACTGGTATTCATCATAAGATACCGCAGTGACACCAATAACTTAAAAGACATCCGAATAAATACATTTTAGATACTCACCGTAAGGTATCATTATTTACCGAATGTCTATATATTTTGATCAAATATGAAAATCAAAAACATAATTAACCGATAATGAATCCATGCAACTTCCATACCCAACTTAAATTTAATGCATTTTTATTTAGAGTGTTGAGTATGAATAGACTACATAGATTTGCATTTGAAAGAAAATATTCTATCCTTATTTAACCTTAGGCCAAAAGTTCGCAGTCAAACCGCCTCCAATCCATCTGATACCTTTATGTATTCAATGTAGCATGAAAATATGACAACACAAAATACTATACTGTCAGGAATGTACATCTGAACAGTAAGTAGAGTTAGAAAAGACATTGTCTCTCTACCAACAGGAATGCTACATCTGTTGGCGAGTAGAACAATAAACAAAAAACTCCATAGGAATAGACTGCGGTCCTTTGCCAACTTACAAACCCATCCATAGGCAAACAGAAGGTGTGTGGCATATATATGCAATCCTGCCCATAGTGGATCTCATACTACATCTACTAATTACACCAATATATCCAATCCATTGACCCAATTTAACTACAAAACAAATAACCTAAGATTACCCTCCCCTAATATAACTTTACAAATCTATATAGCCATTCACGCCTGACTTAAGTTTAACATATATATAATTTAATTTATCGCACAACAAAAATCATAAATAAACTCAAAGAACAAAAAAATAAATAAATGGAAATGATTTTACAAAAGAAATACATTAAATAAAATTATAACTTATTAATAAATAACGTTGGTCAGATAGGATTTTATTTCTTATAAATTAAAGACTGAGAAAGTTTATATTTTAAAGTTCTTAGTGTTTCAAAATGTTTTTAAAGTTCATACGATTTTTAAAATGTTCCTCTTTATCCATTGCATCCCGTTTGGAATCCACATTAAATCCCCCGATGATCCTGTTGTCCTCAGTATAAGAAAAGCGATGTTTCATTTCTTTTTTTTTTTTTTATAACAACTGAAGGGATTGAAGAGTGCATCTTTCCAATCCCTTCTCCTTCAACTCCGCACTAACACATATTGTCACATCTTCTCATAATCTATTATTCCACTCACTTTTTATAGTAGCCTTTCAGATCCAGTGGACATTATGTCATGACGATGTGATGGTCCTTTCGCTGAAGTCTGATTCCATTGTTTTTCATTCATTGGCTATTAGTTTCTATTGCTTTCCTATCTGACCGATGCTTATACATTTAAATGCCCAAGGCTAGTTTACATTTGACTAATTAAGTTAATCATTTCCATTTTTTCAATAACATTAATTAATTTGTTTTGTACAAACTTAGATATATTTTTATCTTTAAATCTTTACTGACAATTTAGTTTTAAAATACTTTTTCTTTTTTTTAATAAAGTTTTATTTTAATATTTTTTTTCATCTGTGCGATTATATAGATACGAGTTTAGTATAGAATTTTAATTTTCAATTTTTAATTCTTAAAAAAAAATTTTATTTGCGAACTTTTATTTTTTTCACGTTTACTAATAAAAAAACAATGTAACGACGTCTGTGCCCATTACAATATATATATATATTAACAAGTAATTAATTTTGTAAGAGAGATAATATATTAAATAAAATTTATGAATACTAATACTTTTGTAATGTAATTATAGATATTTAACTATAAAGATAATATATATGAAAATTTCCATGAATAAAAAGTATGAACGTATACAGATTCGGTCATGTAAGCAATTGATTGTTGTTAATATGTATTGAGCAGCTCTGCAATATATTTTAATGACTTATATTATCCAAGAGCTGGTAAAATTCAACTGAAAAATATCAGCATAATATTACTAACAAAAATGTATATATAAATATGAATCCAACATATATGTTATGTAATATTTTCAATGTTATATGCTGTAAATAAAATAGATTTTTGGGTTAACTGTGTACATCATGTGAATTTTACCAAATCTATTTTAAGTAATAATTGAACTGCTCTCTAGCTGCCAAGTTCGATAAATTTTACAATAAGAGAATCTTATTGTAAAATTTATCGAACTTGGCAGCTAGAGGGCAGTTCAATTATTACTCAAAATAGATTTGGTAAAATTCACATGATCTTATATTTATTCATTATTAAATATTATTTATCATTACATATATAACATGTGTTAATTTATTATAGAGTTTTAGAAGTGACTGACATAACTCCACTCTATAGATTTAATATCAGTTATTTAAAGATCAATTTACATTAAAAAATAGAAAGACTGATTTAAATTAGCACTCTGGCTGTTATTGTTCTAGATAACTGTACATAAAAAAAGATCTAAAATACATTAATTAAGAGGGGGTCCACTCTCTTATTGTAAAAGTTATTGAACTTGGCAGCTAGAGGGCAGTTCAATTATTATTTAAAATAGATTTTGTAAAATTCACATGATGTTATATTTATTGATTATTAAAATATTATTTATCATTACATATATATATATATTGTTCATTAAACAGACACTTCTGAACGACTATAATTTTTATAATTCTAAATATATAAGAAGAAAAAAAGGAAAAAAAAAACAAATAAAAAAGTATCTGTTTGGAATTGAAAAAAACCTTATCATACAATTATATATAATAAAAAAAATCATTAAAAATATAATTTTAGAAAGTGTATTATAATTTATTTTTTTCACATGATCAATATCTCTAAAACTAGTAAATATAAAATTACATCCAATATTCTCTGTAAACCATTCAATTATTATTAACATTTTGTCTACAAATTCATTTATTTTATGAAGCATTCAATATATGAAATTTATACACTGCCTTCCTCAAATATTATAAATTAAGCAAAATAACTATTCCATATACAATTGATTTAGTTGAAGAAGTTGTTTATGACAATGATAATGATAAATGCAGCAACAGCTAAATAGAATCTATATTGTAGTTCAACAACCAAAAACCCATTTCCATTTAAATAGCTAGTAGGATGTTTAAACTGATCTAATTTTTCAAATTGGTAACCATTCCAACTAATAGTCACTAATGATTTTTCTTACATCACTGGTTGACAAGTGCATCTGTTTGTGTGAACATTAACTACTGAATCAAAATGTGTGTAGGTTACTCTCCAAACATTAAAAACATTCTGTACATGTTCTGAATTGGTAAGAATGCAACAAACATTATCACAGTCTAAATTTGAAAGTCAAAAAGATAACATTCTTATTAATTTTGTTTTTGATCAATTCAAATTAAAAGTTATCATAATATGGTACTATAACAGCAAGTCTTGTTCAGGAAACTTTCTATAACCTGTTCCAGAAATCATTGGTATACAAATTAAAACAAACTTAAAGCTTGCATATATTGTTGTTTCAAATCAGTTGTCATTCCAAATCCCTCATATTTTCCATCATCAATAATAATAGTTTTCTTCTATATTTATGTAAAAGATAAATAATACAACCAATCTTTAGATAATAACAAAATAATTTGATATTTTTATAAACTATTTTGATTACACAAATCAAATACTTAGATAACATTAATAGAAGTAAGATATAAAGAATGTCTTTGGTAACATTTTTGCTTGTATTGGTCCAACAAAAAATTATAAATATAGTACTTCTTAATTCTGTAAAAACATATTAAATATCAAATAATTGATCATCTTTAACCCAAAACAAATTTACAATCAACAACAGATATATTTTCTAATAAGTGAATTCTTTCCTATACCCATCATGTTTTAAAATTCTTATCAATAGAATCATTCATAATATTAAATAGTTCTTTAAAAAGTTACACTGGATTTGTAATTAATACTCACCTCACTTATTTTAAAACAGCATATACTTCATTAGGACAAGCAGCCTTTCTATTTATAAGGCTATATTTTTTTTCCAGTGTATTGGGCTGTACAATTTTAGTCATATATAAATTGAGTCCATAGAATAAATATATATCCTTTAATTCAAACATCTCAATTGTATATGCTTATTCAAAAGATAATCAATATAACCACTTCATTTGTCCAAAATGCACTCACATAAAATAGTATGACCAGTGATTTGATTTCATATCATATATCAGAATTAATTATTTTCAATGCATCACAACATATTAGATGTGATCACAATCTGCACAAGATTGAAACTTCATTGCAGTTTTAGTTCATCAATCTTTCAAGAATTGTCAATCAATGAAATTATGTCTTTATTTTTTCTAATTTTTATGAAGTTAGTCATTCATTTTAATATTCTGCCAATCACAGAAATTCACACTTCCCCTTTAATTGTGACTAATATTTTAATTAATATAAAAAAATTAATATGAGTAGCAATTGCTTCTCAACAACAAATTCTTAACAATATGATTGAAATAAAACCATTTCTTATATTTGATTATTGATTAATATTAAACTCTGACTTTTAACTACAACATAATCATAAGCTTCCTTGTTTTGAATAATGATGTATGCAAGCTTCATTATAATATTTTTTTTCTCTAAGCAAAGTGTTCATGAAAGAAATCAATAAATTATGCAAAAATTCACTAATAACAAATCCTTTTGAGTTCTAGCAGTCAATATTATTATTCCCAATCATTTTTGATCAATGTTTACTATCAGTCAATATGAGGATTAAAATATCCAAAATTGTTTTAATGGTGTTGATTTAATAAGACTATTCAATTAAGAATATTTTTTTTATTTCTCTGAATTTCCTATATCTAATGTTAAAGTATAAAAAGTAATATAATAAAAAACAGATATCATTACATAAAACAATTTTTAATATTATTAATCCTTTATTGATACATCTAGGAATTTCAATCATTGGTAATACAAAGCAAGAATTCAGAGTGAAACACGATAATAAAATCTTCTTTGAGTATATCATCTCTAATTTCATTAGATCACAATATATTATCACACTTATCAGAATACAAGAAAAGAATCAAGCAAATAAAATAATACAGCAATTCCTAACTTTTCAGATATTATTTTTTTATACAATATCTACAAAAGTTATATATCATACAAAAAATATATTACAACACATAAAATAATGTGTATATTTATGGACTTCAAAATATGATATTTTCATTGCAACTTGCAAACTACCTTATTTTAAACTTTATGATATGTTTTAAACTTTAACTAAATAACAAAGTAAAGTATTTAAATTTTCACTGAGCTATAAGCACATGAAATATTTATTAATAATACTATTACTGGTTGGCATTTTCTCTCTGGATATTACATAGATGATAGTAATTGCTGTTGAAAATCTGTTTCATAGTATATTCATTAGTATAAATATTGAAACCATCCACAAAATTGCTGGCTGTATTTTTCTTCACAACCAAATTTAATTTTTTTCCATTTAATTGAAATATGTTACAAAATATTCAAAATTAAAACAATACTAAACGCAAATAAAAATTCACATCTAATTTGGCCAAATATCCACTTGTTCATTTTTCTTCACTTCCATAGTCTACTCAACAGTCTTCACTAATACCACATTTGAAAAGCTTCTGTACTTTTCCTATTGTTTCTCTTAATTTTCCAACTTCCACATGTATAGACTTCAAAGGAAATAATAATTCTGAAATTAATTTTTAAACATGTTTTCCAAATCCAAAAATCTTTTCTAACTTTGCCTAATGTTAGACTCTGATAAATTTCTTGACTTGTTGTGATTAAAGTTCGAAGAAGACAAAAACTGTCAACAAATTGTATTCCTTTATGGAATGTAGTCACCTCCACTTCTTTTATATTATCTGTCTTTTTCAGATTTAGTTACAATCTACATTTCATTATAAAACAATCTATTTTTACTTTCCATTAAATATGAAGTCATATTTATTTTATTTGATTCTACTTCCATTCACTATTTCATTATTACATTATTATAAGAGACAAAATGTTGATCTCACTATTTTCTTTTCTGAAGCAAATTCAAAATAAATCAAACATAATTTGTTTTAAGTGCAACTTTTAATACTATAAGTTTCAAAAAAATTAATAAAATATTTTGGTAAACAACTTCCATAAAAAAATATTTCATTATTCAGTATAAATAAATCAAATTACTCGCTATAGTGAACAAAATACATATAGACAAAGATTGCTGGGGCAATGGAAACTGTCAAAGAGAGTTGTAATTAAAGCACAGTGCATAGTTGATTTATTATTATATTATATAATTCTTTTTAATATTCCCTCAGATTTAGCAACATTCAGTTTACACTAGCAAATGATCTTGGTCTTAACCTTGCTTGGGATGAACTTAACCCCCTGGCAGTTAATTTTCTAAATACGTTTCCATTCTCCACTATTAGTATGTGGTATAAATGATAGTTTATAACCTTTGCAATTTCAATAATTCTCTTTTTGGTAAAAAACCAATAAGATTTGATTTCCTTATATCTATAATTTATTGAATCATTCTCCAGTAAAATGAATATAAATTGGTTAGTATTTTTCTTCAGTTTGCTACAAAATTAATGATGAAATATCATCAGTTTTAGCATATTTATCTTTTACATATGATCTCAAGTCAATTATTTTTTCTAATTCTTTTTTATAGGTACTTAATAAAAATGTCTTACTTGGAGTCATTACAGGATGGATCATAAGTGTATTCCTTTTCATATCATTTAATCTTTATTGAATTGGCTGTATTTTAAATATTTTTTTTAGCAGATGTATCAAGAACAGAAATATTCTTAATTATATGATGAATTCTGTGATAAAGATCTTGCTTTCCTAATATATTTTTTTTATTTTCAATGCCTTAATAAATATTGTTATAGTATAAATGTAATTTAATTCACACAATATAAAGTAATAAAGTTGAAATATATAAAAACATTTATGCAAAAAATAATATATTTGTAGAACAAAAAAGTTATACAAAAACAACTAATTCATGCTAGATATCTTTTACAACCATTTTCATTTTTAGCTGATGTTGTTAGATATCAAATTTTATTGTCAATATTTTGGTGAACAACATGATTTTCAAATTATTCAACTTTAGTCCACTTAGTGCTGCTATAACTTGCTTTTTTTTAATTTTGTCTTTTACCAAATAGAATTTTATACTAAAATACTGATATATAAGTAGCCAAATTATGAAATAGACACACAATGAATGTCTTTCACAAGTGCAAAGAAAAATCATTGTCATTTAAATATTTTTGTATACAAATAACATTTTAAGACTTCAATTCAGTTTGTGTAAATTCGTCAAAAGTTGTATTAAATCAGCTTTTATATATACTATAAACTCACTATTTTTTGTGTGCAAATTAATCACTTTTTTGCATAAATTTACTAATTATCAACACATCACGTTTATGTTCTTAGTTATTTCTTTTACTTACAACTTTTCTTAGATTCATTCTATAAACATTTCCTCAACTTCTTTCCACACATAGTCTTAAAAACAAAATAAATGTTCTTTAGACTAAATCTAAAATAAATCACAAGCTTTATTATTGTTATTCGATTTCATTCAGAATTTTCCACAAGAGTAATTCATGGTCCACCCTACAATCTGTTCCTGATCATGTTTTCAAGTATAGATGAAAAACTTTTTTTTTCTATTTTTAATATTAGTATACAAATATGCTGCCTAAATGATTTGTTAATTTCAGCTGGTAAGTGATCAAAAATCTTTTAATTTTTTTCTTTATACAGATTAGTTATTGGAAGTTAGATTTTTAATTAAAGTATTGTTGAATGGAATCAGTGAAATTAAATTGATGCCAATCAATAATTCATAGGATTATCTACAATGATAGCCTATAACAATAAAAGTCACAATATTTCTACTTTGGTACAAACTTTTATATTTTTAAAAATCACAAAACTCCAATTAGAGAATAAAAAAAAACCCTTTAATCAATATTTCAATAAAGCCTTTTTAAAAAAAAAAAAAACTGAAAGTTTAAAGAGTAAAATAAATTTTAGTAAAATTTAAAAATTGCAACTGAGGTAAAATGTAAAAAGTTCAAGGTCAGAGACAATTTGAGTTAAATTTCTTAAGATTAAAAAAAAATATGACTGAAATAGCCCATTAATATTTGAATTATAAAAATTATAAAACCAAATTATATATACATCATATATAAAAAGTGTGTCTAACGCATTTTCTATCAATTATTATTATAGTTTCAAAAGGATTCCTTAGTATAAACAGTAATGATATTAGAATATTTAATTTTTCATATAGTGATGACCAGATGAGAATTAGAAAGAAAAAAAAGAATACATATTGTTTAATATATAAAAATATTGGCTAATGGAGATAGGAGATGCAATTTCATTTGACAGCATTAGTGTTTTGTATACTGTATTTATAAAAACAAACTCACGTGCCTAATAAGAAAATTTATTAAAAAATGTTTTTTTTTAATTTTATTTATGATGATAAATTTTGCCAGACCAAACTAATCATAATTACATACTATGATGAAAAGATTGGGAAATAGTCTATAACTTCAATTTCTATGTTGCTGCTTTTGAAAGATTGGAAGTAATAATGCCCAAAATTTTATTAATATAAATGAAATTGTGTTGAAAAAAAAAAATCTTCATAGGCACATATATTTTACTTCTCATGTACATGTAGACATTTTTTTCTTATTTGAAAAAAAAAAAAAACAATCTCTTGTTTATTATATATATATAAACATGCTTTGCTAAAAATAGCCATGCATAAGATGAATATTTAGCACAACAACAACAAAAATAAAACTTTACATAATAATAGTAATAAATAAAATTAAAAGCATGTGAAGTACTTGAAAGAGAAGCTATAAAGAGTGCAAAAATCAGGGCTGGCGCTGGGTACTAGGCGCCCGCATGCAAATTTGATTTTGGCGCCCCTGTCAATATGTATGTTTACTAAGGTGACCCGACCGTGTCCCGTGGCGTTTTAAAAAAGTCATGATTTTTAGAAAGAATGCACAATGTAATGCTATTTTTGATATCAAAAATAGCATAAAATTGATTGTTAAATTATATATTATTTCATACAAACGGTTTGTATGAAATAATATATAATTTAACACGGCAAATTTAGATGTTAGAAAAATTTGCAGAAATTTTAAAAAGAATGTGTTTGTTAAAAATAGACAGAGTGATTCAAATATATATATATAATAAATTAAAAAAAAATAATGTTTGAGATTAAAATATTTAAATGTTTAAAATAATTTTCGAAAAACATTTACATATTTTAATCTCAAATATTTTTTTTTTAAAATTTCATATTTATTATTTGCGTCACTGTCTGTTTTTAACAAACCCATTATTTTTAAAATTTTTGTAATTTTTCTAACCTCTAAATTTATGCAAATATTAGCAAATTTAATAATAAATTTACAATTTATAAATGAAATAATTTTAAAAAAAGATAATATTACAAACATACATATTTAATTTATTATTATTAATGTACGCTATATCTATATAAACGCTCCATATAAACCAAATTTTTAATCAGCCCCCCCCCCGGTCAATGGTGTCCCATTTTACCAATGTTAAAATCTGGTCACTTTAATGTATACCACCTACATGTTATAAATATTAGTGTACAAAATCTTTCTAAGGGAAACAAACAAGGCAATGTAAATAAATAATTTTTAATATTAAAAAAAAGAAAATACAGTTAAAAAAAGTAAATGCATTACAAAACATGTTATAATTATAATAATTTTATACTCCTTGACTTCATATTAATAAACCTTGGTATGATTGTATTTATTTCCAGTTCTGCACAAATATCATTTTCAATAGCAATTAATGCCAAATTAACAAGCCGTTTTTGTGACATAGTTGTTCTCAAGTAAGTTTTAATTAATTTTAACTTAGAAAAGAGCGTTCACCGCTTGCAACACTAACAGGTAATGTTAATAATATTCTTAAAGCTATTGATAAGTTTGGCATAGATAAATTATTAGAAACTATAAAATTAAGTGTTTCGAAAGGGTTTTGAGAATTTAAAAATCCTTTTGAAAAATATCTCGAAAAGCACATAATTGTCGAATAAATCTGTAGCATTAATATCTTTACTGTTATCAAATTTCAAAATATTTTCTAAATCTTTGCATTTTGCTTGTAACTCACTCTTATTAATTTCTGATATTTTATATAGAAAATTGAAATTATTATAACATGCTTCGAGGAGTTCAAAGCGTTCTGTTAAAGAATTAATCGCTACATCTAAAAGTGTAAAAAACATGTTTATTTTAAATTTTTCTTCAGGTATTTGAGGTGTTTCGTCCTGATGCTCGTAATCAAATTGACGAGTTTTTTTCCGTTGTCGAACTTCTTTGGCAGTTTTAAATTCTTTCTCTCCATCAACCTCTTCGCTAAGTTCAACTGCAATTTTGAGAATGTTTTTGAAATTTGAATCTGATCGATATTCTCGTAAAAATTTATTTAGATTTGCGATCGATTCTAAAGCAAGTGAAGCATTCATATTTACATTTTGGAGCATTTTACTGACAGGATTTATTCTATTTAATATCTGCCAAATTATTAAAGAACAAATAAATTTGTAATCCTTAAGGTTAGTGCAGAGTGATTGAGCTTCATGTTGAATTTCTCTATTAAAAGATTCGTTGTTCATTATTTCATAGAGTGCATCATAAATTTCACCCAACTGATACCGTAGAGGCCGGATTGCATCAATTCTGCTTTCCCATCGTGTTTCTGATGGTTGTTTTAGAGTTAAAGTTTTAATAAATTTTAAAAGGATTGACCACCGTTTATAAGATGATGAAAAAAATTGTATATTTTTTGAACAATTGCAAAAAACCAATTGTATCTACATTGACTTTGGCGGCATCGTTTATGATTAAGTTTAAAGAATGAGCAGCACATGGTACGAAAATGCACGAGGGTTTTTGGTTAAAATCAAATTTGAAGTCCAGCCTTTTTGCCTTTCATGTTGGCCCCATTATCATACCCTTGACCACGCATGTCTTCAATGGGAATCTTCCATTTTTCCAGTTATTCAATTATTGTTGTACATAAACCTCGTCTAGTGGAATCTGTTATATCTATGAAACCTAAAAAGTTTTCTCTAATTTTAACCGTTCCATTATTACAAAAAACGAAGCGAATAATTATGGTCATTTGTTCAGTTTTACTTTCATCTGGTGTACAATCTAAAATAATAGAATAATATTTGGATTTCTTTATCGATAATAAAATTGTTTCCCTAATTGCTGTACTTAAAATTTCCAATAATTCATTTTGTCTATCTTTGCTCAAATAATGTACTCTATTGTTTTGATCTAGGGCCTCTCAACATGATTTTCCATAACGGGATCAAACTTGCAAATAATTCAATTAATTTTAAAAATTTCCGTTATTTTTTTCGTATAATTTATCAGATGATCCGCGAAATGCTAAATTTTGACTACCAAGGAATTTGATAATTTCAATCAGCCGTCCAAAACACTCCTCCAATGTTTCTTTTCCATTTCATATAAATTTTGAGATTGACAATCAATAGTAATTTTGTTTTTTAATCTTTTCTCAAGTTCATTCCAATTCAATAAACTTTTCATGTGAGCCATACTAGTTTCATGTCTGTGTAAAGTTGTACTTAAACTTCTCCAATTATTGTATCCTTCTATGAGGCTAGATTCAGTAGATCCAAAAACTTTGCAACAAAAGCAAAACACAGAGTTCAAAATTTCGGAATAAATAAGCCATTTTCGAAAAACTACTTCTCCGTTTTCCATTTTTCTATTATAATATACATCAGAAAATTTACGGCCATGTATATCGTTCGGATATATAATATCTTTCTTTTGAACAGGCCCCATTTCTACTAAAATAACACAGTTTGTCATCGATTTTATTCCATTCAGCTGGATCTTCTAAATTTGTACACATTTGATATGATATTGGCACAATGACTTTGTTGTCACTTAACTGTTTCTTACTAAAATCTTGTTCAATATTTTCAACAGTTCCCTGTGATCTACTTTCTGGTTCTTGTTGAGTATAAGCTATTTCAGAAGCAGTTGATATTTTAAGATATTTATTAAGTGATCCACTTTGTTTTTTAATGTTTGCTATTTTTTCAGCTTGGCGTTTACGATTTTGTGCACCGGATAGTTTTTTCTTAGTTTTTGATTCCATATTACTTTTACTCATGAACGCCACTTCGGAATAATTTTCAAATGTAATAAATAAATAAATACGGACTCTAATTTATATATTTACATCATGTATCTTAATACTTAAGATTATATATCGCTAATTTAGATGTCCAACACAAATTACTTCTTGCGCCAAAATACAAAACTCTATACATGGAGGGGAAGAAGTTGTTTAACTTGTTTACCTAAAAAGGCAGCTAATAAATTGGAAATATTCAGCATTGACATTAAAAATGGTCAGGTTTTAAAATAACTCAAGTGTCCAGTTTTTTACGCTTGATTGAACATTTTAGTTTTACCATTGGCAAGATTTTCTTTTGTTATCATATATTTTTCTAATTAACACAGGTGGCCTGCCAGGCCTGATTTGCGATTTCAATAAAAAATTTCCTGGGATTATAATTATTGTTTACAAGTTCTTACTAAGATTTTAAAATTTGCGATAAACACATAAGCAAACGTATGTAATTAATTTGCAAACCTAATTAGTATGCAGAAAAATAGACTTTTGACAACGATTAAAATATATAAAATAAAAAGTAAACTGAAAATTATATTAAGTTTACTGGAATTATACCTATAATATATATTACATACACGTTCGAATATTTATATCAAATTATTATTTAAATAAAAAATTAGAAAAGTTTTATTTTGCAATATTATAATCGTTTCTTACGATTTCAAAATTATGTACATGATCTAATATATATATACGCATATACATACATAAGTTCTAATTTATAATACTTTTAGTGTGTGTTTATTTATATATTTGCTAGCAGAAAGTTACTTATAGTTTACTATAAGCAGTACTATATATATATATAAACATTACAATATGAAATTTGTAATATAATAAACTTTATGTTTAGTTTATTGTTCATGATAAATAATAGATTTGATTGTTTTATATTTTTAATATTAAGCAGAGCTTGTGTGCAGGCCTGCTTGTGTGTGTCATTTAATAAGATATAATATGACTTCATATGATTTTCAATAATCTACTCTCAATAATTTTTGTAAATAAACATTTGAGAATAATATTCTTCAAATGTGAGTATTTTTGTTAGTAGAGTTTTAATTTCTCAGGGATGGTGCCTTCTTTTTCAGATGCTAATCTCTCAGTGATGGCGCCTCCTTCTGCCAGCGCCCGCATGCCTAGCATGCGTTGCATGCCCGCTTCCGCCGGCCCTGGCAAAAATATTAAACACTTAGCACTTTCAAGGCAGGTTGCCTCATATTCATAACAATACTCAGCAGTACAGATTAAAGACAAAGAAAAATCATCAAAATAACAATTACATTACTGTGTGCTATAAATATAGGATATATATGCATGTAACCAATTGACCTTGCATTAAATGTCAATTACTTTCAGTGGCTACTTGATATCATCAACGTAATCAATTTAAATGCTTGTTTTTGTAATATATCTCAACACCCAAATCAAATATCACTTCCAACAAACACTTTATATATACTAATTTCAACTGTGTGTGAATCTAATATACATCATCACTTCTTTTAATTTACTATAATAAATAAGAACCTTTCACTTTTCATTAATCTAATACCATCTATTAGAAACAAGAGTAATCAGTGGTTACTAAATAATAAAAGCAAGTGCTGGAAACCTGTCTGGGAAATAAATTAAATGACTGACTGATAAACACTGATTACTCATATTTTCAATGGAAAATACAAAAAAAAAGTTTATCAATAGATATCAAAGATTCATTATCATACATATTTAATATTAAGCATTTTTTTAAAAAAAAAATTACTTATATTAATTTTTTTTTTTTAAAAAAAAAGTCAAATAGTTAATTGCATGGAAGGTGATGTGGCATTTGACCATGTAATAAGACAGGAAGGAGCTTTGATTCAGAAATCTTCAGGTCTTGAGCCCATCACGTTACTACTCAATTAAACTATAGATAACACAAATGGCTATTATTCAAGGGGTCACATGACACTAAACACCAATGTGATACCTTGAGTTTTGATCCAGAAATGTGACAGATGCAAAAGCTAGAGGTATCTATCCTTGGTAGAGTTTGAATACTGACAATCAAAATAACTAATTTGATCATTTAAAATAAAGTGGATTCATTCACTTATTTAAATTTTAATTCAACACACACACACACGCGCACACAGTGCAAAAATAATCAGTTATGCTTCATTTCCAATTTGTAAATTAAAATCTTTACAAGAACAAAATAAAAGCACTCTTTTAAAACATGATAAGAATACAGAAGACTGTAAAACTGCCATTTGTCATATTAAACATTACGATTTTTTTTAATAAAGTAGTTAATTTGAAAACATTGTTAAAAATAAATGCGTATTTATCTAATTTTAAAGCAAGCACGACATAATCTTTATGTCAAAAGTTACACACTTATATGTTATTAAAAACATATATTTTCAAATTCTTACACAAACACTTAAATTTTTAAGACATTTATATGCAATACAACGTTTTAATACTTTGATTGCAGCTGTCAATAAATTACCATATCTCGCTTTCAATCTTAAATACATGGGGTTGTCCTTTTTATTTACTTTTTAAAAATAGAATTAGTTTTCAAAATTAATAAATCAACTTAATGTGAATTTTATAGGCAAATAGTTGAAAGAGTGAAAACTTATACACATCCTATTCTACTATGGCAGTGAAATCCAATTTTAAAAATTTTAAATGACAATTAGATTGGACATTTGGCAATATCGCAATCTACCACTGAATTGTAGCACTATCATTTACGAAATGCAAATTTCAATTATTTACATAATTAACATATAATATAATATATATATAATTAGAATGGTTTAAGGTTTACAAAATTGTTGGAACTCCCTGGTATAATTAATTCCATTTTAATCATTATTAAATAGAAAACTAAAATTCAGCAGTGAAAGAATCTAATGAAAGAGAAAAAAAAAGTAATTGTAAATAAAGATTTAAATTACTAAAGTAAATTTAAACTGTGTGCTAGCGTTTTATATTTGCATTTCTTTTAATTTTTAAGGAGAAGGGGTAATGATAAACAATCGATTTTTGCAATATTTGATTTGCTAAAAAATAAAAATAAAAATA
Organism: Epiperipatus broadwayi; assembly: GCA_028023455.1. NCBI lineage: Eukaryota > Metazoa > Onychophora > Udeonychophora > Euonychophora > Peripatidae > Epiperipatus > Epiperipatus broadwayi. The sequence goes on along the minus strand of JAQFVV010000098.1, from coordinate 4,334,633 downwards.
AAAATAATCGAAAAAAAAAATTTAATATTCTTTAGAAAAATATAAGCAATCTTCTGCGAGCAGCAGGAATCATGAGATCGTGATTAATAAAAAAAATATATAAAAATAAACCTATTTTTAAAATTAATATCTTTTAATAGAAACATATGCAATTTTCTAACAGCAAGGTTCCCATAAAATATTGTTCACTACATTATTATAAAACAATTTCAAGTATATCACTTATTATTTATTATAAAATATATTAAATGCATTTTTTTTTATAAAATTCATTTAGATTTCATACAATGAATATAGAAGAAAATACATAAATTATAGTAAGAAACATGGAGCTGGACATTTTACTAATGTGAAATGTTGTAATCTATAATCCACTTTTGAGATGCTTGTCTACAAATAGTGATCTTGTTTCTGACTTTATGATATCATTCAAGCAAAATGTTTAAATTTCTAAACAGAGTTAAACATAGGTTGTAATGTTCAAAAAAAGTTGCATTAAATTAAAAAATTCAAAATTTGAAAAAAAAAAAAAAATTAGAAGGTTCTTTAAAGTTCAATCATTTTTATGTGCCATTCTCATCATAATATTTTTACAGCATAAATCTTAAGCATATGTCTGATGGTTGTGAAGATTGCATTTTATTTATAATTATATTAAAACAGGCAAAACTCTCTATATGTATTGCCACTAAGTACCAGAAGGCTTGTACATAAAATTCCCATCTAGTGCCTATTCATCCAATATCCCCAGACTAGTTTCTCATTTGTGGCCTTCATCATGAGGAGTCTTGGATCCGAGAGCACTGCACCTAGATCTTAGGATCGAATGCAACTCTCCAGCAGCCACCTTTTATCTCTACTTAACTAATGAGTCTTAAATTGAAAACACTATAATACTTTCAATCCAAGTTAATTAGCTTATATAGTCATGTAGGTCTGAACTCAGTTCAGTACCTATACATTTTGGTAACTTTGGTTCTTTAATAACCATAGACACCACTATCATATTATACAGAATTGGTTTTAAACCAACAAACATCACATGATCACCATTCCTTATGCTTGCTCATAACTGTTATTAAAACAGGCAAAACTCTCTATATGTAGTGCCACTCAGTACAAGCCAGAGTAACCCATGGATGCCAAAGGCTTGTGAATAAAATCCCCATCTAGTGCTTACTCATTCAATATCCTCAGACTAGTTTCTGGCTTGTGACCTTCATCAGTGAGGAGCCTTGAATCTGAGAGCATTGTACCTACATTTTAGGATCTAATGCAACCCTCAAGCAGCCATCTTTTATCTCTACTTAACTACAAAACTATGAGTCTTAAATTGAAAACACTATAATATTTCCAATCCAAGCTCATTAGCTTATATAGACATATAGGTCTAAATTCAAGCATAAAAAATAGTGATTATGTGATGTTTATTGGCTTATAATTATATGTTGTGCTATTTCTATCATTTAAATCAATTATTAAATAAATGCTTTTAAAAAAATTCAATGTTTTTTATTATTTTTTAAAGTATTATTTCCTTCTTTTCTTCAGATGTTTCAGAATTGAAATAATATTTAAAACCATAAACACAAAATTTAAGGCGATGTTCTACAAGTATGCATGATAATTGGTTAGAGGATCATCTTAAATTCAGTATTTACAAATCTAAATGTTATTTGTTGAATCCCAAATAGTAGACTGTCACTGGTCAGATCAGCAAGAAAAGGAAATGACACCTCTCACAATATTGTGCTCTTTACTGATTTACATGTTATTGGTAATGGTGAAAATACTTCATAAATATTAATAAGGTTTTATTTTTTTTACATTTAATAATTAAACTAAATAAGATAAATATTCTACCAACATATAATAGCAATATTAAATGCATCTGCAAACAGTTAAAAATATTAAATCTAAAATGTAGTTCTTTTTCCTATTCATTTAACAAACTCATCACCATAACTCAATCACAGCACAAATGCTGAGTTTTCACAAATTTGAAGCATTAATGCAATAAGTTTGGTATCTATCTTCATGAAATAATTGTTTTTCCTTATGCAATTTTAAATGTAGATAATTAAAATTATTAATAATATCTAAGAAAAATGCTAAAATCCTCTACAATTATTATTTTTCGTCTTGGAAATCATATTATTTTTCATTCCTAAAGATGAATACTTTTTTCTGAGCCCATAGAAATAAAAAAAAAACATTTTCCTATATACTTTAATCATGACAACATGATAATACACTAACTATATACTTAAAATAATGATACAAATACATTTACAAATTTTATCAGTTTAGACTACAAATTTTCTTGATAAATTACACAACAAATGTTACAAAATCACCTGATAAATTTAGAATAAATTATTTTTGATTTTAATTTACAAATAAAGGTCACATTAGAACCATCCCTTGCAGAAGTTCTATCTGATGTTACACTAATAAATGTTTCAAAAGAGAATTTAACTATTGCTCTCCTTATGTTTCTGTGGCAGTAACTTTTACTGTTTTTCAAACAAAGCACTTTTTTAGCAATATTAAAAGCATCACACTTAAAAAATTAAAGGTTGAGCTAAACCTGAAGCAACAATATCTTCACCAATATTCAATATCAATAAATAAACTAGACTCTTGTTATTTTTTCTGCTAATCTACCATCTTTATTAACTGCAAACTGTTCTTTAAGACAAGCAAATATTGTCAAACATTTTTTTTATATCTGACACATATTTTCTGCAGCTGACAAAAAACATTCTTCCATATATTTCTTGTTAGAATACTTTATAAAATGATTACCAATGTTTTCAGTAATAATATTATTTGCATGTACAATCTCAACTAAACTCTGTCAGCATTTTAGAAAAGTGTTTATTTAGACTTCTAATATATTTCTTTAATTTTTCAATTTTCATCTTCCTAATGTCCCTTTCAATTTGATATAAAGAATTTTTATTAGTGTAATGATACTTAGATTAATATTATTATTTTTTTAATGCTGAAAGAGATTCAGAATATATTAATCATAGTACCTACCCCCCCCCATTCCATTTCTTAAAAAAAAAAAAGAATCATTTGTACTTAAATTATTTCTTTAAAAAACTTTCAATTTCTTTTAGCATAACATTGTAATATAACTTTATTAAAAATTTTAAAAATATATCTTATGCATTCATACTTTGAAAACATATGATAAATCGCTCTTGATTTTACCAATGAATGCTATGGACGTAACTACTTAAATAATATGACTGACTTGAGAAAAACCGAGTATATCAGATATTGATAAAGAGTAAACTGTATAAAATTCTAATAAAAAAACTGTATTGATATAATCATGAATTAAGTATGACATACTGTGCCGGTCGGATTTGTATGTTCACGTAACAAGATCTAGCATCTAGGCAAATGTACATCGAATCCACTCGTGTGCAAGATACACAGGTCAGGAACACTCATGAACTCTGCCCTATTTGCCTATTTCCCAGATCTATAACATTATGAGCAACAGTCCTGATGACATCGATTAATTTACTTCTCATCCGCCGGCATCGATCATCGGAGACACAAAAAGACTCTAGGCTAAACTTATATGATAGAATAACTTAATAACCAGTTATATTTTATGAGCAATAAAGGCTCATGACCTAGCATATTAATTATGTATTGAGCGGAGATCATCTAGTCATAATTAGCACAAGTAATAACTTAATATATTATCTTAACTAAAAGAAAGCAATGGTTCGAGTTTGATATATATATTTAAGATTTATTAATAACAAAAATTATGTCGGGTTATTTAGCCGACGTCAGCCTCATGAGGATTGTATATATATATATATATATATATATATGTGTGTTTGATTCATATTTACCAATAACATTATAATTTGTGGCTATGCCAATAATATATATGTGTGATTTAATGAAGTAAGCGCTATTAGAATACATTACTGGAATACTATTACACCCCCAGAGATGAAAAGAGCATTTACTTAATTTAAACAATAATAATATCATAAGCAGGTTACATTCAATATTATGATAAATTTGAGTTATAGATAATGCACGGGATGGGTAATGAATAATTATATAAATGATACTAAATCTATCGCATTAATATGTATATTAAACTAATGGAAATATGTTTGTTTAAAGAAATCATTTCATTACGGCTTATGGATACTTCTGGGCAACTAATAAGACACTGAAAGGCAGTGCGTGCATGGTGGCTGATAGGGTTGGTCCAATTATGGATCCTGGAGTGTGCTTCACAAATTCTAAGAATGAAGTTGACCGATTTCCTCTGCGAATTTAGGCAGGGTCAGTTTGAACAACGAAAGAATCCAAGATTCCCTGGAATGAGATAAAGGCGAATCATGGATGACGAAGAGTGGTCGGAAATGACTTTATCGGGCTGGATTTTCCAGAGCGATCCCCGTATAAAGCATGCACATAAGACCAAGTATGTCCCCAGGGTGGTTTTACAGCCTGGTTTAAGGACATTGAGAACGACGATGGGGCTCGACTGCGCGAATACCTCCATGTGAGAAAGAAGCACAAATATATATAAACAATGAAGTGGCCTTTATGCATGTAACGCTTAATGATATAATATAAATATAATTCTAAAAAGTAAAGATTATCGAAACGTATTTATTGCCCATAAATTATGAAATATTCGGCATAATGACATGGCTTCACTAAGCAAACATGGGTAATAATTATACTTAAATATAACGCTAAGATTTTAATGTCCCCCTCCCCCTTACATTATGTTGCTTAATATTACTCATTACTTTTTTACACATTTAATAAATCTCAATTTTGGTTAATCAATGCCCTTGTGAAAATATATAATTGATTACAAAATAAGTGGGTGGTGGTAATAGCTAAGATGGGTTTTACATATATAATATAATTTAAGAATAAAAGATAGCGCATTATTTAGGAAGGAGAATGTGAAAAAAGACATCAAATCTGTTTTTCTACAGTAAACATGAAAAATATAATTAGTTTATTTACCTAAAATTGCGAGCACCTGGGCAAGTCGAATAAGACTTGTTTTGATCAAATTATAAATTATTTACCCAGTAAATGATGGGTGGGGAAACGAAAATAAATTATATGCTGGCGATTTTAGAATACTATTGGCATTTATTTTAAAATATAAATGCATAAATCAAATTGAAAATTGGTTGCTGCTTGAAAATAAAAGAAAAGAAAAACATTATATAGGAGGCTTAATATAGATTAGTTATATAGAGTTATAGAATACATATTTGAAGACATTTAATATAGATGATTTAAAATATAAATATTACAGAGAAGGCAGGATTTAGGAATTATAAGCGGTCAAAGTTCTTTTACCTTGATTATTTGGAAGAGCGTTTCACTAGGAATCAGTCCATTGGTATTATTTCACTAGAACTAGGGTAGCATTATTATTTGAGAGATAGCATTTCATTTTACTGGGAAATATCTAAAGTTCAGTAGTACGGGATGCAGAGCTTCGTTCATAGGAACAGCATATTAGAACGGAGGGACAAGGCGAAATTTCCTACTCAAGACACATTGAGTGAGAATTAAAACTGGCGTGGAATATGTATAGCAACATAGCTATTTAATGGTCTCCTCCTCTAGTGGATTCCAATCCAGCAGTATATATACTTTTATTTTGAAGCTGTAACTTAGCAACTACTGCTGGACCTGAGGCGGTTTAAGCACTTAAGTTTCATCTGGAATAGTTTGACTGGATACTCTTATCTAGTAAGATGTTTGAAACAATGCAAGTTTGTTATCAGTTTCTCGAAGGATTGTTTTAAAATATATCTTATGATTTTAAAACAAGCTAGCGTGGACAATTTCCACTAATGGGTTTATTTTATTATACCAATTTGTAATCTTTTACTTTAATCTAAGGGGTCTTCCGGGTAATTGTTTTTCGAGAGACTTTTTAACAAGATTGCATGATTTCTGGCTACAAAATTATATATGAAAAAATAATAAGTTTCATATATAATACCTTATATATATAATATAACTATTAATACATTCACAATCTCCTACACTGAAAGATATAGATATTTATTATTTAAGCCCGCATACACATGAGAATATTATTATTAAATAAAATACTTTTAAATTAAAATACTTACATTTACATTATTTTTGTTATAATATTAACCAAAAGAAATATATATTAGTAGCTATGTATATACGTGCATAAAGGCGGGTTTGAATACAGTTAGGTGGTAAGAGATTGGATGTGGGCTGTGAAGCAGGATCTGAGCATCAGATCATCTGCTTCATTTTCCTGAACTTACCGAAAAAAATGTTTAAAAAAAGAAAAAAAAGCTTTTACTTGATGTCCAGGTAACTAAAAAACAACTTTGGATTGGCGATGTATCTAAAAGGAATTTTGTGACTTTCATTTATGATAGAATAACTCTCTGCTATATTAGAAATTTATGACTTTCATTTATGATAGAGTATCCTCTCTGCTATATTAAAAAATTTATGACTTTTATTTATGATCGAATACCCTCTCTGCTATATTAGAAATTTATGATTTTCATTTAAGATAGAATACCCTCTCTGCTATATTAGGAATCTTATGACTTTCATTTATGATAGAATACCCTCTCTGCTATATTAGAAATTTTATGACTTTCATTTATGATAAAATACCCTCTCTGCTATATTAGAAATTTATGACTTTCATTTATGATAGAATAGCTCTCTGCTATGTTACAAATTTTATGACTTATTTATGATAAAATACTCTCTCTGCTATATTAAAAATTTTATGAGTTTCATTTACGATCGAATATTCTAACTCTGTGTTATATTAGAAATTTTATGACTTCCATTTACAATAGAGTATCCTCTCTGCTATGTTACTAGAAAATTTTTTTTTACTGTTTTCAAAAAAAACTGCTTGATTAATTGAATAAAATATAAAAAAACTATGGTATAATATATTCAAATTATTATAGTCCTAAATCATTTGCCATTTCATATCCATGCTGTCATGTTCTATCCATCCAGCTTCTCCTCCCTCCATTCTACACTCTCCCCCTTGCTCTACTCTCCCCCTCCCATACTATATCCATATTTATTTAAATAATTATTGCTATCCTACCTGTTATTTAATATAAATTGTTTCTAGATCTAGTTTTTTTTTACTGTGAAACATATATATCTATAATGATTATTTAGCTTTTTAATGAAATTATATCAAAAAAATTATTATAACTTCTACCTGGCCATCTTTATGTCTTCTTTCGTGGTCTGTTTTTGGAGTTGTTCTTCAGCACCTGTAACATCTTAACAAAATGATTGATTAACGATTGCATTGCTACATTTGATACACATATTTGAGAAAAAAAAAACTCTATATAACTTTTATTATGAATCATTGCTTTTAAATTTGATAACTCGATCACCTATTGGCAAATTTATAGTGGTATTAATACCGGGCGCCAGCCAAAGGGATAGGGCTATATGTTCTGACCAGATGATCGGCTATTATTGGGTTGTATACTTTTCTAAGATCTATACTTAAATAGTTAAACATTTACAGCTTTAACAGAAAAAAATTATTATGGCTTTAGCATATATTTATATATATAAGAGACTGGAAGTGTAACAAAAACTGTCATTATTTCTTTCATTGATTTGAGGCAGTTATATACGCATGAATATTATTAAAAAATTTCAAAAAAAAATCTGCACATTTGCAATTATTTAGAATCTTTATTTTATTTTTAACAGTGCAAGCATTTTAAAAGCTGTCACTTATTTAACTCTCAGACTTGGACATATTATAAATCTAAAATACTTATTTAACAGATGTATTAACAAGGGGAAAAAATGATATTTAACATCATTATTTAAAACATCTATGGAAAAATCATTATATATTATCATTTAGCGCACACACTACTTATCTTTTTACCTTTAAATGAGAAAGCCCCTTAAAAGCTGACACTAATTTAATTCTCTCAGACTTGGAAATATCACTATTTGAGACATTTATAAAAAAAATTATATAGATCATTATTTAAAGCATTTATGAAAAATTATTATATATTATTATTTAACGCACATTTCAAAACTTGGGCATATTATATTTATTTATAACATATTAAAACGGAAAAATTATATATCGTACACACTTCTTTACTATCTTTTTATCTTTAAATGTGAAAACCCCTTAAAAGCTGTCACTAATTTAATTCTCTCAGACTTGGAACTATTATTATTTGAAACATAAAAAATAAATTATATAGAACATCGTTATTTAAAGCATTTATGAAAAATTATTATAGATTATTATTATTTAGCGCATACTTCAAAACTTGGGCATATTATATTTATTTATAACATATTTATTAAAAACGGAAAAATATTATATATCTTAATATTATTATTCTATATTTCATACACTTCTTTATCATCATCTTTCTATTTTAAATGTGAAAAAAAACCCTTAAAAGCTATCACTATTTTATTATATTGTAAACTCGAAAATATTTGGTTATTTAAAATCATTTATGAAAACTTTTATATATATAAATGCTACTATTTAGAACACATACTTTATTTTTATTATAAATGTGAAGGCCCCTTAAAAGCTAACACTATTTTATCATACTGTAAACTCGAAAATACTTTTATGTTATTAAAATCATTTATGGAAACTTATATATATATATATATATATATATATAAATAGTATTTTAAATAGTGTATATATATATATATATATATATATAAACACTATTTAAAATATACTTTTTACTTTATTATAATAACTGTGGAGGTCCCTTAAAACTACCACTATTTATTTAAGGGCATCCTGCATTTAATTTCACATCTATGACCAAGAAAAAAAAAACATTATACAACATCTTATTCACTTCTTTGAAAAAAAAAACACATTGTATCTTAAGAAAGTGAGAGCCCCTTAAAAGCTATCACTATTTTTATATCACTGGAAACTTACATGTATACAAAAACTATAAACATTATTTGGAAAACACTTCCTTATCTCTAATTAATATGAAAATAAAAGCCCCTTAAAAGCTGTTACTTCTCTTTACTTCTTTTTTTAAAAACTCACAAGAATTATACATGTAATGAACATTTACGGGCAAAGAATAAAATATTATATAACATCATCATTATTCAAATCATATAAGTGAAAGAAAACAAAACAAAACTGCCACTATTTTATTTTATAGGATCGTGAAAATAAAAAAACTTTTATGCGGAAAAAATACTGAGTATATAACATACTATTTACTTGAAACATATTTTTATAAATATACTGAGAGAAAATATTTATATTTATATTAACAATCACTCACAGGGAGTGTGTACCGATATTCAAAAAAAAATTTTTAAGCTGGTTGTCCGAAAAAAAATTTTCAAAAAAAAATTTTTCAAAAAAAATTTTTTTTTTTTTTTAAAAACATGTTATTTCTATCACTATCTACTACTATATCAGGTATATAGGTGTTTGTATTCGAAGCCATACGTTGACATGCCAAACCTGGAGAAAAGAAAAAAAATCTGTGCCGGTCGGATTTGTATGTTCACGTAACAAGATCTAGCATCTAGGCAAAAGTACCTCGAATCCACTCGTGCGCAAGATACACAGGTCAGGAACACTTATGAACTCTGCCCTATTTGCCTATTTCCCAGATCTATAACATTATGAGCAACAATCCTGATGACATCGATTAATTTACTTCTCATCCACTGGCATCGATTGTCGGAGACACAAAAAGACTCTAGGCTAAACTTATATGATAGAATAACTTAATAACCAGTTATATTTTATGAGCAATAAAGGGTCATGACCTAGCATATTAATTAGGTATTGAGCAGAGATCATCTAGTCATATTTAGCATAAGTAATAACTTAATATATTATCTTAACTAAAAGAAAGCAATGGTTCGAGTTTGATATATATATTTAAGATTTATTAATAACAAACATTATGTCGGGTTATTTAGCTGACGTTAGCCTCGTGAAGATTGTATATATATGTGTGTTTGATTCATATTTACCAATAACATTATAATTTGCGGCTATGCCAATAATATATATGTATGATTTAATGAATAAGCGCTATTAGAATACATTACTGGAATACTATTACACTCCCAGAGATGAAAAGAGCATTTACTTAATTTAAACAATAATAATTTCATAAGCAGGTTACATTCAATATTATGATAAATTTGAGTTATAGATAATGCACGGGATGGGTAATGAATAATTATATAAACGATACTAAATCTATCGCATTAATATGTATATAAAACTAATGGAAATATGTTTGTTTAAAGAAATCATTTCATTACGGCTTATGAATACTTCTGGGCCACTAATAAGACCCTGAAAGGCAGTGCGTGCATGACGGCTGATAGGGTTGGTCCAATTATGGATCCTGGAGTGTCCTTCATGAATTCTAAAAACGAAGTTGACCGATTTTCTCTGCAAACATAGGCAGGCTCGGTTTGATGAATGAAAGAATACAAGATTCCCTGGAATGAGGTACAGGTGAATCATGGATGATGAAGAGTTGGTCGGCAATGACTTTATCAGGCTGGATTTTCCAGAGCGATCCCCGTATAAAGCATGCACATAAGACCAAGTATGTCCCCAGGGTGGTTTTACAGCCTGGTTTAAGGACATTAAGAATGATGATGGGGCTCGACTGCATGAATACCTCCATGTGAGAAAGAAGCACAAATATATATAAACAATGAAGTGGCCTTTATGCACGTAATGCTTAATGATATAATATAAATATAATTCTAAAAAGTAAAGATTATCGAAACGTATTTATTGCCCATAAATTATGAAATATTCGGCGTAATGACATGGCTTCACTAAGCAAACATGGGTAATAATTATACTTAAATATAACACTAAGATTTTAATGTCCCCCTCCCCCTTACATTATGTTACTTAATATTACTCATTACTTTTTTACACATTTAATAAATCTCAATTTTGGTTAATCAATGCCCTTGTGAAAATATATAATTGATTACAAAATAAGTGGGTGGTGGTAATAGCTAAGATGGGTTTTACATATATAATATAATTTAAGAATAAAAGATAGCGCATTATTTAGGTAGGAGAATGTGAAAAACAGACATCAAATCTGTTTTTCTACAGTAAAGATGAAAAATATAATTAGTTTATTTACCTAAAATCACGAGCACCTGGGCAAGTCCAATAAGACTTGTTTTGATCAAATTATAAATTATTTACCCAGTAAATGATGGGTGGGGAAATGAAAATAAATTATATGCTGGCGATTTTAGAATACTATTGGCATTTATTTTAAAATATAACTACATAAATCAAATTGAAAATTGGTTGCCGCTTAAAAATAAAAGAAAAGAAAAACATTATATAGGAGGCTTTATATAGATTAGTTATATAGAGTTATAGAATACATATTTGAAGACATTTAATATAGATGATTTAAAATATAAATATTACAGAGAAGGCGGGATTTAGGAATTATAAGCGGTCAAAGTTCTTTTACCTTGATTATTTGGAAGAGCATTTCACTAGGAATCAGTCCATCGGTATTATTTCACTAGATCTAGGGTAGCACTATTATTTGAGAGATAGCATTTCATTTTACTGGAAAATATCTAAAGTTCAGTAGTACGGGATGCAGAGCTTCGTTCATGGGAACAGCATATTAGAAAGAGGGACAAGGCGAAATTTCCTACTCACGACACATTGAGTGATAATTAAAACTGGCGTGGAATATGTATAGCAACATAGCTATTTAATGGTCTCCTCCTCTAGTGGATTCCAATCCAGCAGTATATATTCTTTTATTTTGAAGCTGTAACTTAGCAACTACTGCTGGACCTGAGGCAGTTTAAGCACTTAAGTTTCATCTGGAATAGTTTGACCGGATACTCTTATCTAGTAAGATGTTTGAAACAATGCAAGTTTGTTATCAGTTTCTCGAACGATTGTTTTAAAATATATCTTATGATTTTAAAACAAGCTAGCTTGGACAATTTCCACTAATGGGTTTATTTTATTATTACCAATTTGTAATCTTTTACTTTAATCTAAGGGGTCTTCCGGGTAATTGTTTTTCGAGAGACTTTTTAACAAGATTGCATAATTGCTGGCTACAAAATTATATATGAAAAAATAATAAGTTTCATATATAATACCTTATATATATAATATAACTATTAATACATTCGCAATCTCCTACACTGAAAGATATAGATATTTATTATTTACGCCCGCATACACATGAGAATATTATTATTAAATAAAATATTTTTAAATTAAAATACTAACGTTTACATTATTTATGTTATAATATTAACCAAAAGAAATATATATATTATTAGCTATGTATATACGTGCGTAAAGGTGGGTTTGAATACAGTTAGGTGGTAGGAGATTGGATGTGGGCTGTGAAGCAGGATTTGAGCATCATATCATCTGCTTCAATACATAAAACCAGAAAGGAGTATAACTTATCCATGATTGTTTTAGTAGAAATATATTATTTCCCCATATCAGTAAGAAATAGATTTTTCATGTCCTGTTAAACCTACAATATAACATAGTAGTATTCTTTCCTTAGTTCAAACTCATCCAAGTTCACATATATTAATGTATATTGACATATATATATATATATATATATATATATATATATATATATATATATATATGCATATATTATATGTTTAGAGATATCAATGTCTATATGTGCACAGTGATATTACATATACTCAATTATAAATTATATATGTTAAACTAAAAGTAAGTTGCAGATGTATAAGCACATCTACATATATATGTAAATAAAACCACAATATAATAGATTTCATAGGCATTGTGATACAAATGAATTATTTTATGTTTAAGTTATTATAAAAATTAAAGTACAAATTTACTTTTATTCACATATAAATTACAATTCTAGAGATGATAGAATTACATATATAGCAAAATGTTTACATAAATTAAATCCCTTTTAAAAGATTGGAACCAAAAATAGATTTTTTACATTAATTCTAAAATAGAGTTTAAGACAAAAAAAAAAGCAATCAAGCTGCACTATTTTATGAATAACATAGATTTTGCTTTTTTCATTTCAAAATTTTATAAACTGTAAACAAGTTCATGGCTTTTGCAGGGGTAGTAAGAGTTAGTATAAAAAAACCCAAAATTAAGCACTAAGGTTCACCATCTTAAATTATTGAAATGTTTTGCTGCCAGAGGCTATGCCCGATTTTACAATGAACATGATTGGCTAGAAGTCAATAAATTTGCCATCTTCCTTTGGAAGACTGGTCAACGATAATGGAGAAGTTTGAGAACAAAAGTTAGTGAAAAGACAGCAGAGACAAGCTGGACCAGCAGAAAATGCCAGTGCCAAATGCCATGAAGGATGCCTGAGCTAAAAGATTATTGGTAACATTTCTTCTTGCAGAGCTCTTTAAAATAAATCTGAAATAAGTTTATTCTAAGCTTCTAAAGATAGCTATGTAATTGAACATTCATAATTTATGACTCTAAACTGTTTTTTAATAAATTAAACTAAACTATAATAATTTAATGTAATTTTAAATTAACAGTAACAATAATTATAACAATCTTGCCTAAATTTAAATGACTAATTGTAATTTAATAATTTTCCTAAACATAATAACTCATATATATATATATATATATATAACTCAGTTATTATATATATATAATTTCTGATCTGCAGTCATATCTATTCTATCTTATATTATTTGTTTATTGCATTGATAATTATCTTGTCTCATAAATCAAAATGGAGATTATTAATAATAATTTGGAGAGACGATTAGAAGCTCTCTTGTAAATTGTTTAAATTGCTTCATTAGTAAACATAAATGTCCATCTTGATACCTATATATATATATATATATATATATATATATAGGTATATAGATAACTATATATATATATATATATATATAGTTAAGCTACTATATTTTAGCTTGCCATAATTAAGGTTTGCATGTTAGTAAATTATATTTAGTTAATAGCAGGAATGATATAATAAAGCATATTATAAATAAGTCCCAAATATGCTTTTTCCTCCTTAGTTTATGTCATACATAGTAATATAAATAATTTATATTTGGTGAATTCCTCTTATTATAAATTTGTTTTAGCTGAGAAATTCAAATTCCTCTCATAATGTAGCTGTTTCATTTTTTATGTAAAAAATAATAAAATTTCTCTTATTATATGTTAAATGAGAATATACACAAATAGTGTAGTAATATGTTTATATTACATTTGTCACTTTACTAAATACACCATCTTTATGAACCTAAGTAGTTTGTTGAGAAGTTTCATTTATTATATTTATATGAGTAGATAAGTTCAATAAGAAATATATTTAAAAAAAACTTTAACCCTGGAAAATACATATAGAAACTATTCTAAATTAGTTTTTTTATTTTAATAGCAAATAATTGTAATATTCTTTTGTATAACCCTGGTTAAGATATATAGTTTTTCAGCTTATAGAAAACAGTGCTGGATATAAAAAACACCATTTCACTTTGGACTTTTATTTTTCTTTAAAATTTTGAAAAGCTGTAGTAACTTCATAAATGTTTGTTATTAATGATAATATGAAATCACTTAAATATCGATAAAATGTATATACTTTTAAAATTAAATTTGGTTTTAATATATTTTCTTTTATAAGATCAACACTTATCACTGATTTATGGTCACATGTATTAGATTCGCTGTGACATTTTGATATTTATGCTGATATATTAAATATGCATACAGTAATATTTTCTTTCACCTACCCATATTAAATTGCTATTAGATATAACATTGTGATAAAAAAGGATAATATATACATTAAAAAATATATATAATTATTTGTTTAATGATTTTAAATATAAATGTCCCTTTGATTTTGATGTATATTTATTTGAAATATGCACATATGTAATAGAAGAGTCTTAAATATAAATACACTTTACCTTTTATAAGTTTAGCGAGTCAGAAGTGAGAGATTTATTATTGATTTATTATTTATAGTTACAGTTTTTGGCTTGATCAGTTTGTAGGGAATATTAAATAAGGAAAGCCAATGTC
Source organism: Epiperipatus broadwayi (assembly GCA_028023455.1). Taxonomy (NCBI): domain Eukaryota; kingdom Metazoa; phylum Onychophora; class Udeonychophora; order Euonychophora; family Peripatidae; genus Epiperipatus; species Epiperipatus broadwayi. The sequence continues at coordinate 4,319,449 of JAQFVV010000098.1, read as the reverse complement.
ATGTCTCCATTATCTGTATAAATATAATGCAGTTTTGCTACCAAAATATGTGGGATATTTGAGGAAACAGCTTCCCACATTATTTACCACGATAGTTTTGGCATCCAGATGTGACGGCTCAATAAATACTTTGTATAGTTATATTTTTTGTGTCACTTAATAAATGACTTAAATGACCTTATGCTAATAATAATAATAATAATAATAATAATAATAATAATAATAATAATAATAATAATAATAATAATAATAATAATAATAATAATAATAATAATAATAATAATAATAATAATAATAATAATAATAATAATAATAATAATAATAATAATAATAATAATAATAATAATAATAATAATAATAATAATAATAATAATAATAATAATAATAATAATAATAATAATAATAATAATAATAATAATAATAATAATAATAATAATAATAATAATAATAATAATAATAATAATAATAATAATAATAATAATAATAATAATAATAATAATAATAATAATAATAATAATAATTTGTGATAATAATGCTTTTTAATTTACATTTAAGAAAAAAATATATCACATTTAATGGATGAAAGTTTATTTGGGGAAAATTTCATTTCTTGGAAATCATTAACTATTAATGATAGGTAGTTTTTTTCTTTTGTTAATGTTTTTTTTCTCTTTAGGCAGCAGCAGAAGATAGCAAGCACCATACTCTTACTGTATAATGGTAAATATATTTTGTATTGTAAAAGTGTTTATTTTAAAACTTTTTTTTCTTGTTCTTTATTTTGTTGATTATAACTGGTATCAATGATGAGATGTCAGATGGGTCTAGACCTGGCACTTTGGTAATTGTTATGATGATTCTGGTTATGATAAACATATTTAAGGCTTTTGAAACTAAAATGAATTTAAATTTAAAATAAATTAGTGCAAAAATGGATGTAAATTTAAAAGATATGAGTGTAAAAATAGATGCAAATTAAAAAAAGATGAATGCAAAAATGGATGCAAATTCAAACAATTTAAAGGCTGACTTGGTAACTAAACTAAACGATAAATTGATATCAAATTTGAAGAGTCCAAAATTGAAATCCAAGCATTAAAGGTAGAACAGCTAAATTATATGGACTTACAACTGAAATTAATAACAGGCTAGATAAGATACAGAAAGATAACCAAGAATTCCAGGATTAATCACAAGTAAGACCTTATGACTTTCAGCATTAGTTTTCTTAATTTTGGAATGAATGGAAGGCTGAGTTTGTAGAATATAGAAAAGTACAAACTAAAACTGAAAGCAGATTAAAGAAAATAGGGAGATCTCTTCAAGGTCTACATTTACATATAGATGAGATATGAGAACTACATGCTAATAAAAGTAGTGATAATGAAATACAAATAGAATAGAAAAATAATATACAAGTTGTTTTTGATGTAGAGAAATTTGAATTTGAGAATGATAATTTAGAAATTGGAGATAATTTAAAAAATGAGGAATTAATAAAGCAAAAGCTCAGCAGAGATGACAATTTTAAAGTTGAGATTCGTTAAGTAAAGAAAAAAAACATGTAATAAACAGATTGTATTTTAAAAATAGTATCATGATGAGTTTAAAATGTCTTGATAAATTTTATTTAAATGATAGTCATGAATAAAATGATTTTAGTTTTGATGGAAAAAATGTTAAGGGTTTAAGTATAAAGAATTGCTATATCATGATATATGAGTGTGAGAAGTTTTTTAAGAAGCATGGTTTTATAAGGAGATTTAGGTTTTCATATTATATAATTAATGATGGCAGAGCAACCACAAAATGTTTAGATTATAATGTAGATTTTAAAGCATAATTTATCAAAATACATTAAAATGTGTGAGTAGATATAGTTATAGTTGAGAATATATGGATCATGGTCAAGAAGGTGATTGTTTTTTTTGTTCATTTGGTATAAAAAACTGTATTTTTAGATAAATTAAGGAATGAATGTGTTGGTAGGAACTTACAGAATTTATATGATCTTAGTGATTTGTTTTATAAATATTGGTCAGAATAAAATTTTGAAGTGGTATAGCCTTTATTCTTTTTAAAAATTACCTGCTTATATTTAAGATCATAGCTAATAGAAATGATCTTATAATTCTGAATGCCTACTGCATCATTCTGAATTAAAGAGTGTAATTTGTTTAATTGGACTTATTTTTCCATATAAGCTGTTTAAAATAAAATTTACCTATTAGTTAAAATAGAATGGCTATATTTGTTAATATGGGTAATGTTATAATTTAATTTATTCCTTTCTTGTTTTGAGAAATATATTTGTTCCTTATTTATAAATCAGAAAGAATGGAGAAAATAGTAATTAAGATAATACTCAAAATAACTTATGTCATGTAGTGAGATGTCATAATCTTGTAAATTAATATCCTTAACAATAAATTATTCCTTGTTATTATCCATTTCATAATATTTTTAAATTTTTCATAAGGAGGAAATAGTAGTTAGTCTTTGCTGTGAATTAAAAAGGAAGACATATGTGAAGTTTAAAAACATATTTTTTTCAATTTAAATGTATATAGATGCAGTCAAAAATCTGATTTGAAAATAAAATGAACTGCTGTGTTGATTTATGTTTTGCACCTAAAGTTCTTTTTTTTTTGTTTTAAATGGCTTATTTATTTTAAGGATGTTGAGATTAAAATCTTTTACTCACATTTAAGTGAAAGATTATTTTAAATAATAATAAAAGAGGATATTGAAATATTATTGGTAATTATTCTAGTTTTAATATTTGTCATTTGTGTTGATATTTAACCTTTTGAACGATGATTATATAATTGGCCGAATGAGTTAAAAATCAAAACTTGTAATTGGCGAACTCACAACTTTAACAAAATCTATTGTTAAAATAGATCACTTTTAATAATATAAATACGTTAGTTTCGTTTGTAAAAAGTATATTACTGAATTTTCAGATTCTTAAAGCAAACGAAAATCTTTTCAAAAATAAAATTTGATTTATAATTTAAAAAATATTCAATTGCGGTGAAATAAAAGTAACCGCTATTCAACCAACCAAAAAAGATTGCTGACGCAATCTTTTTTTTTTCACTTTACGTTACGATCAATATGTAGCAATAAATAAATAATTCTTGGTAATATCTTAACTATTTTTCTAAAATAATTTGATTTTTAGTATTATTTTATCAATAATAATTTGTAATTCAATTCAAATATTGTTTAAAATGTTGTAAACATTCGTTTATCATTTTCGTAATAAAAATCAAAATGAACGTAACTTTTTACTTTTTGGCAGCCATTACCCTTTCTGACAGAAGTGGGACAGCCAATAAGATTCAAGAAAAGTTGGTGAGGAGGCGGTGCTTTGGTTTTGTTTGACATATATGGTCATTTTTATTGATTTTTTACTTGTAAAATAACTCTGAAGAGGGCACCATCTTACAGAACTTTTGATTTTCTTTCTATTGACGTATCATATGTATACGTGGGATAAAAAGTAGCCGATTTAGAGTGATGTCAAATCTTCTCATTTTAGACGAGTCATGCATTATAAGAGTTAAAAGAACAAGGGGGATATAAGATTTTAAATTAATGAAATTATAAAAAAGTTAATTATTTAAGTTATATTTAATATTTTTGTTAATATTAAAGTTATTTTTAGAAGTAGTTGAATGTAAGGCATTCAAAAACAAATGTTCAAGATGTGTGAAGCCTGCAAATCAAACAATGGACAATTTTAGCACCACATGGTTGCTTGGAGAGATGATCTATCAAGATAATTATTGTATGTGAGACATGATTAATTTTGCAGTAAGGAGGGTTGTTTATCCTTAATGAAAAAAATTACTTGATAAAAAACTTTGAATCCAATGTGATCATTTTCTTTTAATAAAGTTTTAAAAATGACAATAGTATTAGTTATTAACCATGGAAGTCAGTCAGATAAAGGGAATCTGACAGGGCTTGTGAATCCTCCATTCCAGGTACTTACATTACTACTGAGTCTACATGGGATAGCATTAAAATAAAACACAAACTTAAAATAAAATAAAAGTTTATTTAACAAAAACAGAGATCTATTTTTCTTAACCTAAACATTGAAAAATTTACATTTTAAAGATATCTGAAGGGACAATGTTACTACATGGACAAATTTATAGTTTGTCAACATTTTCAAAAATTCTTAAAATTTTATCACCTGGAATATTCCACAAAATAAGTTTCAGGAACAATAACTTTTTTATCTAGAACTTGGTAAAATTTAATGAAGATGGACCTTCTTTTGGTAATCTTAACTTTTCTAGTTTGTCAACAATTATTACCTGGTAAACCTGCTGAAAATTGGATTGAAAATGAACTTTGAATTTAAGAATTTAGATTAAAAAAAGAAATAAAAATATTATTTCCATTAATATTACTTTTATTATGAATTGTTACATGCATTTTTTAGCTCTTCTAAAGAAATGGTATTTTAAAACAACAATGGTAACATTTAAAAGTATAGTTTTTGATTTATATGTAATACATGTTTCCAAACATCCCGTATAATAACTCTGGTGTGAATGGGTATGATTATTAAGGATTATATAATTATTATTAAAATTTATAATCATTATAAACTTGAGATCATATAAATACATAATTCCAGAGTAAAAGAAATTGAGTTGATATGTAGTAACAAGTACTACAATTAAGGCTTTATTACAAATCTGTTTTAGCTGACAGAAGCAAATTCCTCTCATTATGTGACTATTTCATTTTTTATGTTTTTATGTAAGAAATGGTAAGCTTCCTCTTATTATATGCTAAATGAGAAAGAACATGAATATATGTAACAAAATGCTTATGTTACTTTTGCCACATTATTAAATACACACTTCTTGTGATTCTAAGTAGTTTGTGGAGAAATTTCCTTTATTATATTTGTGTAAGTAGGTAATTTTGAGGTATTATAGCAAAAAAAAATATTAATTGTGAAATACACATAGAAACTATATTCTGAATTAGTTTTTTTTTTTTTTTATTACCAAATAAGTGTAATATTCTTTTATATAACCCTGGTTAAGATTTTTTTTCCAGCTTATAGAAAACAGTGCTGAATATAAATAACACCATTTCACTTTGGATTTTTTAAATTTTTCTTTAATACTTTGAAAAGCTGTAGAAACTTCATAAATAAATTCCTTATTAATGATAAAATAAAATCATTTAAATTTCAATAATATATATATATGTGTGTGTGTGTGTGTCTGAAGGTTTGTAATTATGGTATATTATAAGATGTGATATGTTGGACTATTTCCATCAATTATGAGTGAATGCTGAATGTCTATTTGTGTGTTATTACTAACAAGTTGTTTGTATTTGAAAAGTTTAAATAAAGTTTAAAATTTTCTATACATTCAGCATTCACTCATAAATGATGAAAATAGTCCAACATATCACATCTTGTATATATATATATATATATATATATATATATATATATATATATATATATATATATATATATATATATATATATATATTACATGTCTAAAAGATTCATGCCTGCAAGCTGAATAGAAACTGTTTCATAAACACTCAGAGTTTGTGTTTAGATCTAGTTTCTTATTTTTGTCTTTCACTGATGATAGGAAATAGCTTGAAATCATGATCTGAAAGTGAAATTAAAGTTAGAGATAGTGAATGGTTGCTCTGACATTTATGTAAACATACGCTTGATGGTGTTTTTGGTAGAATGCCATCTGTTGACATAAATACAAGCGTTAGCAAGTTTTTAACTTGTTTTTTGTTTTTCATATATATATATTAAATTTTCATATATTTTCTTTTATAAAAATGACACTTGTTACTGATTTATAATCACATATATTAGATTGGCTATGACATTTTGATATGTATCCAAGATATTAAATATGCACACATGTATATATTTTTTGCTAAGCCATATTAAATTTCTATTAGATATTATGACATTGTAATTCAAAAAGAAAAGAATGATGTATACATAAAAAAAAAAATTAGGATTATTTGTTTTCTTATTCTAAATATATTTTGAGATCAGTTATTTGAAATATTCACATACGTAATAGAAAAGTCTTAAATATAAATACTTTTCATCTTTTAAAAGTTTAGCTAGTCAGAAGTGAGAGATTTATTATTGTTGATCTATTATTTATAATTAAAGTTTTAGGCTTGATCTTTTCATAGAGGATATTAAATAGGTAAAGCCAACATCACTTCCCCATTATCTTTATAAACTATGGTACAGTTTTTCCACCCAAATACGTGGAATATTAGAGGAGCCAGCTTCCTGCATTATTTACCATTACAATATATTGACAGTAATATTTGAATTTACATGTTCTAACATAAATTGCTTAAATATACTTATAACTTCTATTTTACCAGATATACTTTAAATACAGAAATAAAAATATCTGAAAAAGGTAAAAGTGTTTAGAAGATATGTGATGAAATAGAAATTTTAACTATTTTCAACATATTACATATGGGGTAGAAAGAGAGAGAATTGGAATAATGATATTATGTGGATACTTGTACGTTAGATTTTAGTAATTTGAAATATTCTTATTTATTGTTTATTCTATAAATATACATATCTGAAAAATATCTTCCCAATTGTTAATTCTTAATTGACAATATAAATTAATACTCCTTGTATAAATCTATAATTTCTATTTATCAATCCATAATAATCTCAATTTAGTAATTTATATTATGCTTTGCATTTATATCTTGTGAAAAATGAAATTGTGTTTTATTTGCTGACCATGAAAATTATACATTAAAATTTGTTAATTTATTTTACTAAAAAAAGAAAAAAAAAGTTTTTTTAAAGACTATTAAACCCAAAATAAGATGATAAAAAAAAGCTAAATTATAAATGATAGTTCTAATTTCTCTATGTAAATAATAAATATAGGAGATATGAACTAAGATTTTCAAGCACACTTCAACTATCCACACTATCTTCTACCACTGATACAAATAACCACACACATGTAGAAAAGATAAATAATCACCAATATAAGTATTTCTTGCTAGACCATACCACTGAAAATCTTATGATGAAAAGCCCAGATCCCATGCTAATTCCAATATTATTGCCACACCTATGTTGAACTCAAGTCACTTTGACCCCTCATGTATATGACCTTATCCATTTAATACATAGAAGAGGGATGGCCTTAATGTGTAAATATTTAAAACATAGGCATTCTTCATATACCTGGAGCTTAAATGTAAATATAAGGGATTTGAATTCAGACTGCCAAGCACCCTTCAACTATTCATGCTACCTCATACTACTGATACACATAAACATGTAGAAAATATAAATCATCACCAATATAAGTATTTCGTGCTTAACTAGCACTCAACAGTTGGTCCAGATTATCACCACCCACACATATATATAATCTATGCTCAGTTTATATTAAGACAGCAAATCTTCAAACTATGATGGATAGGCTTCAATCTACTCCAATCTCCAACTTTTCAGACTTTCAAGGATTTAGTTATATATATTGTAACCTAGTGTTATTGACACTTGGTTTATTTGGCATTGTTTCCACAGGAAAACAATGCTATCCTTTTTTAGAAAATAAAAAGATAAAATAATAATAATATTAAGTGATTAATAAAGTATGCTATTTACTCACTTTAACGTGTTTTAAGCAAATAACTAAAAAATTTGGTAATCCAATGTCATTTTGAAGAAGAGCATGAATAATTTAATTAAAATATTAACAATAAGAGCAATTTAATATAGTATAAAAGCACATATTATAAACAGTAATTGATTTTGGATGGGTAGAGGGAGAGTGGATGAGTATCTTATCATAAAACACAATAACTTCTGGTAATTTTTAAATTAATTTAGATAATAATGTATACAGAAATATACACCACTAATAAACATTGTTAATTAAGTATATTTATTATTTTTCATTATTTGTCAAATTACTCTGTAATCCATTTAAATCATACGGAAATATATAACTGTAATAAGTTTTTTTTTTCCTTTTCTTTTGTTCATGTTATAATTAAATGATTATTTTTCTGTAAGAGGTCGCTAAAAGAAGACCACCAAAATTTGAAGAAAGTTTAGTCTGACATTAGTTTTACAAGGAGGAAGCAGTACTGAAATTTGGTAACAAATTTTTTATTTTTTATTGCAGAAATAAATATAAGTCAAGTAAATTTTTAATAATATCATGCATTGCTAATCCTATTTGATAAGATATTCTGTTTTCTGTTGCCATCTACCTATTTTAAAACTTTTTATATGCAAAAATATACTATCTTATGCTAAAGTTCAAAATGACCGTATTGACTACAGCAATCACGGAAAGTGTCATTATGTTTAAAATAAGTAATATAAGTAATTTCCAGGAAATAATCAATTATTTGTTAACTTTAACTTATTTAATTATCTTTTCGTGGTATAAAAGAAAAATTATAATTAAAAAGACATTATAAAAGCCAAGGAAAGTTAACTAGAAAATTTTGCGCTCTTTCTAAAAGAAATTGTCTGCTTTGAAAAACAATGTAAGTTCCCCACGTTAAAATATGTTTTATTCACTGAAAATTATCTAGAAATAATATTAATGATAAAGGATATTTACTTATGCACCTGTATATTTTTTTAAAAAGAAAATATAAATTTTCTCAAGGCAAATATCAGAAAATTTGTATGTGTGCATTTTACGGAGAATTCATTATTAAAGAAAAATTACAATTCCTAGAGTAGGAATAAAAACTACAAACATTAGTGACTTAATTATAACCATAATATAATATGTTATATTATACATCAATTTGAGTCGGTAAAACTTTATATCCACGTAAGTCAGCTGCAGTCGTTATAATAATAGTATTTTGGAAAATTCGCGCATTATTTTATTCATAAGCCAGCTAGCTAAAAATGATACGTATCGCCAATAGTAAAAAGAAAAGAATTGTATATGTAATCGTCTATCGTGAAATATTTGTCATGTTAAAATATGTATTGTTTTCTTGGATCCCAAAATTATATCAGTTAATTCAAGGAAGAGTTAACACCCAATGCTGCTATGTTTTCTTTGCCTAATTTATTAATTGCACCAGAATGGGGGCAACTTTTATATAAATTAAATAATAAAATGTGTTTCTTATTTTAAATTTTGCTTCGTGAACTACGAATGAATCAAGTTCTTCATCTGGATAAATTGCCCAATGGAAAACATTTTTCTAGTGAGATAATAAGCACTTGTTAAGTAATGATTTTTTTTCTAATTTGTAAAATTATGTGTATTTTTTTTTATATCAACAGGTTAAAGGCTGTATAGTCAAGTAATATTTAAATGACCTTGTAATCATAAAGGTATGTGTTCATATAATTATTCTAGGTTAAATTTATATTCGACATAAAAAAAATTTTTTTTTATAAAATGTGTTTACTTATGATATGCATTATGGGTATAAATTTATATGTGAGATGCGTAAAAGAAGAAAAATTTAGATACTTAATAGGTAAAATATCTATTTAAAATTATCAGAAGTAATTAAAGAGAAGTGCTATACAGGATATTACTTATTTAAAGTTTGAAACAAATTTATACTATGTTAATTGAGGAACTTATTCCCAATTATTCTTTATTAACGCATTCACTTAATTTAGTTCAAGATACTAGACTACCAATTACTTGTTGAATGTTTCTTTGGCAAAGGTGAAAATTATTATGGTTAATTCTGTGATATCCATTGATTTCAGACGTTGATCTAAGTATACCCCGGAACATAAAGTTAGTGTAATTAGTGTATTTGCTTGTCTTGCCCCGATATAGCATTGGTATATGCTTAATATTCGCATAAGTAATAATTGTAATGTATCTATTTTGTGGGATGGAAAATGATCTCCCCAAAAGCTTTATTTTCCATGAAGGGAATAGATAAAACTAGTATTCAGGTATGTTTATAACCCAAGTGATCGCTTCTCAGAGTTAGGACGATCAGTAATTTATATTGTATTTAGTGTATTTCATTCGTTAAAATCCCAGGAGAGGATTATATTTGGTGTGTGTTCCTATTATGCCCAAGTAAGAGGCAAGGACCCACCAAACTATTTTCATGTAGTAGTTAACTCTACAGACCTTCAGTGTTATTCCATATTCCTCATGAGAAAATAGAGATAATTCCACCATGGAAGGTGTTGATTATTGTGTTTTGTTTAGAAAGTTATGGCAAGATAACGGGTATATTGGAGGTTAATTCCTCAAGCTCCATTTAGTATAAATGGCGTGCTAGTATATATGATCAATATCTGGATTGTGCGGCGGAATAGTGCTGGTAATCCACACGTAAGTCAATGGAGAGAGTAAGTTTAAAATTGCGTGATTTAAAAATTTTTATTTGCCAATGGAGGGTTCAAATACTAGGTTTAATTCGGGTTAATGATTAAGTAGCCCTCACAATATAACTTATACTGAGAAAAACAGTGTGTATAACAACGTCAGTTGTTATTAAGGTAAACATTAAAATAATAAGTGTAACTTCTGATAAATAACCCATAAATTATAATAAGTTATCTAAATAAAAACTATCATTTAATTAAAGATATGATAATAAAAATAGTTTTTTTTTTTTTTTTACATATTGCCTAGAATCAGATTGTTTTTATTTTAAAACAAATAGTTAGTTAATAAAGTTAAGCAGCCGTTCATATAAGATACACTAAATGGATGAGTCGATGTATCGATAATAATATTTTTTTTTTATATATTCAATTTGCATAAATGTAAAAAGAAGATGAAGAAGTAGTTCGAATCCAAGTCTAAAAGTATAGACGAATTAATGTTAATTATATTTTGTTTTATCCATATGGGATCGAATAAATTGTACATGTTTGTTTATTATGTAAATCATAAAGAATAGTTTTGTTAAACTGTAATAATAAATTAGAATCTTGTTAAAATTTAATAATAAATTATAGTCTTGTTACAAATTGTTTTGAGTCATTTTTCTTGTTTGCTAAATAAAAGTGTATTTGCATAATACTTGCAATACTTTTCTTGAGTCCAAAATCATTTATGAAATCTTAAATTCAATACACCAGATAGACAATTGTAAGCAGATCAGAATATTTCACTATATTTTAATTTAATAAGAACTATTTGTGGAATTGAAAACTTCAGACCAAGACATTTTATTTTATATGTGTGTAAAATCACTTTATTCCCAAACTAGTAGGTTTTGGTTGCACATTGTTTCGTACACATTTAAGTGAAGTGTCTAAGTAATAAATCTTAGTTAAATTATTGTGTTGTCATGGATGATGGAAGGACACAAAAGCACCCTTGTCTTTTCATCATTCCGACTGAGATTCTGGATAAAATGGCTGTATTATTCAAAATTATGCGTTGTTATTGAATATGGTTATCATCTCGTTAAATATTATAATAGTTGATATGTGGATGAAGACACCTGGAATTTAAATAAGGTAAATGTTTCCTATAGCCAACCAGAATGTCAGTCATATGCGACAACACAATACTGCCGATCATTTTTTATTAAATATAACAGAGAACCCTGAGATTAGTATCATTATTATAAGTGCCCTTAAATTAAGAATTGATTAATTATGATCAATATTACAAGCGTGGCATGGCTTAAGAGATTGAAACTTCTGATTGTATAATAATAAAATATTGAGATCATATTGGCAAATTAATGAATGTTTTATTTTAGTCAGTAATATTAACAATGACATGAAATCATCGTCATCATTGTCGAACAGTGCAAGTACTTACATCTCAGAGAATGTGTTTTGGATAGAGAAAGAATGTTAGTTTACTCTAAATTTTCTTTTTAAATTTATTTTATTAATGATAATTTTTTTTAAGTCTATCTCTGTCTGAACTGCATATCGCTGTAGCTGAATTATTATAACTAACCAAACGTCGAGCTATTATTAGGTAATATAGGGCTTCCGAATTCTCTTACCATTTTTATACGGAAGCGTTTGGGCTTTCCGGAATGATTTAATAGAAATGAAGTCGTCCTTATAATTAGGTTAGAATATATATATATATGTTAAAATAAATTTCATAAGGGTATGCATAATCATCAACTATCATGGTAATAAATTTTCGTCTAAAACTATATTTATTACTTTGCTAAGCCAGACTTTCGATACGATGTATCTGTGTTAAAGCACGACTAAAGTAAGTGAATATTAGCAAATAAATTAGCATATCTTCATGCATATAAATGTACATTAAAACTAGAAGTTGTTATTATATATATATATATAATAATAATAATAATAAAAACAAAAGACTAGTAATATAAATACATGACAGTTCCCAGGTGCTATGCTTGGTTATATTTCTTAAATTATTTCTTGCTTGTTATATTTCTTAAATTCTTTCTTAGAATATATAATCAATTTTTTCATATATTTTATTGACTATTATAAAAAACTTATTTTATACATTTAAAAAAAAAAAATACAAATTGTAGAAGAGATAATACTCTACAGAATTGCAAGTTATATCATAAAACGAATAAGAATTATTAATGAATGCTATATAAAATAAGATAAAAAAAATTACTTTTAAAAACGTTTGAGTACAACTGAAATGAAAAAAGTAGAATTAAATATAATAAGTAAAAATATTGCCATAGCATTGCCTTAGTCACATTTTCACGATTGACTGATGTCTGAAGAATCTGTGTATAAAGACATATTTCATAATAATATTATTAATGCCTTTGAAAAAGAGCTAGGAAATACTGCAATTAAATCAACACTCAATTATTTAAATTAACAGTTCCCAAAGTGATGTCGATGTCCTAGGGTCTATTTCAACTTGCTACGGGTCGATAGTTTCAATAAAAAAAATTGGAATCGATGGTAGCAAAAATAGACCTCTTACTACTTCTATTTGTTTGTTACTTCAAAATATCCCTGATTCCAATAGGTACCTAATTAAAAATAAAATAATAATAAAAAAAAAAAACTCTTTTTTTATAAACACATTACATACAAACGTGCAAACAAAAAGATAAAATGTAAGAATGCACGGAAATACATGTAGCACAAACATAGTATATGTGCATTATCTTATCGAACATGAAAAACCGTTACTTGCTCGGAATGGGACGACAATATTCAATATTAAAAGAATCTATCACTATGTATGGTTATACTTTCATACAACAATGTAAATCGGTTCATTTGATGTGACATGTACTTATTTATGATTTAAATGTGGAATATAATTATTTATTGTGGAGCAATACTATGAAAAAGAAAATGAGAAGAGTCAATTAATTTATTTGAGTTTGAACAAAAATCTTCAGGTTCAAGTAAAAAATAAATAATTTATTGTTGTTGTTTTTTTTATCACAGTACATCTTCAACTATTTGAAGCTTGGGTTTGTCCCATCATTATAAAACAAACATTTATTAATGTGCCTCATATGCTAAAGTCTTTAGCAACAATGCAATGAAACCATCAAAACTAGCAGATCACTTGAGCAGAATTCATATTGACAAAAACAGAAAAGATTTGTCATACTTTCAACCACTTAATGATAAAATTCTGAAGAGAACTGCAATAGAAAATATGTATGTTTCATCACCAAAACAAATTGATGATGGATTAAGGGCATTAGACAACATATTCCTACTCATCACAAAGTCTGGTAAACCACACACTAAATGAGAAACACTCATTCTGTCGTTCATCACAGAGATATTAAACACTGTACTCCACAAACCTGAACAATATGTTATAAAAAGGATTCCCTTGACAATAACACAGATCAAAGACTTATTGACAAAATGAGACATGACATAAAAAACTGTTTGTGTAATCAGGTGCAAAAAAAAAAAACATGTTTTCCCTCCAAATTGGACAAGCAAGTCAACATTGCCCAATAATGAAATTTTGTTGCTAGTATATGTTCACTTTATTCAAAATCATGAAGTGCATGAAGAGCATCTTTTTGTTAGAACTTTAGAAAATGACACCAGAGGCAAATCAATTTTTAATTTAATGGAGCTATTTTTCAGAGAAAAACATTTCTATTGACAAATATAATATCTGTTGTGATAGATGAAATGCCAGCTATCACAATTTCATACATCATCTCAAATAACATGAAGGGCTTGAAGTTCAGTGTATAATCCATAGGTGATATTTAGTAGCCAAGAACCTTAGGGGCAAATTTCATCAATCACTTCAGTTTGTTACAACAGCTGTGAACAAAATTCGAAGTAACACTTTGACCACTAAACTGTTCACTCGATTATGCGAGGAAAGTGAGTATCAATTGGTTCTCCATACCAAAATGCACTGACTTTCAAAAGGTTTATGTTTGGTGAGATTTTTGCACATTTTCAATTTGTTTTAGAGATTTTGGAAGATGCAGATTTCAGTTTGATAGAAAATTTACTTAAGCATAAAACAGATAATGCTTATTTAACTGACTTATTTGGCAAATTTAATGATATTCATTTACAACTGAAAGACAATTTGAATCTCATCACATCAAAGCAAAATCAGTAATATCAGCTTTGGTTACCAGATTAATGTTTTTTTAAGCAAAATATTGCAAGATCTGCATTTTCCCAGTTCCCAAAGGTACAATCCAAGAAAACATCTTGCTGTACATCATTGACTTGGAGAATCTATAGCTTAGATTTCAAAACTAAATTTGAAGATATAAACTATCATTAAAAATACCATATTAAATAATAAACCCATACACTACTAGTGCAGAACCACATCTAATTTTCCAAGATGAGCTGATAACCATGAGCATGAATAAATATCTCAAGGAAAAATTCAAACAGGGTTATGAAAAGTTTTGCTGCAAGAAGATATTCCACTTCTATACCCAGCTCTATGGACTCTTGTACATAGTATTTCCTGGCTTTTCCATCATCATATCTAGTAGAGAGAGGCTTCAGTGTAGTTCTAAACCTGCTTTAGAACAGACATGGATTGAATATAACTGAACATGGAGATTTGAGAACGCAACTCCCTAATTTAAAAATGAACATAGATAAATTGTTAACATATCATCAGGGGCACCAATCTCATTAAATTCAGTTTTTCAAGTTAATTTATTTAGTATGATTATTTTATAATACTGATTAAAATCTTTTATTGTTGCAATTTTGTTGATGTTTAATTCTGTCTGAATATGTTGATTTTTTCATTTCATTTTTATGTTTAATAAAGTGATTTCAATATATATATATATATAAATATATATATAAATATTTATTTATTTTGAATTTACATATTTATTTCATAAATGTCAAAAATTGAAAAAAACAACTGCACCTATTTTTTTTTGCTTTATGTTGCACAAAATAATGCCATATTCCATAGTTCTTTTATCTTTTTTTTTTCAGCATAATTCTTTTATCTTTTTTCAAAAATTAAATACAAGTGATTAAAATGAAAAGTTTGATATCTAGTGAAATATTTAATATCTAGTGAAATATTTATATTGAGTATTGTACATATTTATTAATTTAAGTAGGTAAAATAAATGACTAGGGGGTGGCCAGTTTTAAAAATTTTTGTTAAAGGGGTCTCCAGCAAAATTAATTTGGAAACACTTGATCTAAATATTCAAACATTATTAAAGCTAAATATTTTTTGCTAGAACAGAAAAAAGTCAATTCATAGATTACAAAAGATTACAATATAATTTGGCCTTCACCAACTGTTTGTTTCATATCTCAATTTATGCTAACGACATTATACATATACATATATTGTACCAGTCTAAAAACGTTCACCACCTAAACTGCAAGTCAGATTCAAACTCAGTCAGTCCAAACTCAATTCAATCCCAAATCACCAGCTCAGATCAATGGATGATGTAAATCGATGGCACAGTGCTATGCATCAAGAAACTAGCTCAACGGTTGGTGAGGATTAGAGACCACTGAACTGACACCAATATTGGATAATAAACTGACTAAAGATAATTTTAAATTGAATTATATGTATATGTTCGGGTTGCCAACATAGACAGAGAGCATTAACATTAAAATAATTATTGAATAAAAGAATTTAGAAACCAAGTGTGTTAATAAAATATTTTAATAATAATAGTAATAGTTTTGTTCAATTTTTAAATGATGATTACATTGATTACCTCTAGCCCTTGAACAGTAATAAGAATGGCAGTTCCTATTATATGCCAATGAGTATTATGCAATATTACTGTTCTAATTTTATACAAAAGAATGTGAGATTTATTTCACATTCGCAAATCCATTCATGAAGAGTAAGATAAGTATTTAGAGAACCTTTATTAGAAAACTTTTTTTAATTTGAGATAACTGATAATTTATTCGACTTTAATTGAAATCACTTCATCACGAATTACGAGCATAAGAGCGGGCTTTACTGGAACAGAGAGGTAATGTTGCTGACAAGTTATGAGATATAAAATAACAAGAGATCATCGCTGGTCAGTGGTTTAAGTAGTATGGCAGCTTGTATTTGACAAGTCTAACTGCCCTTTAAAAAGACGGGGAACACAGGGGAAAGCCAGGCCAAGTTATAACTATGAACCTTTGGTGTTCTGAATATAATATAAGCGGGGAGGGAGGAAGTGCTTTCTTTTAAAATAACAGTAATATTACCACCGACAAGCCTACGGAGCAGAAGATTGCCCTATGTCAGCAATGTTTGAAGATGATGACTTGATAGTCACCATTTGAATAAAAACCCAATTTATTATAGAATGCTCTATGTGATTAGTTGATCAAATTAATTAAAGTCAAACACGCTTTTAGCTAAAACCATTTTAAAGTATTTATAAAATTATATTAATTATGCCCCAAACATCGTGCCCTCCCTGAATCTTAATAGGAAGTAACAGAAATTTGAATTAGAATATATTTAGTTGATTCCTTTATTGACCCTCCTTTGCAAAAAATTTTAACATTATATATGAGTAAATAAATATTGGTGAAATGAGAAAATAGCTGGGGCATAGATTAAAAACAGAGCTAATAATTTATTATTAGCCAATTATAAAAATAACAACATTTAATAATTTATTTCAACTCGATGATTAATAGAACTGTATAAACCTAGTTCTAATGGGCGAGAATTACTATTAGACTTAATATTATATTATTTGCATAAAGAAAATAGAACAAAGGAGCTCATCGAGTTGAAAGATTATTGGCATATAATTAAAAATAAACAATATTAATAAATCACACAATAAATATATATAATATAGTAAATGAACCACCATCAAAAGAAAGGAAAATTAAATCTAAGGATTAGAGACTGAAAGAATTACTATGAATTTAAAAAGCATAAGTAAAAGAAAGTTTTGTACAGATTTACATTAAAGAATGAAAAGAGCTCTTAAAGGGAGTGTAAAGTAAAGTCGGAAACTGCGAGAAAATTATGGTTCATTATGGAATATTACCTTATCTTCCGGGGCTGGTTACTTAGTTTACACGTCCAGGTTGGTAAAACGTAGGCACGCATTTGGTTGATTACTTGAACAGCATTTTATTGATTTTTGTCATGATTTGGCAGCACGATTGGTCCAGAAAGGATTTAGCAGCTTCATTGAAGATTTTCAGGGGACTTCAGGAACCGTAGTCAGATTCCTGAAGTTTAGCGCCACACCATGATCGAAACATTATTTAAATTCATGATTTTTAAAATGCACAGAGTTTAATGGCACTTCTCTACAACAAAGATGGCTTCTTCCTTCGCCAAACTTTTCAGAACTATTTATACTGTATCTGATGCTTTCGGGCTAGCACTTCTTTCATTATCAATGTTACAAAATTTACTAGTTGTTTTTAGATACATTCCTTCGATAAGGCTTTCAAACTCATTAACTTGAATTCATCAGAAAAATGATTTTAATTAGGAAATCCTTACATTTTAAATACTTATCTTTTTTTCTAATTAATAAAACTTTAACCATTGTTTTGGAAAGGGAAAATCTGAAAGCCTTATTGAAAAAATGTAGCTTTTAAGCACTATAATTTTAACAAATTATTTAAAGTAAAATTAAACATTCCCGACGCAATGAAACTTTCGAACAATTATATATATTTAAATATTTATAAATATATATGCACAATCCACACAGTTGTAATATATATATATATTCATGAAAAATTTTATCATGAATTTATTAATAGCATTGATTAATTTAAACTCAAACGAATTAATTTTAACACATTTATGTAATAGTTTTTCTTTATGGAAATTAGCGTGGATTAAACGTATAATGTGCCATTGCATCGGACATTTAAGGTTAGTACTAGGGTTTGAAGTGGGCTTATGGCTAATGTCATGAAACTAGGATCAAACTCAGATCCGACTGCTTCAATATATATATATATATCATCAATAGATGGAGCTTTACCAAAACCTCTGTACAAGTGTATTTTGTTTAACATAAACGTCAAAAGAGTCAGAATTCACTATCTCTTTCGTTGGCTCCACCTTCAGATCAGCTTATTTCAAGCTAATTTGCTATCATCAGTGAAGGGTAGGGGTCAAAAAGTAGATCTAAACACTAACTCTAAGTGTTTATGCAACAAGTTCATATCAGTTTGCAAGCATGAATTTTTCAGACACGTAATATCTTCAAACCCAGGCTAACAAGCAAGAAAGCTACATGGGTCTGATATCAGTTCAGTTTCACCACTTAGTCAAAGCCTCTGCAATATATATCATTGCAAAAACCTTCAAAGGTACATTTATGAAAAACAAAAACAAGTTATAAATCATGTAACTTGCTATCACTTGCATTTATGATCAATAGATGGAGCTTTACCAAAACCTCTGTACAAGTGTATTTTGTTTACATAAACGTCAAAAGAATCAGAATTCACTATCTCTTTTGTTGGCTCCACTTTCAGATCAGCTGATTTCAAGCTAATTTGCTATCATCAGTGAAGTGTAGGGGCCAAAAACTAGATCTAAACACTAACTCCAAGCATTTGTGCAACAAGTATCTATCAGTTTGCAAACATGAATTTTTCAGACACTTAATGTCTTCAAACCCAGCCTAATGAGCCAGATAGATACATGGGTCTGATATCAGTTCACTTGATGGTCTTCATGATAAACGATGTCAAAAGCTTCGGTCCACTCCAGCATGAAGAATTATTTCAGCATAGAATGATCCTGAATCTTTCATGATCCAGGATTAGCCAAAAAAAAACGTACAAGACTAGACCTTTTATATTAACGATCAGTTTTTAGACTTCTCTGCACACCTATTTTTTTTTGTTCTTTTATCAGGATACCAGATAATAATACAGTAAATTCTAGCTTAAATTTAAGTTACAAAGTCTTTTTTTTTTTCAGTATAATGTTGCCGTCTTTAATTAGGTTCCAAAAAAAAAGTTTTAATGATTGTAATCTTTTACTTTGGAATTTTTATTTTTATTTGTCTGGATTAGTAATTTATTTCCAATTTTAACTCTTATTTTTAATCAAAATAATAATAATTCGAAACAAAAAAATCAACTCTCATTTTACATTTTAAAAAAATCAATTACACTAACAAAAAAAAAAAAAATTAAAAGTGTCTTTTTATTTTTTTTTTAAATTTACCTATTTTTTTTTTTTAGCTTT
The DNA here is from genome assembly GCA_028023455.1 of Epiperipatus broadwayi. Lineage (NCBI taxonomy): Eukaryota > Metazoa > Onychophora > Udeonychophora > Euonychophora > Peripatidae > Epiperipatus > Epiperipatus broadwayi. Next base: position 4,299,770 of record JAQFVV010000098.1, on the reverse strand, counting down.
TACCAAATTCCAATATATTTGTATTATATATATAAACAGTACAATATATATATATATATATGACCTAAGAATATCATTGCATATATATATATATATGAAAAACAAAAAACAAGTTAAACTTGCTAATGCTTGTATTTATGATCAATAGATGGCGATTTACCAAAAACACTGTCAAAGCTAAAGTTTGTTTACATAAACATCAGAGTAAGCATTCACTATCTCTTCCGTTAGTTCCACCCTCAGATCATGATTTCAAGCTGATTTGCTATCATCAGTGAAGGAAAGGAATAAAAAACAAGATCTAAACACTAAACTCAAAGCATTTATGAAACAATTTCTATTCAGCTTGCAAGCGTGAATCTTTTAGACACGTAATGTCTTCAAACTCAGCACAGCAAGCCAGATACCTATATGGGTCTGATATCAGTACAGTATCACCATATAGTAGAAGCCTTTGCAATATATATCATTGCAAGAAAACTTCAAAGGTACAATTATGAAAAACAAAAAACAAGTTAAACTTGCTAACACTTGTATTTATGATAAATAGATGGCGTTTTACCAAAAACACCGTCAAAGTGTAAGTTTGTTTACATAAACATCAGAGTAAGCATTCACCATCCCTTCCATTAGTTCCGCCCTCAGATCATGATTTCAAGTGTATTTGCTATCATCAGTGAAGTACAGGAATACGAAACTAGATCTAAACACTAAACTCTGAGCGTTTATGAAACAATTTCTATTCAGCTTGCAAGCATGAATCTTTTAGGCATGTAATGCCTTCAAACTCAGCATAGCAAGCCAGATAGATACATGGGTCTGATATCAGTTCCGTATCACCACATAGTAGAAGCTTCTGCAATATATATCACTGCAAGAAAACTTCACTGATGATAGCAAATCAGCTTGAAATCATGATCTGAGAGTGGTTTGGTAAAACACCATCTATTGATCATAAATACAAGTGTTAGCAAGTTTAACTTGTTTTTTTTTGTTTTTCAAAAATGTACCTTTAAAGTTTTCTTGCAATGATATATATTGCAGAGGCTTCTACTATGTGATGATACTGAACTGATATCAGACCCATATAGCTATCTGGCTTGCTATGCTGAGTTTGAAGACATTATGTGTCTAAAAGATTCACACTTGCAAGCTGAATAGAAATTGTTTCATAAATGCTCAGAGTTTAGTGTTTAGATCTAGTTTTTTATTCCTGTACTTCACTGATGATAGCAAATCAGCTTGAAATCATGATCTGAGGGTGGAACTAACGAAAGAGATGGTGAATTCTTACTCTGATGTTTATGTAAACAAACTTATGCTTTGACGGTGTTTTTGGTAAAATGCCATCTATTTATCATAAATATAAGCGTTAGCAAGTTTAACTTGTTTTTTGTTTTTCATAAATGTACCTTTGAAGTTTTCTTACAATGATATATATTGCAAAGGCTTCTACTATGGGGTGATGCTGAACTGATATCAGACGCATATAGGTACCTGGCTTGCTATGCTGAGTTTGAAGACATTACATGTCTAAATAATTCACGCTTGCAAGCTAAATAGAAATTGTTTCATAAATGCTCAGAGTTTATTGTTTAGATCTAGTTTCTTATTCCTGTCCTTCATGATGATAGCAAATCAGCTTGAAATCATGATCTGAGGGTGGAACTAATGGAAGAGATAGTGAATGCTTACTCTGACATTTATGTAAACAAACTTACGCTTTGATGGTGTTTTTGGTAAAACGCCATCAATTGATCATAATACAAGCATTAGCAAGTTTAACTTGTTTTTTTGTTTTTCATAAATGTACCTTTGAAGTTTTCTTGCAATGATATATATTGCAGAGGCTTCTACTATGTGGTGATACTGAACTGATATCAGATTCATATAGCTATCTGTTTTGCTATGCTGAGTTTGAAGACATTACATGTCTAAAAGATTAACGCTTGCAAGCTGAATAGAAATTGTTTCATAAACACTCAGAGTTTAGTGTTTAGATCTATTTTGTTACTCCTGTCCTTCACTGATGATAGCAAATCAGCTTGAAATCATGATGTAAGGGTGGAACTAATGGAAGAGATAGTGAATGCTTACTCTGACGATTATGTAAACAAACTTATGCTTTGATGGTGTTTTTGGTAAAACGTCATTTATTGTTCATATATATAATTATTTATCAAAGTAAAATTTCATTAGTAAACATAATTCTATATGTTAAAATAATGAATCATAACAGTGATAATATATTTTATAAAGAATTATTTTTATTACAGTTTTATTACAATAATTATTATATAACAAACATTTTATTTAAATTCAACATTATTTAAGATATAAGATGCCACTGATTAAAAGACATAGTAAGATTTAAGCTCAAAAAATTAAGGAAAATATTACCCCTGAATTTAAGATTAATATATGTACTTAAATAGGATCACATATAAATATTATAAGCTCACCTATTTTATTGTGAATCTTCAGATAGACAGTACTTCCACATTCTATATTTTCACTTTCAGAATTCTCATCATCACTATTCAACCAGGGTACATCATGTTCAGATCATTAAATTACAGCTGAACATTATAATTTCTTTGTCAATTTGCTTTCATATAAAAATGCATTTTTCTATTAAAATTTGAATCATTCTGCTAAAATAATTTACATTTCTACAAATATTTTCTATAAAAAAATTATAAATGTATGAAAAAGATTCTAAAACGTGTGTTTTCACTTCCAAATCAAAATGAAGGTATCAGAACTGTCAAAATCTTCAAAATAAGGTTAAAAGATTCTAAGACATACATTTTCACTTTCAAAATCAGACAAAAATATTGGAACTATCAAAATTTTTATGGCATTATAAAAGTATTAAAATGATTCTAAGACATATGTTTTTACTTCAAAAATGAAAACAAATGTATCACAACCATCAAAAATCAGCAAAATAATGTTAAAAGATTCTAATACATACATTTTCATTTTCAAAATCAAAACGAAGATATCAGAATGTGCAAATTTTTGAGAAGCACTTCAGTGTAGAAAACAAGAAACAACCAATCAGCATCTTGGAAGGCAAACTCTTATTATTTTTATATTGATTTGTTAGTTGTAGAAACTTCCAAATGTTATTCAGTATGGTTTTCTTGATAAAATAATAGTAAAATCTTCAAAATAGTGTTTAAAGTAATGGTTTGAGAAAGTTAAAGCTGTTTACAAAATTAATCCAAAATATTGACTAAAAAATTAACATGCTATTATACACAGATAATGATCATAATATTATGTGCATATATAGTGGAAAGCAAAGATCCACAGAAATATTATGTTAAAAATTTTTGTTTCCAATTTAAAATACACTCATCTTCTATCAGTCCAAAATTTGGGAAAGAAGTGCATGTTATATTTGAGATAATATAATATATATGTAGACTGAATTTCCATTATTTATTAAGCTCAAATTCTAAATTTATATATTTTAATATGATTGGCAGAACAATACTTGAAATATTAGCAATTTTTTATCAAACAAAGTTAATTAAAATGTATTTGATTTCTAACAATTTTTCTAAGCTCTAATCAACATACAATCTTTTTATTTAAAATCATTCTTTAATTTGCTTTTACTACACAAATATATTTTGTGTTAGATGTTGTTTATTTTTTCATTTAATTTTTCATTAGAATATAACTTTCATAGGAGCATTATCACTTAAGATTTTCATTCTTCTATAGGTTATTTCCCATTTAATATTTCTTACATATTTCCTTATCATTAGCATGTTTTTCTCACTTCTCGTATTAATAAACTACATGATCACTGAAAATTGATCATTTTGTTTGTAGTAGCATTCTTAAACTACATTACTACTTTCAATATACCAATTACAGCTTCCAAACAAATAAAGTTCCAGAACAGCAATGAGTCTAAAAGTATTCTCACTGCTAAACATTTTTTTCTGGATAATAAGATTATGTGTCTTAGAGATGATAAAGGGAATTGGTTTGTGTTGTTGTCCAACCAAGAGTTTGCCACAGAAATCAATTTGCAAACCCACAATTTAAAATTTACAGTGAATTATATATCAAAAGAATACAGAAAAATTCATGTCTATTGTCCTTAGCAAATATTGTGACTAAGTCTTCACTAAATGGGAATATTATAATATTTATACATCTGCAGCTATTCCTCCCAGATTATTTATCAACATTAAACTGCACAAAGAAAAAAGCTGCTTGTGCTTTATGAGCATTTTTTGCAGAGCTTATTATAATAAAGCCACAAAAATGATATAGCAAAGCTTATCTTGATATATTTGGTTTTGGAAAATATATGGTAAAATCTTCACCCCCATGAACAAGTCCATGTAGCAATTTTGGACATAACAACATATTGTGGGTCAGTTTTTCATAAAGTGTCCATCTAGATTCTCAAGCAGGAGTTAGAATAAGTTGAGTACAATGCACATAAAATGTTTATCATCAATTTCCTAATCTGGATACACAGTACAATCACTGCTTCTTTCAACAATATATTATAAAATTAAGGAGGAGTGACCTATGGGCCTTCCCATAAGTGGGATCATTTCCAGTATTTTTCTAAATAAGTTCAAAGAAATGATCTTACTTAAGTATTGTACATTAAACCCTGCATTATTGCACCTATCATAGGTTGATAGCATCTTCATTTGTGCTCTGGATTCTCTCAGCATTAAAATCCAACATGATTTCATGATTTCTTCATCACTGAGACCCAGGCTCATTCAACTACAAAATGCTCAATCCAAACTCTCTACATACATGGCTTCATACACCCCAAAATATAATATACCAACAGCACAAAACTTGCAGGACTAAATGCAATCTTATTTAAAAATTTTGATCTGTTTAAATGCAAGTCCATTGACAAATACTGTAACGAAATATAAATATGTCGTTACATTAATTTAAAATAAAAACTTAAAAGTTCGCAAATAAAAGTAAAAAACTAAACGCTAAAATTAAAATGTTTGTTAAACGTATATACATTCGCACAGATGCCAAACTTTAAAAATATTTTTTTTAAAAAAAAAAAAAACAAATAAGTATTTGAACGTACTTTTTTTTTATAAAAAAGTACAAGATTTAAAAATAAAAACAGGTATTAATTAATGTAATCTGTAAATGTAAATGATTGTTTATAAATTGTTTGAAAAGCAAGCTAGCCTTGGGCTCTTGTATGATTAAAATGATCTGATGAAAGATAGATAAGAAAATAAAGAGAAATTAGCTTGACCAATGGAAGCACTAAGCCTTGGCTCGGACCCTAATGAAAGTGATGGATTAGTGATGTTTTGTTGATTGAATCTGTGTGGATAATATAAAAAGGGAAATACAGTTTTTTCGGACAGTTCCAGCGTGGGGGGTTTGAGAGTTGTGGTAGGATGCACATACCACACTCTCTAGTTAAAAAAATTATAAAATGAAAAGACTTTGATACAAGAATGGAACCAGCTAATGCTACCTCCAGAACATTATCTTCGAATGGAGACGTCGCAGGAATTAAAAAACAAGAACCTGGACTCTTCTACCGTAAGCTATATTGACATGAACTCTAAATTTAAAAATAACTAAGAACTTTTGTTCAAGCTTATGAACTTCCATCTGACTTTTTTTAAGTTTAAAATCAAATTAATAATGTTTAATTTTATATGTTTTCCGATTGATAAAAATCATTTCCATTTTTTTTTTTCTTATTGTATAAAGTGTTTATTGTTTAAATTTTAAATGATGAAATTTAGGTTGGGTATAGACGTTGCATAGATTCTTTAGCGGTTGATTATGTTGTGGTTTTCACATTCGATTAGAATATATGGGTCAACGATATCACTGCAGCATCTTACGATGAATGCTAATGGGATTTGTTTATTCCCTATGCAAGTTACGTTTATCGATGACTTTGTATTTTGATCGGTTGTGTTTAATTTGGAATGTTTTTGACTGTGGAATCTGTGCAGCTGATCTATACTCAACATTTTTAAAACAAATTTTATAAAATTCATTTGTGCGAACGTATCTAAATGTTAAATTTAAGTCGGGCGTGAATGGCTATATAGTTTGTAAAGTTATATTAAGGGAGGGTAATCTTAGGTTATTCGTTTCATAGTTGAATTGGCTCAATGGACTGGATATATTTGTGTAATTAGTAGATGTAGTATGAGATCCGCTTCGGGCAGGATTGCATATATACGCCACACACCTTCTGTTTGCCTATGGATGGGTTTGTAAGTCAGCAGAAGACCGCAGTCCATTCCTATGGAGTTTTTTGTTTATTGTTCTACTTGCCAACAGATGTAACATTCCTGTTGGTGGAGAGTCAATGTCTTCTCTAATTCTACTTACTGTTCAGATGTACTTTCCTGACAGTATAGTATTTTGTGTTGTCGTATCATGCTACATTGAATACATGAATGTATCAGATGGATTGGCGCCAGTTTGGTTGCAAAATTTGTTGCCTAAGGTTAAATCAGGGAAGAATATTTTCTTTTCAAATGCAGATCTATGTAGTCTATTCATACTTGACTATCTAAATAAAATATTAAACTCATTGAAACTTAGTTAAATGTAAAATTAAAAGTTAATATAAAAATCTAAAATGTTAAACTTATTCCTCAAAATTTAAATGTTATTTTATATGTGCGTAAATAAATATTTTTATGTGTTAATTTCTGGCAGTGGCTTTTATTTATTGATATTTAAGATATAAATTAAGATATAGATTTTTATCTCTGCGTCTCCGCTGAGCTAGTGACTTGGGCTAACGATCGGAATATTTAAATAAAGTGGAATCTTAACAGCATGTATCTGCCTACTTTATAAATTTTTCTAGGCTCAAATGCCTAGATGGCGCCCTGGTAGTTGCAGATATTGTTTTTGCGGTTAGATTCGATCTTCACTTTCATTTCGATCGTTATAATACATATTTGACCTGCAAAACACTGGATTTAAGTTTTCATCTCTCATTCAAACTGTAAACATATTTTATTATAAAATGTAACCCCAACCAATTAAACAATGATAAGCTTTGGTTGTTTTGTCTCTACTTACCCAAAATCACTCATTTGACTCATAAAATTATCATTCCTACCCATTAAGTTGGACTCTGCATTCCTTCTCCTTTATACTTGTTAGTCAATAATTCAAAAGACAGATTACCATCAGATCTTAATTCTCAAATTGTATACAAAATCAAATGCCAAGATACTTCCTCTCCATAGGTTTACTTTGGTAAATTTTGAGTGAACCTGTATACTGATTGGCTTAGCATAAATACATCTATAACTGGGCAAAAACACATTCAGATACAATCTGTTTTTTTTTTCAAGCATTTCACTAATTCCATCCATTGAGTCAACCTCACATGTTCTGACATTGTATGCTTGGAATGTAATGACACCAAGTGAAAGGTCAAGAAGGTTTGTACACTTCCAATGATAATTATGCCATCAATAAAGAAAATCCTGCATTCCCATTTCCAGAAAGTGACTTGCTCTAACTAATTAATGTACTATGTAACTTTTAAACAGAGTTTTATGCTCCCACCTAGGATGCAATCAATGCTATATTTATGACTACTATCTGTCAAAATTATGCTAAGCACTACAGTATTTTATTGTTAATAAAGCTTTACTTTTAACCTTTTAACCGCTAATTAAATCATTGGTTGTATGAGGTAAAAATCAAAGCTTGTAATTGGCCAATTAACAAACTGAAGACAAAGCCTATTGTTAAAACATATTCGCCTATAATATTAAATTCAACTCAGATACGTTTATAAAAAGTATATTATTACTTTTTCAAGTTGTGAAGAGAACGAAAGTTCTTTCAAAAATAAATTGCTATTTTTTTATTCTAAAATATTCAATTTCGGCAACATAAAAGCTATAATATAAACAAAAAGATCGACTTTTACGTTATAGAAAAGTAAATATTTCTTTTTACTACATCTTCAATATTTGTACTAAAATCTTCAATATTTTTCGAAAATAATTTTGTTTTTTTAGTATTCTCTCTGAAAAATAATTTTAATTTCTCAAAATATTCTTTTATAATAATTTAAATTGGATTCGAAATGAAAATCTCAGCGTTTTTCTTTATTTTCTTTGATCAGGCAGTTTCTTTGTTCTTTCCAGCCAATCAGAATGTCTTTTTCGGCTGAGAGCATGCTAAGAACCAATCACAAATAATGTTCCTTCTTTGTTTAGGTTTAAATGCGTTTTTTTTTAATTTTTTACTTGTAAAATAAATCGGAAGATGGCACCATCTTACAGAACTTTTAAAAACGAATTCAATACGTGTTTAACGAATATTTTCGTATAAAAACGGGCTGAGTTAGAGTGATGTCAGATGTCTACGAGGAGCTTCGTAAGAAACAGTCTTTTGGTTAATACAAAAAATATTTTATGATGAAAGTTTTATTTACCTTGAATATGCAAAAATTAAGATATGGGCTATCAAGGATACTCTATAAAAATGAGGTCAGTAAATCATATTTTAGATATATAATTAAACATTTACTAAATGTAATGAATAAACTTTGTTTTATATTTTACTTTTTTGCAATGAATTTATATAGCCAAGTTATCTTACAATGTTCTTTTCATAAAATTATTAACCAATGATATCATCATTCTTTCATGATGGCTACCATAAAAAAGAGATTTTTTTTTTAAAAAAAATTACTGTAAGAATAGTTGTTGCTAATTGCAATAGTGTGAACAAATTGATAAGTGGGCTATGGCAAATCCTCACATAAAGGATTTTTATATGTATAGTGAACTTATACTTAGTTACAAAGGGAAAAAAACAATTAAAAGTATGTTTTTCTAATTATTGTTTTATAGTCTTCTATTTTTCAATGGCAAATCTATTTTCATTGTTATACATTCTTTCACATTCCTACAGCATATTTTAGATATCATTCTTGACTTTATTTTTTTTTTTTTTGCATTTCATATTTAGATTTCTCTCATAGCATACTTCAAGGAATTTTGATCTCCACATGTGAAGTGCTGCAAAGCAAAAAGTAAACGCTACACAAAAATGGAAAAACATGGAAAACATTCATTAATGTTGTCTTTAAAATAATAGAATGAAGAAATCAGAATAATCCAAATGGATAAGTATATAGAATATCTAAAGATTGTAGCATGTGATAGAATAATTTAGTTAGTAGAGTGTCACCTTAAATTTACTATTCATGAATCTAAAGGCAACATTTTTGATTGCCATGCTAGTATTGCTACTGGTTAAACCACAAGCAGTTAAAAAAGTGAAAAAAATACTATTTGAAATGCAGTTCCATGCTATCATGTGTATTATAAATAAATATTAAATGTGTTTTTTGAAGATTTTTGGATAATTATATTTTAGTTTTAATTATGTGTTGTTCTATTGCCATCATATGATATAAAGAACTGAATGTCTTTAGAAACAAAAGACTTTAAATACATTCAACTAATAATAATAGCATATAGGTTCATATTTAACACATAGTTTTGAGTGGTAATATTTTCCTTCATCCAGCAGGCATTGCTGACCTGACTAGTGCCAATACTAGTATGTGAATCAGACCTGAATCTTTAGATTCTTCAAAAAGTTGAATATATTTGGAAATGTTAATTTTTTTCTAAAAACATTAAATTCTTAATATTAGATGATAGAGCAACAAATAATTAATACTAAAACTTTTAAGCATTTTTAAAAAAGGATAAATAAAGATTGACATTTTCTAAATAATAACAACAACAACAACAATAACAACAACAACAACAACAACAATAATAATAATAATAATAATAATAATAATAATAATAATAATAATAATAATAATAATAATAATAATAATAATAATAATAATAATAATAATAATAATAATAATAATAATAATAATAATAATAATAATAATAATAATAATAATAATAATAATAATAATAATAATAATAATAATAATAATAATAATAATAATAATAATAATAATAATAATAATAATTTCAGTTAGTAAATATTTAAAAATTTCTAACTCAACTTACAACTGAGTAAAGTACAATTAAAAATTTATATATTTCAAGTTAGCCAACTGAATAAAGGTTGTATTTTGCTGCCTTCATTATTGAGAATCATTTGTCTTTCAAGTAAAGTGATCATAAAAATAAATTGTTTATAGATTAGAAAATATATTTTTTTGATATAAAATTATGAAACTTAATTCAAAAACCTGTTCCCCATACAATATGTTTAGTATTTAAAAAGTTAATTTATTTTCCAAACATGATGTGAATATATCATCAGTATTACTGTGTTATTATTCTGTAACTTTAACAATAAGATTTGATCTCAGAAATTTTTATGTGCTAATTGATATGAATTTGAAAACAATTGGAGAAGTGTGGTGGTGTTTACTATATCTATAAAGATATTACATTCGGGACAGAGAAAGGTGAATAACTCCGTGCGTGTAAAATTTAAAAATCAGATATATTAATCTTTAACTGAAATTTAAAGTTTATATCTGTGCTAGAAATAATCTCTAGTTTCGAAAATGATTAGAAATAATCATTAGTTTATTCATCTGAAATGGATGGCGTCAAAGTTGTGAGTGGAGGGAATTTGACACTGTTAAATGAAAATGAAACTATTAACTCTAGATAAATACTTCATATATAATAGAGATATATATGAGAGATAGTGACCTGGGCCAACTGATGAGTGCTGGTTCAGCATGAAATGCATCTTGGGAGTCATTTGTCTTTTATTATATCTTTATTTATATGAATTTGAAAAAGAATTGGAGAAGTGTAATTATATCTATTCATAAAGTGCTACTCCAATCCAAGTTTACTTGGACAATTTTTCTCCTCATAAATGAAAAAAGCTTAGGGTATTTAACCTAGACTACATATACGAGTTAAAAGTCCAGATCAATCATGGTTGACACTTAAGCGTCAATAGGCTGACCATAACATGAAATATGATTTAGTCTTCATCTCTTGTAATGCAGCTGTTGTCCTTTTACAGACAATGAGATCATGATGTCCCCTACTAAAAATGACTTTGCAAATAAGCTGATATTTATTATAGTTTCCGTGTCCAGATATGTTTATATACATTATATATATATGTCCAAAAGATGGCGCTATACCAAAACCGCCGAACAAGTGTAAGATTTGTTTTACATAAACGAAAAAAGAGTCAGAAATTAACTACCTCTTTCATTTGCTCACTCCCAGATCAGCTGATTTCAAGCTGGTTTGCTATCCTCAGTGGGAGATAGAGTATAGAAACTAGATCTAAAACACTGACTCTCAAGTGTTTATGCAAAACGTTTCTATCAGATTGCAAGCGTGAATTTTCATAAATGTACCTTTAGAGTTTTCTTGCAATGATATATATTGCAGAGACTTTGATTATATGGTGATTCTGAACTGAGATCAGACCCATATAAATATCTAGCTTGCTAGGCTGGGTTTGAAGACTTTACCGGTCTGAAAAATTCACGCTTGCAATCTGATAGAAACGTTTTGCATAAACACTTGAGAGTCAGTGTTTTAGATCTAGTTTCTATACTCTATCTCCCACTGAGGATAGCAAACCAGCTTGAAATCAGCTGATCTGGGAGTGAGCAAATGAAAGAGGTAGTTAATTTCTGACTCTTTTTTCGTTTATGTAAAACAAATCTTACACTTGTTCGGCGGTTTTGGTATAGCGCCATCTTTTGGACATAAATAACAAGTGATAGCAGGTTACGTGATTAACTTGTATTTGTTTTTTCATAAATGTACCTTTAGAGTTTTCTTGCAATGATATATATTGCAGAGACTTTGATTATATGGTGATTCTGAACTGAGATCAGACCCATATAAATATCTAGCTTGCTAGGCTGGGTTTGAAGACTTTACCGGTCTGGAAAATTCACGCTTGCAATCTGATAGAAACGTTTTGCATAAACACTTGAGAGTCAGTGTTTTAGATCTAGTTTCTATACTCTATCTCCCACTGAGGATAGCAAACCAGCTTGAAATCAGCTGATCTGGGAGTGAGCAAATGAAGAGGTAGTTAATTTCTGACTCTTTTTTCGTTTATGTAAAACAAATCTTACACTTGTTCGGCGGTTTTGGTATAGCGCCATCTTTTGGACATAAATAACAAGTGATAGCAGGTTACGTGATTAACTTGTATTTGTTTTTTCATAAATGTACCTTTAGAGTTTTCTTGCAATGATATATATTGCAGAGACTTTGATTATATGGTGATTCTGAACTGAGATCAGACCCATATAAATATCTAGCTTGCTAGGCTGGGTTTGAAGACTTTACCGGTCTGAAAAATTCATGCTTGCAATCTGATAGAAACGTTTTGCATAAACACTTGAGAGTCAGTGTTTTAGATCTAGTTCTATACTCTATCTCCCACTGAGGATAGCAAACCAGCTTGAAATCAGCTGATCTGGGAGTGAGCAAATGAAAGAGGTAGTTAATTTCTGACTCTTTTTTCGTTTATGTAAAACAAATCTTACACTTGTTCGGCAGTTTTGGTATAGCGCCATCTTTTGGACATAAATAACAAGTGATAGCAGGTTACGTGATTAACTTGTATTTGTTTTTTCATAAATGTACCTTTAGGGTTTTCTTGCAATGATATATATTGCAGAGACTTTGATTATATGGTGATTCTGAACTGAGATCAGACCCATATAAATATCTAGCTTGCTAGGCTGGGTTTGAAGACTTTACCGGTCTGAAAAATTCATGCTTGCAATCTGATAGAAACGTTTTGCATAAACACTTGAGAGTCAGTGTTTTAGATCTAGTTTCTATACTCTATCTCCCACTGAGGATAGCAAACCAGCTTGAAATCAGCTGATCTGGGAGTGAGCAAATGAAAGAGGTAGTTAATTTCTGACTCTTTTTTCGTTTATGTAAAACAAATCTTACACTTGTTCGGCGGTTTTGGTATAGCGCCATCTTTTGGACATAAATAACAAGTGATAGCAGGTTACGTGATTAACTTGTATTTGTTTTTTCATAAATGTACCTTTAGAGTTTTCTTGCAATGATATATATTGCAGAGACTTTGATTATATGGTGATTCTGAACTGAGATCAGACCCATATAAATATCTAGCTTGCTAGGCTGGGTTTGAAGACTTTACCGGTCTGAAAAATTCACGCTTGCAATCTGATAGAAATGTTTTGCATAAACACTTGAGAGTCAGTGTTTTAGATCTAGTTTCTATACTCTATCTCCCACTGAGGATAGCAAACCAGCTTGAAATCAGCTGATCTGGGAGTGAGCAAATGAAAGAGGTAGTTAATTTCTGACTCTTTTTTCGTTTATGTAAAACAAATCTTACACTTGTTCGGCGGTTTTGGTATAGCGCCATCTTTTGGACATAAATAACAAGTGATAGCAGGTTACGTGATTAACTTGTATTTGTTTTTTCATATATATATATATATATATAAAGGTGAATAAATAATTAAGTAGATAGAAATATATATATATAAAATGTAATAAAAAAGTAAAGTTAATCAAATAGAAATGAATAATAAAGGAAAATGGTAAAAGTTCTATATTTATTTTAGAAAAAAAATTCATAGGAATATAAATGGATAAAATTCAATATTTTCTACAATTTTCACGGTCTAATAACAAAATTTGAAATTTTTTTTCTATTTCCTTGAGGCAAGACTTTATCAGTTTATTTAGAAATGACTGCAAACTAAGGGTAAATGCATTTTATCTTGTATAGTCTAACCAATTAACAGTTTCCACTATAGCTATCTATGCCTGAAGGAAAGCCAATTTATCATTTTAGAAAGTTGGTATGTAAAAATTAATTTTCAAATAAATCTTATTTTGTCTTTCCATTTTTTTTTAAAAATATTTAAAAAAAATGTTATAAAATTGGCTAATAACAGACATTTCACAAAATATCCAAAATTTAAATTTGTATACGTTTGCAGATATATATATATATATATATATGCACAGATAAAGATACACAATATATATATACACCAATTAAACGAGTTATATAATATATATTTTTTAGATAGCTAAAGAAGAAAACTTTTTAAAAAATTGCTGCATATATATGATATGACTGAACTATGGTGAAAGATGTCCTGAGATAAAAATAAAATTTGAAAATATATGAGTGTTTAATTAGTCTATTATTATTATTATTATTATTATTATTATTATTATTATTATTATTATTATTATTATTATTATTATTATTATTATTATTATTATTATTATTATTATTATTATTATTATTATTATTATTATTATTATTATTATTATTATTATTATTATTATTATTATTATTATTACTACTATTACTACTACTACTACTACTACTACTACTACTACTACTACTACTACTACTACTACTACTATTATTATTATTATTCTTATTACTATTATTATTATTATTATTATTATTATTATTATTATTATTATTATTATTATTATTATTATTATTATTATTATAGAATAATAAGCATATATACAAAATCGCTTGACTAATAATGATCATTAATACCATCAAAAATAGTTTTTGGCGTAGTTAAAAAAAAAAGATGAATAATAATAAAAAGGAATAATAATAAAAAGAATTTCAAAAGAAATTATGATTAAAATAATCAAAAAGTTTTATATTCGAATAAGAATAATTTTATATAACGATAGCAAATAGAAGGGCTTACAGTTTGATTTGCTACATCAATTGATTCCAAGTCTTTATAAATAAACGAAAAATAAACAGCTTGATAAGTCTGTAACAATATTTAAAATTATATTCAATGAAAAACTAATTTTTTTACAAGATAAACAATTAGTATCCATTTTAGTTAGTTTTTTTTTCCCTTTATCAAAATTATAATTCTTTACAGTTTCTAAATCTTCCTTAGATATACCATTAATTTCTATCAATTTACAAATGTCATTACCTTCATTTTCCAATAAATTTTGACCATCAAAAATTTCCAAGTCTTGTGAATCATTTACCTCTGACACAATATCCTCCATTTTGTTTTCAGTGACTTCCACTACGTTATTAGTACTTGAATTATGATCACATTTATTACAAATATAAGACTCCATTTCCACTTCATTTTTATGCAATATTATTCCATTAGATTTTACACATGATTTATGAAATTTATTATTACACTTAATACATCTAATTCTTGGCTGTTTGCCAAATATAAGACCATTGCATAAGCACATGGTGAGCCTCCCATAGTACAGCAGAAACACTTCATAATTTATTTTAGGCTTTAAAAATTTCCACCATCATTAACTTTGGAGTTTGGTGCTATTTTTTATAAAATTTTATTTTTTTTATTTCTTGTTAAATCGTTGTCCCAGTATTTACGATCTGATTGGCTATTAATAATCACAAGCGCTGAGAGACTTGCACTCTCTCGTAAGTTAATTTCAAATCATCTGCGCTTTGAAAATAAATATTATTTACATATATTTCTGCAATTTATAACATCGATAATCTACTGCATAGTGAATCTAAAGATTTCATGCTGTATGTTTGTAATTTGAAGTCAGTGAGTAGTGTGTGAAGGTATTTAATATTCACACTTTCAGATATAAGTACTTTGGACTGGCTTGGATATATAGACAGACAAGTAAAGTTAAGAGTGGTTACCACTCTTTTCTTGTTAAATCGTTGTCCCAGTATTTACGATCTGATTGGCTATTAATAATCACAAGCGCTGAGAGACTTGCACTCTCTCGTAAGTTAATTTTAATTCATCTTGCAAATACTATATGTAAACTTGACAGATTTAATATCATATAAGCCTTATAACTTTTCATTTCTTCTTCATCAATTTACATCACAAAAAAAAAGTTTAGTAAATTATATTTTTCTGAGAGAGTAATTAAAATGAATACATTAATATATGCATAGATCTAGATACATATTGTAATAGAACACAATATGGCTATATTGCATATCATACACATATACTGAGAAAAGAATGCCCAAAACATTGGATGACAATTGTAATAAAAACCTGTCACCAATTGAAATGGCCCCAATCATTGGTAGGCCTTATGTATAAAAGGATACACTTGCCTTGAACATAATAAAAATGTAATAGAAAACACGATTGTCCTGGTTGGTAGTGCCAACTGTAATAGTATATATAGGATCTAAATGAAGAAAGAAAAAGTTTCCCCAATCATAGGAAAAAACATTTGTAATAGAAATGAAATGACATAGCTTCCACCATTAAAACTAATTTAAATATGGTAATATAATAAATGTATTAGTATGTATAATAGCATGCCATATACATGTCAAAAGAAAAGAAATTGCGGTAAAAATAAATATAATAAAATATATTAATTCCAGCCATTGAATATGAGTTACAATAAATCAGGTTATAATGTCTAATTTGACTTGAACAAATTATTAATTATAAATTTACAGACAACAAATGACCTATACTATATAAATATATTACTCATGACTGAATGTATTCTAATTATTACTTGTATTGTTACTGTGGCTAGCTATTCAAAATAAACTTAAATACTACAGAGCATTGACTAAGGTATGTTACTGATTATTTCTCAGGGTTAACTTAACTAACAATTTGATTAGTTACTAAATATAAATTGGAACAAAGGGAATTTTATTGAATCCAAAATATACATATATTCACAGGTAAGATTACATGTAATTTAATATTTCCCTTACTAATGGCTTGTAAAAAAATTAATAACTGATGTACTAAAAAAGAAAAGAAAAATATTAATAAATTTCAAATAAAAACTCAAAGTCATTCTTTTATTTAAAACAAATGATATAAGCTTTATTCCAAGATTGTGATTTTATATTTTATAAAAGCACAAACATATATATGGAAAACATAAAACTGTTTTGTTTTTCAAATACACCTTTACCGTGCTTAGCGATTGTCTACTTAGCAATATTTCGCAATAGCGATCATCATCAATTTGTACCCACTACTTCGAAGTACAAATGATTATTCACTATAACAATCGGGAAATTTTTTTTTTTGGCAGCCATCTTGAATTTTGCATCACTTATGACATCAGAGATAGCTATATTAAATTCATTTTACCCAAAAGCAAAAGTATATTATTGTAATATGTATACAGGTAATGACTTTGCTGTAATTGTATACACATACAATATTTTATTCATAAAACACTTAAAATATCTATAATTACTGAATCCATAATACTGTATACATCACATATAATAAATAACACAGCAAATGTTCATACACTTTTTCTTTTAAAATATGTATATATGTTCTACAATAATATCAACAAATTAAAAATCCTTCTCCTTTTTCTTTTCAAAAACTTTATTTTCTTATCTCAATACTGAACATATACAGTACATATATATATATATATATATATATACAGTACACACACACACACACACACACACACATATATATATATATATATATAAAACCTCCAACATTTCAATGTTGATTTGTAATTAAATAATGTAAAAGAAAGAGTAATAAAATATAGTAGTGGGAGAGAGATATCCTTGAAAATGACTGTATGAAGATGAACAGTTGAAATGTTGGAGTTTTGTATTATATAAATACTGTATATCAAGTATATATATATGTTCAATATTGAGATAAGAAAATAAAGTTTTTGAAAAGAAAAAGGAGAAGGATTTTTAATTTGTTGATAATACTGTATGTAAATACTCCGATATATAAATACAGTACAGGACAAATAAAATACCATCATCACAAACTTTCAGGAAAACACTAAATATGAATATTAAACTGCATGTGTGTATTTTTTAAGTACGATATATTATTTTTAGAATACCTGGATAATTATGTAAAAATAGTTATTGATTTTGTAACTTCATTAAAAAAACATGTTGTTTACACTCAAGATGTTTCAAATCAAAAGAAAAACAACATTTTTAAATGCAAATGTCAAATTAGAAAAGTTTAAAAAGAAATTCAGATTGCATTTAATTAATAATCTTTCTACTTGAATGGGGGGGGGATTATTACATTACTAAAAATATACAGTAAGAAAAATAAACCTACCAGTATGTTTTAGAAAATTAGAAGTTAGATTTTTTACTTTTAAAATAAGTTGATTTTTTTTTCTAAAGTTGACTGCTTTACGATAAGCATTAAGCATTTTGTTACTGTGGAGTACAATAATAAGTCTTTATGTTCAATTAAATAATTAATAATTAAACATTGTTTTTTAATTTGAATAATTTCACATAAGTAATAAATATAAATGTATAGTAGTAATATATACTGTAATACAATTTTTTTAAAAAAGCACTTCAGTATGGATTTTTTTTTCATTACGATGAAATAGTTCTGCGGAAGAATATAAAAACTTTTACATTCAAATTTAGTTACACTTTCTCTTTCTTTTTGCTGTTCTGTACTTTTTAAAGTGAAAATATGCATTTTTTTCCTAGTGATATAAAACTTTTCTTTTTAGATACCATATTTAGTCATCACTGTCATGAAAAAGTCAAGAAAATCTTTGAGCTTGGAAATCAATGTGGATATTTTACGTCGACTGGAACCAACAAATTTTTTTCCCATACACTCCCAATTATAATTACATATTTTGTATACAATATTCTTGCTTAACGGTGAGTTTTGGAGGACCAATTGCCATCGCTAAGCGGGGTAAAGTTGTATTCTATTTTTTTAATATAAACCAAATACAATATTTACTGACAATACAGATAACTTGCAGTTTATATTTTACATAGGAATTGTATAAAGCTGTTATGAAATTAAATCAATAGACAAATAAATAAATTGTAGATATCTTGTTACATTAATAATTTATGTTATATATGTATTTATTTAAGGTTGGATCAACAAACAAAATGATACAGAGGATGATATCAAGAGCTTCTTCCCACTATGCTATAAGGATTTATTTATCTTATTTTAAACATGTCTTTTATGAGGAACATCAACTACTCGGGCTTCTTATTTATTAAAATACATCAACTATATGAGTTTTTTTAAATATAAATATAAGGCATCAACTACTTGAGTTTTCTCATTAATACAAGGCTTATCCTAGCCTGGAAAGTTCGACATTTACTCCATAACTTTATTAACTTAGGGATTATTTACCTAGAACAATATATATATATATATATATATATATATATATATATATATATATATGATATATATATATATATATATATATATATTATCTCAACTCAGCCCTTATGTATAGCACAACATATATATATATCAAGACAACTTTCAAATGTAATTGTGGGGATATTAATGCATATCACTTCCATATTTACTACTATAAATTAATCCAATCCTTTCAAAATACATCTAGTATTAATACAATTAAAATAATTGAAGAACTAAGATAATTACTAAATAATGATATAATTTGTAAATATGATTCTATAAAATTTATATATATTTATACAACTCCTATGTAATTAAATATAATTTATTGTTTTCCAATCTAAATTAATACATGATATTTATTATTTAATATATATATATATATATATATATATATATATATATATATATATATATATTATATATATATAGGTATATAAAACGTCAATCATATATATATATGCAATCTTTAAGTGTCCATATATATATTCAATGGACCATTAATAAGAATGGATTTCCATTCTTGCTATTAAAAGGTGTGAAGGTTGCCTTGACAGCAGTTAGAAATATTGGTTGCTATATTTATTGTGAATGTTTAGATGGTTACTGGTTGGAAACTAATTATATCATTATCCCAGATTAGCTTTAGGCACTATTTCGCTTATTATTTCTAAATAATACATGGGCAATTTAAAAGTATTGCATTAAGTAATGTTTTAGATGACTATTTATTAGTCTGCATTATAGTGACATGTTTATTTCATGTTTAAAGATGTTTATTTAAACTTCATTGTAACAATATTTCATACTCTGTAGTCAAGTTGCAATCTTTAAGTGTCCATATATATTCAATGGACCATTAGTAAGAATGGATTTCTATTCTTGCTATTAAAAGGTGTGAAGGTTGCCTTGATAGCAGTTAGAAATATTGGTTGCTATTTTACTGCGAATGTTTAGGTGGTTACTGGTTGGAAACTAATTATATATATATATATATATTATTGCAATATATATATATTATATATATATATATATTATTGCAATCATTTTACCTTAGCATTTAACAATATATTAGAGCAATTTAAGATATACAATTTCTTAAAAATAAATAAATAAACAGATATATATATATATGAAATTGACTTTCCCTATTCTTAATAAGTTTAAACATTTAAAAATAAACTTATAAGTTAGTTATGAATATCACAATCCTTTATATTTTATAAAGATATTTTAAAATGCCATAAAAAAAATAAACATATAAAGCAAAAACAAAAATAATAAAATTTTAATTACCATTTAATTTCTTTTAATGTTTCTTCACTCCCCAGTTCATAAGTTATTTCAGTCATTTTTCTTTTATTTTATCTATTCCAGCATAGATCGAAATAATTTTAAAATATGTATACATATTATTAATGAATTGGTAGAATTTTTCTTGTTGTTAAAACATTTGATTATGGCCATTCTCTTGATATTCAATTATATAAATAATTAAAGTTAACTATTGCCTGGATCATTAAAGATATTTGAAGTTAAAACAAAATATATAAATAGCTATTTTCTAAAATCTATTTATGAACACAGGTTTAATTTCAGGCTACATATTCTACTAGATTCCAATGGTGAAATAAGTTAGGCAGATGAGAGGCAGAATTGCCTCTTGGATAATAAAGTGTAATTAGCCAGCCATTTTAGTATTAAATCTTGATCCAGTAATTATTAGATTAACATCCAAAAAATAATTTTTATTTCAGAAAATAATGCTATGACTTCTTTCTTCTGCTGTTTAATAATGACGATTATGTTCTGCATTTCCATAGCAATCTCTTGGCCTATTGTTATAAACTCACATGAAGATTGAAAAATCTTTAACACTATAGTTTATTGATTTTAAATTTTTTTTTTTTTAAAAACAAAACAAAAAATAATGTGAATAAAAAAAATACATATATATTACATTGAAAAATTTATGTTGTAATTTAAAAATCAAACGAATAAATAAACAACTAGAATAATATTATTACATGTTTTCTAATTAAAATAAATAAATAAATAAAAGTACAATATAATCATAATTAGCAATTTAAATGATACTATTAATAATTATTTCTTTATACAGACACTCGCAAATTTATATATATTCATTGCTATTAAAATCTCATCATCATAATACAAAGTGCATATCACAATAAATAAATAAACATGAACCAAATAACAATAAAAACAATAACAACCTATTTACAAATCCTTAAGTAAAAACTAAATCAAAGAGATTTTTTTAAACCATACTAGAACTTCAAAATGAAAGGGTAGATTTTCCATCTCTTACAATATATAACTATGCTCTCGTTTCAGTTTAAGTATTTAAGTATATAATTTTTTAATTAAATTGTACTATTAATATGTAATATCTTAAAAGTATTTTGCTGCATGCATACTTAAAATTATTATATAATTATATCAAATTAATGTTAATAATCAGAAAAAAAACATTTGAAAAGAAATACTTAAAATGAATATTATATAAAGTTTGTTATTATTTATAATTGTTGATATCTAGATAATTACCAAATGGCAAGCATAAGATAATCCTATTAAATAAAAGATTATCAAAAATATTTTGTGAAAATAATGAAATTAAAGATCAATAATATGACAACACTAAAATCTAACTGTAATCACTATTGTGAATATTATTAATATTTATATATGTTTTAAATGCAAGAAAATCATATATATGTATTTCAAACATGAAATATCTTAGAATGAAAAGAAAGTCTATATTTTATACATTACTTTCCCTCTCTTTATGAATGTGTGCATATTTGCATAAGTGTATATGGATACAAAATATTAAATAATTATATAAATATAACAAAATTGATTTAACAATTAAACATAATCTAAGAAAGAAACAAAGGACAAATTATGTATTAAAAAATTCAGGCAAGCATGATATATATATATATATATATATATATATATGGTTACAGTATGTATATATATATATATATATATATATATATATATACACTGTAACCAGTTAGTTACATAGCTGTATTAAAAATAATTAGATAGTTAGCTCCTCAGGTTTACTTTAGGGTTATTTAATTAATGGGAAAAATAATACTTACTTTTCCCATGCATATTTTTTATAAAAATAATAGGTGTAAAATTAGTTAAATATTTCATTTTCCTTCTCATACAATAGTAGAAACATTCTAGACATTTTTAAAAATAATTTTTTCTAATTATAATATGCATATTTTAATATGTATTGTAAATTGTAAAGGGAAAAGTATAAAATTATATAAATAATTTCTTTTGTTACCTCTCTTGTCAATCATTTTATTTAATTATCAAATGTCTTTAATTTTTATAAAAAATGTTTTCTCTTTTTAGTAAATTGTTTAATGTTTAATTTTAACCTTTTAAGACATATGGAGTTTTATGTTTAAAAGTATTTTTAAAAAGAAACAAAAACAAAATAAGATTTTAATACTTTTAGTAAATTTTATTTTTCATTAGAGTAGTTATTTTTCTTTTTTATTTATCTCTCTTCATTAAAAAAATCAAATCAGTGTAATTAAATGATTATCTTGTTTTCTATTTGCAAGATAATGTTTTAATTAGAAAGTAATGTCAAAAATTTTATGATGTTTTAAGTTCTTATGTGTTTTTTCAATGTCTATGATTAAGGAGGGAAATAGTTGAGCAATTGTATTTATAAAAAGATAATCTAATTGGTTGTTATAAAAACTATCATGTAAAAGACAGAGTGTGATTGCCTTGTAATCAAGATTGTTCTAGAAAAAATAATAGGGGTATGAATATGTTAGTAGACCACACATGTCTTAATCCAACTAATAAAGAAGAAAAAAGCATAAATCTTTACCAAGCAGTTATATAGTACAGCAGTAACCTTAATCAAGCTATTGCATATAATAGCAGTAGTTTTAATCAAGCTTTTACCATAATGAGTTATCATAAAATGGTTTGTACAATAAAAAACCATCTAAATTCCACTAAAAGCTAGACATAATCTTCCTCCATGTAATCTATCTTGAATGGAATAAAGATGTAGAGACATTAACCCCTTAAGTAATCTGCAACCTTGTCTGCAACTAAAAGCATGAGTCTCTCTATTACACTTATCTGGGAAATTTATTAAAAGAAAAATGGATAAAATTTCACTGTTGTTAATCTGAAAATGAAATACTGCATATCAGAAAAAGGACAAATTACCCATGTTCATATCTAGAAGCCTTCAAAAAAAACTCAACTGGAAAAACTGGAAATTATAATTGGAAAGAACTCTGCAGAAAAAAAATAAAACCATAGTTAAATGTAATTTTATGTGTGTGGGCCTCCTGTACTTTTGTTTATAATAATTTTTTTATATAAAAGTAATATTATTTTTTAAGAATTGATAACTTTAAATATTTTCATTAATATATTTCAATTGTGAAACTTTTTTTAATCCAGTCAATTATCTCTTCAAAAATTTGAAAGAATTTTTAGAAAAAAATATTTTTTTGTAAATCTTACATTTTTTATGAAATTTTTTTTTTCTCTTTTCATTTATTTTCCCTACTAAAAACTTAACACTAGGTTAATTAAGCTAAATCAAAGATTGTTATCTTTGATTTGAAATGTTGTTCAAACTCTTAGTTATTTTAAAGAAATAATTTAATTAATTAAAAAATAATTTATGAATAGAAATCAACTGATTGATTATAATTTTTAGGAAAATATATTTTTTGATGAAATGAATGTTTAAAACTTCATAATCATGTTATTTTTTGTTTAATCAATTAGTTATTAAATAATTGTTTTAACAATATTTCTAGTCTTAATTTCTTCATTGTATTCAATTCCTGTTTCATAAATTGCAGTGTGTGCATGACTTTATTTCATGACAACTTAATGTTCTAGAATTTTTTAATGATCCCAATAAAACTATTTACTTATAATAAAGTAAACCTAAAAAGTACTTGAAGTGATTTATTGCAAGCTGCTTTATTTATTTATCTCTTGCTCAAAGTAATAGTTTGAAGAGTTCTTGCTTTCTAAGCTAGACTTATGCATAACAGTTATATGGAGTAGGAGTTTATAGTTAGTGATATGGACATCCAGCTGATGATTCTGGATGGCACAAAAGAGATATTTTAATGACATGCACTGCATTTAATTTTATTTACTATTTCTTTACAAATATACTTTATAGTTGACAAATACATTAATGATATTAAGTGGCCAAACATTGATGGTGGTTAGAATGTTATAGTATCTCAGCATTTTTTAACTTATTGTTTGTATTTTCATTGAGTAGTAACTAAGTATGTGCATCCAGATAATTATTATTTGTATTTCTGCCCTAGGTTTGGCAGTGGTTAAATAATAAGCCTGGTCTATAGTAGACCATGTTCAAGTACAATCACAAGTCTGACTTGATTTATTTTTATTGCTGACCATTCATGATGATGAGTGATAATTACTTTTGTGTAATTCTGGTTAACTTATAGTTAGTTCTGTGCTGATCACTCATGCTGATTCTTTTTATATTTTGTTTATTTGGGGATGATGATGTCCTCCCATCTCCTCATAATTCAGCCTCAATATGGTGTACTGTTGTTACACATGGCTACCCAATTGTGAGATATTGTAACCTCAGGTTCTCTCTTATTAACCCCTACTTTCCATACCGTTACTATATATATATATATATATATGCAGTGTGCTTATATTGAAAGTTTATTGTATGTATAATTACAGAAATTTGAAATCAGAATTTTTCAGTCCATTCATCCTCCACTTTAATCTGGCCCAACTAGTGAGTACTGATTCTACACAATATATATATATTGGGGATCATGTATATTTTTCACATGTGGGTATATATTGGGGATCATGTATATTTTTCACATGTGGGTGGTCATGGGTATCAGTGGCTTTACATAAAGTAGAGGATGAATAGACTAAAAATCATAAGTTCAAATCTCTCTAATTATATGTTTATATATGATTCTATAGTGAACCCTTGTTTCTATAACACTTTTATATAATAGTATAAATGGTTACAGTATTCAGGAAACAGTTTCTACTTTTTTTTATAAATAGAAATACTATGATGGTTTTAGCTATATTTTTGTAATACATATCTAATAAAACTACATATTTCAAAAATATATTTTAAAAAATCTTACTATCATTAAATACATTGCATACATAAATAATGAAAACAAAGTTAAGAAATGTGCAAAAAAATGGCTTCCCTTTTTTCTTATTTTTTTTGGTATTATTGTATTATATATATATATATATATATATATATATATATATATATATATATATATATATATATATATATATAACATAATAATAAACATAAATATTTAAAATTATTTAAGTGCTACAATAGAAATACTTTTATTAAAATATATGGCTAAGTACATTTTATTACATGGGTTGGATCATTATCGAAAATAAATATAAAGTTAATATTAAAAAAAAAAAGTTAATTTAGATTTTATGGTCAATATTAAACTATAGAATAAGAAAATTGAGTAAAATGTTGAAAAAGATAATCCACACAAGTTCCATAAATGATATTTCTTTTATCACTGGTAAATGTTTAATATCTGACAATCATATGTTTCTTAATACTTGGTAAACCAGAAATTATCTCACCTATCTAGATTATCCTGGGATTATTACTTCTCTGTTAATAATCATTACTTATTTGACAGCCAATAATAGCTTATTAGGTAAATGTGCTACCATGAAATAAAAAAAATAATCACTTATCTAAACCTAAACCTCTTCACCTTCCTAAAAAAAAAAAAAGTTTTACTCTAAAGCTAAACCCAATGTGAAAAAAACACACACACACATACACACAAAACAGGCAATAAAGCACACAATATTAGGTTTAAATGGCATGAAAAACTAAAATTAATGGTAATAAGATTGTTTAAATGATAAAGTCATGTTTTTTTTTTTTTTCATTAGGCCTCACAATAGTTTAATTGCTAGATTTAAGAGTAAAAAAAATCCTCTGGTACTGAAACGATACATGACTTTACAAACAACCAATTATTCAGATATTATGTTTTAAATAGTTTAATATCACGTGTATATTATCATTTCTGTGGTCAAATATTATAGATTTCCTAAGTTATATAATTCAATTATTTTTCTCTATATTATTGAGCACAGGAATAGAATGATGAACCTTTAAGAGCTATATATTTATAAATGAAAGATCAAACATCAGGATTTCAAATATTACATAATCTCATGAGCAATAAACTACCTTTTTAAAAACATCATAAAGGCATTTTTAAAGTATTGTTTCTAGAATTAATAAACAATTCAAATAAAAATATTTACACTCTTCAAAAAAAAAAATTGCAAACTATTCATCAAACTAATTAATTTCATTTCTTAAAAACAGTTTAAATTCAAACATTAAAGTGACAAAAGTGTTTAATTACAGTAATCAGATGCACAGAATATTATAACAACGATGTATTTTTAAAATAGCTTAAAAATTTTGTACGTCCCCAGTCATGTGATTCATATCATAATCAATAATTTGGGTTTTGTAGTGTAAATATGAATAAATACTTGGTTTTATATCGACTTGACAGAATTAAATGAACGATCCTACAGAAAATAAAAATAAAATGTGATGTTATGGGATGAAAAGATATCAGATTTAAAAATATGTAGAAAAATTGAAGAGCTTTAAAATTTCTGTAATTTGTCCTTGGAAAAGTTTTAATGCGCTTAGTTAGTGATACAAATTAAAATAATAAAACACGTTTTCCATCATTCATAACAAATGTATTGTATTATATATATATCACAGAAAAAAAATCATATATATATATAATAAGTTTAATAGAATCGCAAAAATATAGTTGTTAATGAATGTTTTCCATTCTCATAAATTAGAGTTATATCACAATTGGAATTTTTTTAAAAAAAAACAACAAGACAGAAAAAAAATACTGAATAGAATTCAATGACATTGTAAAAAAGTAATTAAAAAAAGACAAATGAGAGAAATATGTTTGAAAAAATAAAAACCTGGATTATAAAAACCTGAATAATTTGAAAAATAAGTTATAGATCAAAATAATTGAAAGTAACAATTTAAGATAAATATGCACCATATCATGTTCTGACATTGCAAGTGATTTCTTTCTATCACAAACGAATATCTTAAACACATCCGCTTTTCACTAAAATACATTTCAACTTTTACATCTAGCAGCCAACTTTTTAGGTCATGTGTTAGATATTTTATTTAACACATTTGTATCAATTCTTTGATATTTAAAATGTTAACATATTTACTATTTGATGTCATCTTCTTACAGTTTACAAAGTTATTTTTAATAAAATCTAATAATAAATCACTGTACTAAAACTACCATCCAATGATATTTTGACAAAGATGGTACTATAATCAAAAGACATTCTCTTAAAATGGTCAAGTTTTATTATTTTTTCTATGTATTATCAAATTACTTGGCATGTTTTTAAGAAGAATATATTTAGCTCTTTAAGAATGTTTGTTTAAACTTCTTTGTATCAATAATTTTAATCTCCATAGTCAAGTTGCAATCTTTAATATTTATAGAAATATATTGGACCATAAATAAAGGTAGGATTTCACCTTTATTATTAAAAGAAGGTTGCCTTGACAACAAGTTGAGATTGTTATTAAAATTGAGCTTGTTTAAATGCTGGCTAATTTTAATGATATATATACAAGTGACACACAACCTTGTATTGTAACAGAATCATATTAGCTCAGCAAAAGTAATATTTCCTGTGCATCACAGTCCACAGATATAAATACATCTTTATTATAAGCAAAACAACATAATAATAAATGATATTATAGATTAATACACAAGTTTATTTAGATAATTGGTTTGTGTGAGCTGATACCATTTCAAAATTTGTCAAGGCACTAACAAAAACTCAGGTTAAAATTGAATCCATTCAGAAGTGAGCAATAGCTTGGGTACACAAAACTCAATCATAATGTTGCACAGCTTAACTACTTAGTTTAACCATCTGGGTGAATTAAGAAAATGCAAAAATTAAAATTTAGTGTTGAGATAGTTTGAGACACAGCAACAGAAAAGCTGATAAGAGTAATTATGCAATGGCTGAGCACTTTTGTGAACTTAATGTGTTCTCAAATTCATAGCAAGATCAGTAATAGAGATGTTGGTAAGAATAATGATACAAAGGCTGAGTGCTTTCACAGCCTTATTGTATTCTCATATTAATAGCAAGTTCAGATTTTGCTATGAATACAAGAACACAGTAAGTTGTTGACAGTACTCAGCCATTTGTTTCCTTATTGCTTATACATCCAAGAGATGTATAAGCACTTACCATTACAAAAATTAAAATTACGCATTAAGTCCAATTTCAAAATTCAACATTTCATTCCACACACAATAATAATAACATAATGCATCAACATGCTCCATCAAATAATGGACTCTGGCAAAATGGAGATCATGATTATGAATAAAGCATTTAAGATCATTTCTGCAATGTAATAGCTTTAATAACTTTCATTACAATCTCTATTTATTAATATAAATAGCAATATTTCTTTCATCTCCCATGCCTGATTGATGCCATAATGATATATATATATTGTACCGAGATATATCAGGAAGGAGTGTGCTTTCTTCGGAGGTACACATAATTTAAAAAAAAATATATAAATTGATAAACGATTTGTGTAAATATTAATAAAAATAAAAGATCTCGTAGGGTAAAATAAGAATAAAGATTTTTTCTCATAGACAGGTTATCGTTAAAAGCATAAAATAAATAGTTTTATAATATATAATTTTGAATCGTATTTAAATAAAACCTAAAGAATTAAAAATTGATTTAACTAAATTTGATTTAATTAAAATTTGATTTAACTAAATTGAAATTCGATTTAAGATTGCTTTAAAAAAAAAAAAAGAAAAAGCAAGGTGGAATTCGTTTTGTCTTATAATCATAATAAAAAAAAAAAGAAAAAAATATATGTAATTAAAGGAATGTAGTGAACAATGGGAGCTAATGACAAACATAAGAAATTTCCATTAAACGGCTAATTAGTGAAAATAACTTTAACAAAGAAATTGAAAATAACTTTAACAAAGAAATTCAAATAACTATAACAAAGAAAGTGAAATAAAGAAAGTGAAATAACTCTAGCAGAGAATACAAAGAAATTAAATGACCAATGCGAACACCAGAAAGTCAGCACGGACCATAACTGAAACACCAGAGGATTAGTTACGTATTGTAGATTGAATCCGCAAGATAAGGACCGTAAAATATAAAAAGGGCGAATTTTCTATTCATTCCAGTTTTTTCTTATTATTCATTCATTAATTATATTATTTTCATAGATAGAGAGTATACGTCTAAAGTAAAATGCTGCATTGTTAAACCCATCGTGTGAACAACCGGCCGAATCCTTCCATGCAATACCAACAGCAGACAGTTCAAATTTCGATCATGGTCGTGTAAAACAAGAAGGAGACGGAGTGTCCACGTGGAGCCCACAGGATCCCAAAGACATCGGGAAAAGGATTGCAAAGAGTTAGCGCTAACTGACCGAATGAAATACTATCAGAAGCAACGCTCGGAACCGTGCATAAGGGAGAAAGCTAGGTAATGTTTATTTCAATTTCTAATTCACTAATAAAAAGCCGTAATAATAAACTCTGAACTTTATCTTACGAACAATAAGTACTAATTGTCTTTAGCTCCATTACCCAGAGATTTTAGTGTGATTTCAACTATAAGTGTATGCGTATAATTATTTTCAAAATGTATTTATAATATGAGATTTTAGTGTGATTTCAAATATAAATGTATGCGTATAATTATTTTCAAAATGTATTTATAATATGAGATTTTAGTGTGATTTCAACTATAAGTGTGCGTATAATTATTTCTAAATGTATTTATAATATGAAATTTTGACTGTATTAAATTTTATCTGAACTTGAACGAAAGTGTAATTAATTATATTATAAGACCAAACGAAGGTAATAGCGTAAATAGAGATTTCATGGATTAGTAATTACTTAAATTAGATTTAAAATTAAATAATTAAATAAAAGAAAAAGAAAGCGAGAAAATTAGCGCAGAGAAAGATTCTAAAATTGATTTTTAAGTAGGCGGAGTATATTTTGTTGATTATTGTAGCTGAGCTAGCGGGAGCGGGTACTAGATCGTATTGGTCAAGCAGACTTGTCGACAAGGTCGGCTGGCGCCCATAGGATTTCTTCCTTTAAATAAATAAAAAGTTTGATTGGCTAATATGTAGTCTAGTAAACGAGTATAAATGTTATTGGAAAATGTTTTCCAATGATGTTGATTACTCTACCCGAGGTACTGACAGCCCTGTGATAGGATTTTGTGTAAGAGGGAGGTACAAAATTCTGATCGAGTCATTATTATAAAAATTAAAACATTGTTATTGATTTATATAAATGATGTTTTTATAAAATTTACGAACGACGGTAAAAAGGGTTTAGGTATAATATATATATATTGTAACCTTTATAAATAGAGAGAGAGAGAGATGGGGGTGAAAAAAGAAAAAAAGAAGATAGTCAGAGAAATGAGAGATATAAAATGGAATGAAGTAGAAAGATGATGAAAAAGAGAGGGAGAAATGATGATTAGATGGAGATGAAGATGCAGAGATGAGCAATGAGAGAGACGAGATGATGATGATAATGATTAGATGACAAGATGAGAAAAGAGGGAGAGATGATGATGAGGAAGTAAGAGAAATGATGATGATGAAGATGGAATAGATATTATTACTAAATAGAAGAGAGAGATGAAGAGAATGAAGATGGAATAGGAATAAAGATGAAGATGAGAGAGTGATGAAGAGATAAAGTTGAAAAGAAGAAAGTGAACTATTAGTAGAAGAGACTCTTAAGGACTTGGCTCAGTGGGGTTACAATAAATTTAGAGAAAGAGATGATGATCCAAAGATGTATGATCAGATAGAGACCAAATCCAATACTAAGGCAAATATAACTAGTATGGCATATTAATGATTTACGAATAAGCAATAAAAATATAAATTTTAAAATCATTAGACAATAGTTATTGGAATCAGCCTACCATCAAATCACACTCCCTGAATAAGAATACATGATACTTTGATTGGAAGGATTATTACATTAAATGTAAAACTCTAAGGCAACAAGAGCAAACAATCTCAGGGGTTTTAAAACTAAAACTCTTGTGCAAAACTAAAAGATTAAATGAAGTTGCCTATTAAAGAATTGCTAAGATAAATAAACAAGTGAGTGATATCTTGGTCGACCATAAAATAACTACCTTATTGTTCAAATATGGAACAATAAACAAAAAAATATTAATTTAATAAATCAATTTAAATTTACAATAATAATGGCCTATTACCCAAGATATTACTCGAGCAAAAAAAAAGGGCCTTTCCCCATACTCACAGACAACCTACTTAAGACCTCAAATGCAGATGGATTATAAAATTCTAAAATAAAGGTGATGATAAACAATGTGTAGCTAATGTCAGATAATGTGCAGCTTTTAAAATAATAATAAATACTCTTCTGAGGCATTAATTTTCTACATCTTATATTGCAGAATCTTCAATCTGAGAAGATATAATGCTAATTCAAAATCAATTATAAATGTGCATTTAATTTAGTATCTGATAGAATGTAATTATCTGTTACTGTGATTCAATCAGAGAATCACTTAAATTAGCATGGCTTTATAATTCAAACCAGTATCAAATATATTTTATAAACATTATAATATGTTTGTGAATTTTTGAATTGAAAATTTTTATGAACTGTGAAACTCAAGAGAATAATATTTTCATATAAAAGTAAACCAAACAGCAACAAAATTTTTGGAATAATAATAATAAGGTTTATTATTTAAATCAATGAAAATAAAATATTTAGAATTAATTTTACTACAAGCATTGCCAACATGGCGCTGAAATCTTTTATTACAAATATTTTAGCTTTGTTTAAAATTTTATTTTGGCTTACAAAATAAAATAAAAATAATATGAACAATTTCTTTAGATTCACTTACTGAATACCTATCCTAGATTCTTTTAAATGGGTTGTTTTAATAAACAAAATACTAGATAATGAATACCTATAATAGCAAACAAAGGCTATTTAATACCAAATTCTAATCTCTTTGAAAAACAATCAGAGATTTCAAATCTTTAAAACTTAAATTAAAATAAACTGAGTCTAATAATAACAATTCTATTTCTTTATTATAATTATTAGCATATTAACAATATGGTAGTGTTATCTAACAATCAGAATAACACATAAGAAGCTTAAAATTATAATCCTGAGCTTAACAAATGTTAAGCTGGAATAAGAATACTTAGCATATATTTAAAAATATTATCACCAGTTATACTGACAATTTATTAAGCAAATCTTTTAGCTAACTTTAAATTAAATTAGATATATGGGCCACTCATTCATTAGAAGTCATTCATACATTTTCTTTTAAAATAAATTTTGTCCACATAAAATATTACCTTGAATGTGTGTTAAAAATAAAGACCTAAAAACTTACAAATCCAGTCGTGAAAAATCTGGATGAACATACTAAAATTAGTATGTGTGAATTGCCTCTTATACCATATGCATAATTTAACATACTTAAAATGAATATAGATTATTATTGGTTAGCTTGTGCATGATAAAACTATCATAGCAACACAATTCAAACATGGATATACCTATGAGCCTTAAAATAGCTACCACTACCTGAAGAAACAAAGTTCCTCCAAGAAGCATATCTTGTCATAGCAAACCTAAAACAAAATGCAACATCACCTACTGTGGTGGAATTTAGCATTAATTCATCATGAATAATAGGCCAATAATATAAGAACACATATGCTCCACAGAGCTGGATAAGAATGTGGTGGTCTTCAAATATACCTAACTTTGAGGCAGAAACTAAGATGCCTGGACCTTGTCTACAGTGCATCAAGAACAGTAAAAACATACCAGAAAAGCATGATCCTCTCTCATGGGATTTCAATGCTAATAAATGTGATAATCATCATCTAGAAAAATACAACTATAAGACATACAGTAACCCACTATGGGCACAAGCACTATCAATTAATGGAAAAGCATTACAATAAGGATGGAGGACCTTGTCTACTCCATAAAGCATACTCAAAATAGTTAACAGAGCCTATCTCTATGAGGCTAACAAATACTAACTAATGACAAGATATGTACTTCACATGAATTAACTAAGTTATCACTAAGAAATTTAAAATAACAACACGTATATCTAATGCAAAAACCAACAAAGCAAAATTGAGTCAATCAACTACTATTAAGAATACTTTAAAATTAAATGCATATAAAATTCTTGGCAAAGGCACAATGCACACATAATAAAATATTAAATACTAAAAAATATTGTGACTCGTGGACTTTAAAAGATTGCAAATTAAAAAGTGAGAATGTTAATTCTTAATGCATATAAAAATTATTTGCAGTTAGTAATAATGTAGCATTCATAAAACAAATGAATGGAAACTCTCTGATAAACCTTCTTGGCTGAATTAGAATAAAAACTGAGTGAAACATCCCACATATAATAAGATAAGACTGTAATATTTAAATCTCTGGAAATGAAATTATCAAACAAACTTAATTTGTAATAGGCATATTAAACATAAATAATAGCATATAATTTACCTGAGAGTAGCAGAATATCAATCTACTTATTCTATAACCCATTAAACTTAAAATTGTTACATAAATTTAACTGGTATATTTATGCTAATAAAGTTACACATATTTTAAAACAAAATATATAGCATAAATATTTTTCCGGTTTCCTTATTTTTTTAAAACCAATAAAATACTGACAATAATAATAAAAAATAAGAATACAGTAACTTAAGCTCATGGTTTCAGCTCTGTACTGGCTTTCCCTTCCAGATATGTAGATAATTTACTGAAAAATAATTTGACAGTATTTGACGCTCCCAGTCAAAATGTTCATAAGTATGACAATGATTGGTAATAAAATGAAACATGTTTTTAATAATTCTTCAAAGACATATTAATTTCTTCCTTTAAAGATGTAATAAATATTAAAATATTAAAATAATAAGATAGGCCAGCATTGGAAAAAATAAATTCTTCAGCTGATAATATTTTATAGCATCTCGGGTTTATATTCATAATAATATTACTTTCTGATTTTTTTTTATTTCCGTTTTCTCCTTTAAAAAAATGCATTTACTTTTTTTATATAAATATTTTTTTAAATTAGTTCTCATACAACATTTTGAAATCCTATTTCCAAATAATTTCCTCTTCACTCTGCTTACCATAAGATAAGAATTATTTTTCTTAAAATTCTCTTTTTTTATCTGTTTTTCACTTGGCTAAAATAAACTATTTTATTTCAGGTCAAGGTATAAGCATTAAAATTTTAAGATATACTATTATTTGAAAACTCATCCTTAATTAATGGCAGTCTATAATATTTTGTCCAACCATTTTTGGAATAAGATAATTAATATCTTGTATTCAATACATTGTAGTTGAACACTAGGCAAAGTTAATAAAAATTATACTATCGCTTAGCAGATAAACTTTATTCTTCCTAGTTGAGTGCAGTATATTTCTCACATCTCAATCATATGAGAAATATGCATTATTAAACTTGAATATTTATTAAAGTCAACATTAGGTATCAAAAATAAATTTCAGACTTAATGACAGCTTTAAATAATTTTATCACAAAGATATTGACACATTTTAAATCTATAATATAGTTCACTATAATGTCTTTCAATTATCTTGCTTATATTTCAACTTAATTGGATAAATACTGAGCATCCTCCAGCTAAAATAGTTCAGTACAATATAGTGTTTAACAATGTAAATAAATACTAATGGTTTGTATCTTAATTTTAGTTTCCAAAAAGACATGCAATAATACATAAATAGGATAAGAGATGCATAACTTCCTTTGAACATTTTTGTTACTACGGTTTCAAAAATTTTGACTGAAAGTTGAATATCAGAAAATAGTTACCTTTCTAGATTCAGCCATTCATGAATGTAGAATAATTTAAAAATATTTTTAAACATACTTTACTTTTAACAAAATAATAACTTTTAAAAAATAATTACAACTTTTAATTTTTATTTTTGTGAGAAGTTCATGATTAGACTACGCAGACAGCAGATCTATGACTCTTCCACACACCTATTTATTTCTGATAATTTCTTTACTCCACCCACTCATCAACCTCTTTTTAAAACCAATCAAGTTTTATATCTAATTTTAACACATTTGACAGATCAGCTGAAATTGATTGCTAATGTAATTGATTTAATTATTCCAAAATCACATGATCATTAACAATTTCTAAACAAAAGTTAATTATTAAATATTTTATGTAACACTTTAAAATAAAATATTTTACATAAAATTAAATGAAACAAATATAAAAATTAGCACTAGTTTTATTTATCAAAACTTTTAAACATTTAGTGTTAAAAATTTTATTCATTCATTTGTTTTAAATCAATATTACAATTAAATTATTTATTCCTACGTTCACGTTTTTTCCATGCATGCATATACATTCACAGATGAGGATGACCTACAAACATGAACTCTTGCTAATTACTTACAAGTTATTTAAAATAACTAAAAATAAATAAAAATACTAATGAATATTAAATTTAAAATAACTTTATAAGTTTAAATGCTAATTTAAATTACATATTATCTGACTGTTTTAAGATTAATTTAAATATTATTTTTAAGTCAATTTAATACTATTTATTACTTTAAGACTATTCTTGATATTTTCCTTAAGTCAACTTACTATTTTACATCTCTCATTAAACTAATTACTACATTTTACTAATTTTTCATATATAATCATTCAAAATTTAACAAATATCACAATACTATCATTATTATCCTATATTATTTACTAATTAACTAATGTCTTCTATTTCTTATCATTATTTAAAAAAAAAAATAGAAAATTACAAGTAAAAATTTAAGCTAATATCCACTTTGGC
This sequence comes from Epiperipatus broadwayi, assembly GCA_028023455.1. NCBI lineage: Eukaryota > Metazoa > Onychophora > Udeonychophora > Euonychophora > Peripatidae > Epiperipatus > Epiperipatus broadwayi. The sequence continues at coordinate 4,263,383 of JAQFVV010000098.1, read as the reverse complement.
ACCTGTTGGAGCGAAGTAAAGTTTCACATATCTACAATATATATATATATTGTAATGGTTTCCATACCTGTGTGAATCGCATATATATATATATATATGGTATACACTTATTTATGTATTTAAAACCTACGTTTTTTTTTCTTAAAAAAAATATAACACAAACTTATATATATAAGTAATTTTGCTCGGTACTCTTATCACTTGCCCAGCATATTTACGGATGTCAATTTCACTCCAAGCGCCAATCCTATCTACGGGTAATAAAAAATTATGCTGGGAGAAATCGAGTATCAATTTCTATAGAGCATCTACCTCTGGCTAGCTCACTCAGGGGTGGTGGTTGTTACTGTGGAAAAGAGGTGAGAAACAGATCAAGTGTGCACGTAAATGCCTAAATGATTCACTAAATTTATTATTTTGTTCTTAATACTACTCTCTAATCTTATGATATGATCTAAGTTTAAAAGAAATTAACACTGAATGCGCACACTTGTAATTAAAACTCGAATTTAATATTTATTAATAGAAAAAAAGCAAAATCCCTTTATTATGTATTGGCCTGTGTTCATATATTTGAATAACACACATGCAAACACATACTCTGCATGGGTTCATAAATATAACAAAACATATATATTATAGAATACAAATTAAATGCATAAGTCCTTATCCAGTCTATTCATTCATAGAATCACATTGGGTGTTATTTCAAATATTTCTTTGTTTTCTTTTAGCCCTTATGCATTATTATTTTATTGAAAATAAGTTCTTATTTAAAAGATAACTGGCATTTAAGAAATTATTTGCATTACCTTGATTTTTCTCACTTGGTTACAGATGAATGGTAATGTTCGCTGGCTTTGAGTTGTGACATAGTGAACAAGTGATTTTTTGTAGTCCTCCATTAATTCCATAAGGCACAATCAATGGCATTCGGTGAATGTCATTTTACCTGTAGTTTAGAAAGAGCTTCGCTCCTATATGGACAGCAACCGCAATACTTCCACAGGATGGCTAGCAGAGCCCGGTCCGTTCTTGTCCTTTATCACAGCCTGTTCATGGTTGGCGAATAAATATAATTTTTAAACTGATATTTCTGCAATCTTGCTCATGTCAGTAACAGTTCTGGAATGTCTCTCAAAGTTAAAACTCCTTAATTAAAATACTGTTGTTCTCTTTTCCTCATTTTAACGAAAACCACGTGGTTTGCAAATAGAAAACCTTTCAGCAACTTTTCTTTTTTGATGTTCAAGAATTTTAATTACACCTTGAAATCCACACTTGACCATTCATTGGCTTTTACTTATAACATTTTCTTTCTAATTAAAATAGCCTTTATCTCGACAGTGATCTATATATTTTTGGGTTCTTTATTTTCATTTAATATATCTTTTGAGAATTTGTGTCTTTCATCATCCATCTTGGAATTAATTTCCTTTTAATTAAAATACTTTTATTCATGAAGATAGCAATCTATACCTTTCTTGCAATTAACATATCTTTTTGGAAATTCTGTCCTTCGTCGTCCATCTTGGAATTACAGCTTGGCCATGTAAATTTTCTTCTTTTTATGAACTTATTACCCTCACTCACCCATGCAGTAATATAAATACACGTGTTTCTAAACAAAATATAAGAGCACAAACCATATAACCCCCCTCCCTCTTATGTTTCAATCTATTTTTATTTACCCATTTAAAATATATACACACCCACGTATATAACACAAAAAAAAATAATTTAACTTAATATTACTTTTGATCAAGTATATATATATATGCTCGCTTATATCATACTATGCCTTAGAAGAGGGTTTGAATGCAGCCCTGTTATAATATATATATATATATATATATAGTAGGTCATTGACTTCAAACAGCATTGACTTCAAACTCTGCATTACAAACCACAAAGACCTCAGAGGAAAAGATGGAAAAACATTTTTATCCTTTTATTTGTCAAAGGTGATAACCTAGATATTTTGAATACTTTAATATGTATATTTAAAAATTAAAAATTAAGCATATATAAATAGTTGTCTGTATCTGTAAACTCTATAAATCATTTTCTAAGTCTGCTTATTAATTTGTTCCTTTTATTTATATCTAATGAATTATAATTTTGTTCTTTTATTATTAACAATGTAATTTATATACTTGTCATTACTAATTTATTCCATGACTTTAATACTAATAATATTAATAATCTGTAGCTTTTCAAAACGTTTAGATGACTTTAGACAGACATGTATTATTTCACTACTTTTTGACTTTATTTTCAATAGACAAATTTTACAGATAGTAGTAGGTAGTGAATATATGCATGCATGTGTATGTACAAACATTAAGATTTAAACATTTGCAAATATATTTAAAAGGGTTTTAAATAATTTCATATTTTCTATGTAAAAAAAATTTCTTTTTTATATTATTTAAATCCAATTTTTTTTTTATTTAAAAGTATTAAAATTTAGAGAGAAAAATTATCAACTTTAAAGACTTCAATCTAGTGTTAAAACTTGAGAGAGGGATAAATTCAATTTTAACATAACTTCAGTGTTAGAAAAGTGGGAGTGAGAAAAATACTCATTAGTAAGCAGTTTAACAACTGTGTGGACAATTTTTATTGGGAAAACCAACACACAAATATACCAAGCAAAACCAAATAAGTTTCTGGGTTTCCCATTTCATTTGGGAATGGGGCAGATGAGAAGAACAATACAAGAGAAAATCTTAACACAAACAGAAAGAATCACAGACTCACTTGCTAAATCATACCTTTCTCTATACTCAAAGATTGCTTTCTTCAACCAACTGATAATGAATAAAAATCACATACTACCTACCAGTGATAAAGTTTACCAAAAAAAATTATATCAACAGTAAACTTTCTGTGCAATAAACTACTTTGGAATAAAAAGGTGGCAGCCATCTCAATGAGGCAATTAAGCCAACCCAACAAACTATATGGGCTTGGATTACATACAATTCCAACTTTTTACACACAAAAAATAATAAATCTGCTGATTACAATGTTTACAAAGTTTCCAAATATTCAAAAAATAATAGATATAATATCCACTAACCGACCACCTCCCCCAGACAACTATATAGTCACACTTTTAGACAGCATATGAAATCAAAGGGACAAAATAACCCTGATAAAACTCAATTCAATAAACATACTGGCACTTACATAGCCTAATAGAGCAGACACAATAAGATATCAACCACAAAATAGTCCTTGAAATAAACAATGGACAAGCTCCTAAAAAATATAAAAATTGGTACCTGGAGCCTAAATTATTTGACTTGATAGTCAAAGTAAATCTGAATGCCTTGTCTATATCACCCTTCATCCATTTTAAAAAAGTTATTTACAAAAATAGACCCAATGCGCAGGTTGTCCCAAAGAGAAGAAGAAACACAACATCATTTTCTAAACAAATGTCTGGGATTGGGAAGGGTAAGACAAATAATGATAAATAACTACCATCAGAAAGACACAGCAATGGCAAAAATTCTCCAGGTATACAAAAAAAATGCAAGCCCAACAATAAGAGCAGTGACATTTAGCTTGTATGCATATTGATACACCAGATGTAAATTCAATTTTGACTACAATGCAAAACAAAACATCAACACATTCCACCATAAGCTAGAAAATATAAAAGAAAGGGATAACATGCTAGCACCACCAGATATTTTTGCTGCAACTTGGTCCTATTTAAACTAAAATCAGCACTATAGTTGAACAACTGGAAAAGAGATACAGAATAACACAGCTAAAAAAAGAACACAATACACCAAAACTGGCAGGACACCCACGATGGGGTCCATCAACATAATGTACATAAAAAAAATTAGACAAGCTGAATTCAGGCAACTTTTGATGCCTTAACCGTTTGATTGCCTGACTCGTCAAAAAACAAGAAGATTTGACGTCACTCTAAATCGGCTACTTTTTATCCCACGTATACATATTATACATCATTCGAAAGAAAATCAAAATTTCTGTAAGATGGTTCCCTCTTCAGAATTATTTTACAAGTAAAAAATCAATAATTATGACTGTATATGTCAAACAAAACCAAAGCACTACCTTCTCACTACTTTTCTTGAATCTTATTGGCTGTCGAACTTCTGTCAGAAAGAAATATGGCTGCCAAAAAGTAAAAAGTTACATTTGTTTTGATTTTTATTTCAAAAATGATAAAAAAAATGTTTACAACATTTTAAACAATATTTGAATTGAATTACAAATTATTATTGATAAAATAATACTAAAAATCAAATTATTTTAGAAAAATAGTTAAGATGTTACCAAGAATTATTTATTTATTGCTACATATTTATCGTAACCTTAAAGTGAAAAAAAAAAGATTGTGTCTGAAATGTTTTTGGTTGGTCGAATAATGGTTACCTTTCATTTCACTGCAATTAAATATTTTTTAAATTATAAATCAAATTTTATTTTTAAGAAGACTTTCGTTTACTTTCATAATCTGACAAATTATTAATATACTTTTTACAAACGAAACTAATGTATTTATATTATTAAAAGTGAATCTATTTTAACAATTGATTTTGTTAAAGTTGTGAGTTGGCCAATTAAAAGCTTTGATTTTTAACTCATTCAGCCAATTATATAATCATCATTGAAAGGGTTAAAAGTAGCAAAAATACAACATAAAGAACTCACAAAAAAGTTTATTCTCTTCTATATATATGTAAACAATCTTATGCCCAGCAGAACTGTTTAGACACACGAACAGACTTATGCTTACCGTGTAAGCCCAATTTTACCAATGTAATCATTGTTTTTTAATCAATAAAGTATGATTTGAAACATAAAATTAAAAAGAATTGTTGATCACTTTAGACCACCCAATGAATAAGATAAAGTTTTTAAAAATGTCTATCACAGCTGCACTGATAAAGTGCATTTTTATAGATGACCAGGTCTTTCTCTCAACTAAAGCTGTATTCTTTCAATTTTCTTACTATGAAGCTGCATTCTAGGATGGATATAAGCCTCTATTGAAAAGATTAATCACTCATATAGAGATATTAACAACAAGCATATTCAGCTATTTCATATTTTTATAATCATAAAATATTAATCATAACAGAAAATATATCTTGTACATTACAATATGGAAGGCTGCATAAACTATATATTGTTGGATGATGACTTGCCAGAAGATTTTAGATCCATTCTCTCCATTAGCAAAATATGGCAGCATTTATCAAAAAAAATATGTTAACATATTCTAGTTGCCCATGTCCAAAATTTATCACATCTATTTTAATTGAATTCTAAATACATCTTTCAACAACAATTAAAATCAAAAAACACACACTGAAAACAGATTGAAAAATTTTGCTTTTTTATAATTTTGTTGTGAAATAAACTGTGTACTTATTAATTAATAAATTGACAAACTTTCTATTAGTATTTAATTCCAACAATTTTGATTTGTTTCTATAATTAATAACAATATTTCAGTCTATTTCATTTCTTTTTATTACAATTATACTTTTTGGTTATTAACTTATACTTTTTTTAAAATAAAAAGACACAATATTAATAAGTGCATAACAAATTTCATATTAATAAAAATTTTAATTATCATATATGTTGGAATTAGGTTAATTTACATTACATTATTGTCACTAAATATTCATGCTATGACACTAAGTCAGACATCATTACTGATTGATATAAGTAAAACAGCATTTATATTTATATATATTGTTAGCAATATTCCAAGTCAGCTGATGAAGAAAGTTGTTCTTAAAATGCATGTATTCTTCAATGTTTTATCTTTTTTTTTTCTATATTATAGTATGATAGTCATAGAAAAAATATATTATGCTCACTTATTAGAGTTGATATCAGTTCAATTTACATTTAATTTAGATATATTGACTTATTTATTACATAGATTTACATATATAGACAGAGGAAGAACGCTACCTCAGGTAAATAAAGTGATTATTGAAATATAGAAAAAAATTACATCATTTTTTAAAAAACAAACTCTGACATATAGTACAATATATATATTTAAATCTACAAAGTCAAATTTATTTTCAAATTTTAATAAAATAGCTCTTAAAGTATAAATGAATAATTAAAAAACAAAGAAAAACCGCCGGTTATTGTTTTTTTAAAAAAAAATAATAATAAAACAACGAACCTTTCGCTGTCATAATGCTTCAGGAAATACATTTATGTAAAATTATTATTGATTGAATGAATTCAATTTAAACTTTATTCGATATAAAATACTTCACATAACAAAATTCATCTCAAAAATATTGATTTCATTACATTTGTTGATTTCATACCTACTTTTCCAGAAGGAAAACTTTTTTCATTATTGAAAAATAATTTATTTGCAAGACTTTAACATATTTTCTGAAAGGCATCATTAATTTCTATGGCAAAAAAACCCCGCCATTTAAAACGAGATCTAAAGTTACTAGGTTAACTATTGGCAATAACTTACATATTTATAATACTTTATAAAATATAATATTTAACATTAATGTTATCCATTTATTAAATATCTATTAAGTTCTTTGCTATGCCTAGTTAAAAAAAAAGTAGAAACAACAAATTAGCAATAATTAGCAGATGACTATTATCATTTAATTGAATGTTATATGTATGTTAATGATAAAAACATGTTTTTTAATCATAGAAATAATTAATAAAAGTATGACATTCATGATTTAGGCAAAACTCTCCATACAGTAGTGCCACTCAGTACCAACCAGAGTAATCAATGGCTGCCAGAAGGCTTGTGCATAAACTTCCAATCTAGTGCCTACTCATCCAATATCCCCAGACTAGTTTCTAGCTTGTGGCCTTCATCAGTGAGGAACTATTGAGCTTACTTTGAAAATATTATTGTGTTTTCAATTTTATTCTCATAGTTTTGTAGTTAAGTAGAGGTAAGAGGTGGCTGCTGGAGGGTTGCATTAGATCCTAAGATCTAGATGCAGTGCTCTCAGATCCAAATCTACTCACCATTGATTACTCTGGTTGGCACTGTGTGGAAATACTGTATGATGAGTTTTGCCTGTTTTAATAACAGTAATGTGCTAACATAGTGTACCGGGTTGAACCACTGAAACCACTTACTTATACGTATATATAAGTTTTGGCTGGTTTCAAACTCTTTCATAATACATTTATAATCTTATAAATGTTACGTAAACAAACCAGCATGTTCGAGCAAAATGGGAGATCTTATTGATAGACTAAGAACAATGGCCCACATCGGCTGCTAGATTCAAATCCCTACTATCCAAATACTTTATTTGTTTCGGGGTAAACCCCGGGGTGCCAGCTAGTCTGATGGCTAACGTATTCGGGCAGTAGGCTCATAATCCAGTGCTCAAAACATTCCCTAAAACTAGCTCAGTCTAATTTTAATTCAATAACAAAATTATACAAAATTAGTAATGGAAAGAATTAATAAAAAGGTTGGTAAAAAAAATTGACCGACAAATAAAGTTTAAGTTTAAAGACATTTTATTTTAATTAACATTAATTAAGTTTAAAGATAATTTATTACCCAACATTAATTGACTAAATTTAAACATCTTGATAAATCTAATTTAACACATGCACATTGTTAAAGTAACACATTATAACATATATCTGGTGAAAAGCATAAATAATATGTGACATCATTAAATTATCTCACATTCACACACATGCATATCAGTAGTTCATTTTATGCATGCTTAATAGTTCAAATTACTTTACTCGGTAGGATTGACGAATTACAGCGGTGACTACTACGTATAAATGATAATAAATAAATGTTTACCTAGGATTTTTGGAATGTGGATATTGCTTGTTGTTGGCTGCTTCTGCTGTGTCTGATGGATTATATCTAACCGGTTAGATTTGGACATTTCTTGAAGAGATTTTATGCGAATCCATTGGTTTTATTCTTGAAAACAGTTGAACGTTTGATAGAGGATTTCTGAGTTGTTATGCAGACATTATTTCACAGGCAGGTTTTAATGATCTTGTTGGACTAAAAAGGCTGAATTACGAGCATATATTTCCAGAAGCTGCTCAACAATGCATTTTTGTTTCTGGATACCTAATAGAAATGCACTGTTATCTGAACTGAAACAAGACTGTCACTGCAAACTAGACTGAAAAAACTGTAACTCCAATAAAAATCTGGCTATTTATGTATCTGAATTGTTTTTGTTTTAATATTCTCTGGCAATAGGTGCAATAGGTGTTGTCGAAATTCCATTAGTAATTAATCGTATGACAATGTGTTTTTGAAGATTGTTTAATTAGTAGTAGCTTTCATAAACGTATTGTTTTTATATCTTTAATTAGTAGCCCACCACTGGTGTGGTTTTTTTAAATCTTTATTTAACTTAATAACCATCGCTGTGTTTTCCAAATATAATTTCTTTTTTAACTTTCATTTACATATATATATATATATATATATTAATATTCTAACACACATACATTTATTTACACTCGCACTCACATATCTAATTTATTATAATAACCTTGAATAAAAAGAGATTTATATACTTTTTAAATTTTGAATTACTTATTTTTACGAATACTAATTTAGAAAAACTTTACTTTCTTTTATAACACTTTTAGTTTGACTTTAAGAAAAACCCCTTCCCACTTTTAATCTTTTATTTCAAACTCTTTTACAAGAAAGATTTTTTTTTTATTTTAATAATTTTTTAGACAAAATTATTTTATATATATATATTTATGTGCCAAATTGGCCTTGGCACAATAGGAAATAGTGATCATGTGATGTTTAGTGGTTTTATGTATAATTTCATATAATATTCAATTGACCAAACACTACACTACTTTTACAATGCTTTATTATCCAACTCTTTCCTGCAGTTAACAGTTTTGATTACCCCAGAAATCTTCTTCAGCTAAGATTATGAGATATAGCAATCTGAAGAAGAGAGTTTGGGCAATCGAAACTGTTAACTGCAGGAAAGAGTGGACAATAAAGCATTGTAAAAGTGGTAAAGGGTTTGGTCAATTGAATATTATATGATATACATTGGACAATGCAATAGGAAACAGTGGTTATTACATATAATTTTGATGATCAATTAAAATTCTGTAAGATAAATAATTTACATGATGAACAGAATACAAATACGTTTTTATGTTCACAAATATATGCATGTATTGATTACAACTAAAGAGTGATATAGCAATACGAAAACAGTATTTGTAAAAATGGAATGTTTTTCTCATTTATTCAATTATGCTTTTTTTTTGTTAGTACATGCACTTCATCTGACTAGATATGTATTTAACAACTAGCACTAGATATTGTTGGATTGCTGAAAGATTAAAAATTATTATGAATAAAAAATGTTTATGTAAATATTCTAGTTAGCTTAAAAACTTGTGTTCATGAATCTGAAATTCATGTCATGAACTTAATTTTACAATGAGATTTTATAAATATATATTAATTCTACTATTCTCATGGATAAATTATGAATTCATAGTATTTCCTGGTAGCTTCATTCAGTGTAATAAAAATATAATAGCTAAATAACTGATATTTCAGTACAATAATAAGTAATTTTTCAGAGCTTTGTTTTCTCAGATTATAAAAAAATGTGTGGCGAGATTTAAAAACGTTACTTTTTTCTTTTATTATTTTCTCCTCATATTCAAATTCTATTGGTTGAGCAGTTTTAAAAAATATTTTATTCTCCAAAAGATTTTCCAAATATTGCTAATTTTCTTCAATTTGCACTTCCATTTATGCTCTTGTGCCTTTTAATATTCTCTATAGCCTCCTCTAGCAGTCTCTTGTCATATTGTTCAATTTTTTACAGAATATGTGTTTTATTAAAATTGTTGTCATGGTTAGTTAATTTTATGTGTGAATAAATGGGTGTTGAATTGGATTTTTCTGTTATTGCTAAAATATATTTTTCCTTTCTTATATTATTCTACAATTGGCCTGTCCAATATATGAAAATGAATAAACTCCACATGAAATTTCATATATACCATGAAACTCCAAAATAATTCTATCTTTAGAACATGTAAAGACTTCATTAATTTTTTTTAAATGTAGCATGGATATTTTTTTTTTAAAAAACATTACCAATTTTATCAGTTACTTCATTTATATATGGCAGAACTGTCTTAATTTCTAAAGTACCATTTTTTTTTATTATAAGAAAAAAACCCTATTAATTATCATGTGAGCAAAATCATTATGAAAAAGCATTTTTATAGTAATAGACATATCTCGGTGAAAATGATTGTCATCAGAAAGTCTCGTAGTTCTCTCAAATAATGTCTTTGCTATTAAAAATAATGGTGCTGAATGGTAATGAGAAGAAAAAATGTAGATATCTTGTAGTGTGTGTTTACTTACTACATATACCATGGGATAAAGGAACCATTCTTCTTTCCTTCAATTAAAACAGCTAAGAATGGAAGTTGGTTACCATTTTCTACTTTCATAGTAAATTTTATGTTGTTGTGAAAAGATTTTAAAATAATAATTAATAACCAATTTTAAACAACAATGAACAATGATTAACATTGAAATTTGCCCATTTGCAGTTTATATTGTAACTATCAAAAATATTAGCTTGACCTCTATTAAATAGATAGTCATTATAATAACACACTTTAATGGAAACAAAATATTTAAATATTAAGAAAATACTATAAAACGTGTATTAATAAATAATAATATCTCAGGGTTATGAAATCAAAATATAACTGAATATTTGTAAATAAAAATAAATTCATCTAATAATATTGATATGATTAGTTATCATATTCGCTCTAAATTTTCACAATCCATGTATCAAATCTAAAGTTATCCTAGAGTTTAAAAGGTATGTATAATAAATAAGCCTCTCAAAATTTTAATCATTGACTATAAATCTTTATTATCATTATGACTAAATAACAATGGGTATTTTACCAACAAAATATCACATAATCACCATTTCTTTTGGTTACACAAGTTATGGGGATATTGGAAGAGTAAGGACTAGATGGGGATTCATGCACAAACCCTGAATACATTGACTACTAAGGCTGAACCTGGGTGGCTGGAGTGTCTGGAAAGTTTGCTATTGTTAAAAGGTTATTTTATTATATTTAACCCATATACCAAGTAACTAAACATTAATCTTCACATTGTGTATAAGTATTAGCAATAAATATAAATAACATTACTATCAAAAATATTGTATCTTTGAACAAATGTATAATAATATCATATGACCATATTTATTTATGAGGTAAATAACAAATGCCAAAATAATAAAAGATAAAAACCAAGTAATTTAACAAAATCTAATTTATTAACAAACAAACAAAAAATATAAAATAAACAATAATAATAACTTAAGTTCTCAATACTCAAGCTTGAATCCTATTTTCCTATTAAAACAACTGTATGATTATATCTTTATGTGAAGTAAGACAAAATGCATCATTGAAGAAGGTTCTTAAGCAAAGGATAAAAAAAATAAGTATTAATAATTATTAATAAACATAGTGAAATAATGTTTTATTTGATCTCTATGTAAAATAGTTATCATTCTTTCTTCTATATATTTTACTAATATAAACTTTAATCATTTCTTAAAATGCAGACATTTACGCTACTATAATATAATCCTCTACAGATGAGACATTATGTTGCCTAATTTCTATAAATACAGATGATAATACATAAAATACTTATCTAAATTAACATTGATAAACAAAACACTATAACATGTGTTGTTAGCTTTTTTCTACTAAACAGCAATTTTATTTATCTAAATCTTATTGCCACAAATGTGATTACTTATACAAAATATTCTTCATACCATCCTTACCATATCTATATAGATAAAAAAGGGAAATTATTATAAAAATATTTAAACTATATAAATATAATCATTTGTATAAAGACTTCAAATACCTTCTAACATTTCTTTATAACAGCATAGGATAAAATTTAGAGACTGATAAAATGTAAAATATGATGTTTTAATTATGGATAATAACAATTACTATTAATTAAGAATCTCTTTCCAAGACACATTAAACACATATATCCATTATCAATGCTAAAATAATAATATAATTTAAAATATATTACCTGTATAATCATTTCTATCCATATTTTCTGCTTGCAAGAACTTTTATTTAACCAATAGCTATATATAATAATTATTAACCTTTGTGTTTTTAATTACAATATTTTCTCTGGCTGAAAATCAAGAAATAGTAGTTGTCTTTTGGCCCTCTACTAAGAAATTTTGTGAACCTTTTTTTTACACCTTTAAAATTCATATATATATATATATTTCTAACATTTTAATTTCAAAAAAAATTAAAAGACATCAAGATGATCAAATAAGCAGATTATTAAATTTTCCAATGCTGGATGTCTATTATGATTTGGAAATCTCAAACTTTATGAGATTACTTTGAGAAAATATTATGATGGTCTAAAAACTTGATTTTTTGGAACGTTTATGATCATTTTTGTTTAATAATTAGGTAATAATTATTGGAAATCAAAAATATATATTATTACATATTTATTTTTTATAGAAATGTTTTGTTTTTAAATACAAAGGCTAATTAGAATAAAAACTTCTGACAGCCACGACAAGGCAGCTTCTCTTGGCAGTGACCAGTCATCAACAGAAGACCTATATAAAGAAAAAATGTCCCATAAATTAAATAGTATGCACATTAAAGAGCCTCATAAAATAGTACCCTATGATGAATCAAGACAAACAGAAATTATCTACAGCTGTACAACAAAAAGAATGACACAACAACTTTACAGTTTAGTGATAGCTTAACAAAAATATACAAAAACTTTGAGACAGACTCTGACTCAGATATAAGCCATTCAATCTTTCAAATAGCCTCAAATGATAATACACATCTTCCCAAATTGTCTCTCAGCAAAAACTACTCTCTTAAACAAAAATTAATAGTGAAAAGCTTCCCGTTTCATCAGAATCAAATCTCAGCAAATTTTCATCTGAAAACCCCAACCTCTCACTAGAGGAGCTCAACAGAAATGCTACAGAAACAGCTAATATTAGCATAAAAGCTAGAAATTTAGACTTCATAACAGAAACAAAAGCCAATTTCTCACTAATAAAAAAAAATAACTCAAACCATGCACATCACATTATCAAAATACTTAATAAACAAACATACACTAACATAGCAAAAAATAGCACAATACAATAAACTATCTCAAATGGGAAAACTACTGTGTTTAACCCAGTGTTAACATCTAAGTTGATTACCAATACAGAAAACCCAAATATTAACACACAGAACATGATGATAATTGATTTAATTGAACAGCCCACTTATGTCTCAAATATCCATTCAAATCCCAGCCACTCTATTGACAATTTTACCACACAGAACTTCAGCAATGAGCAATATAAAACTCTTACTTATAAATTAACCAGACCATTCCCAATAATCTGCTCAAATCATTCTCAAATTATAGCAGCAACAAGAGTGTAATATTAGCAGTGACTGACTCTAACTGCTCTCTTCTAAAATTTACCATTGATGCACTTTGTACCATCATTAAACAAGCAAACATTTGTGAAGGATTTTATAGAATCCTAACTCATCCCAACGGCTGGTATATTGCGATCAATTTTACTAACTGGGCCAACCAAAATAATTTTAAAAAGACCTATAAAACCATAGACAACCACTTTATCTGATATGTGGACCTAAACTAAACAACTGCTCCATCTGGCAAAATAAAGAACTGTATCATGGGTTTTGAAGAGTCTCATCTCCAAGAAATTCTTTTAGCCTTCGATAAAATCAAGATTCAAATATTTACTGGAGAAGAGAGTTGGACTTCAAATTTTTTCAAGCACAGCCAATTTCAAAATATATCTAAAGCAATGAATTAGTCTTAATACCTACTGTTGTCAAATATAATGGTTCATCCATGATACTGTCTTTCCTTGGAGTCAGATCTTTAGAGCTTCTACTGCAGCCAAGGTTTCCACCTCATCAAATATTGTGTTGCAAGAATCTGTACTCACTGTGAAAAAAAAACTGCTACCATAAATGCCTTGAAGAACACAGCTCTCAAATCATTGACCCTGCAAGTCAAAGGATTCCAACACCCATATACACCTCCACAATCCAACAAATCAATGAAGAAGATCATTTCAAAATAGTCCAGAAATCTACAAAGAAAATCACATTAAAACAACTATAAATATCTTCATCAAACTCAAAGTCACAAACTAATAGAGCATATCATCCCCTCAATGATGAATCACAAAAAAATATAGACCACAGAAAGCCCAAATAACGTAACCAAATTACAACTCAATCTACAAAACACAATGAAGAACAAGCTAAAATAAGCAATAGAACCACTTCAAACAAACTCAAAAAAAAATGTCAGAATTAAACTCTACCCTACCTGATCTCCAACCCCAAAACTACCCTATTCCCCCTGCAGTAACTCATTAAGGAAAGACAGAAGAATAAAATTGCCAGCAAAACCTGACAAAGAAATATAAACAACCTGTAAATCAGCCTCACTATTATGATGATGGGAGTGATATGGATTTGAGCTTCCTATACTCAGTAAACAAAAAAAAGAAAATCCACTGGACCAGCAAAAGACAGTTCTGAAGATGAAGATAGATCTTTTTTTCTTTTGATTCACAAAATACAGAATCATGAGAACAAACTAATCTTCGTCACAAAGTTAAAGCATTGGAAAAAATGAAAAAATCAGCTTTTGATAATTCAACTCTGGAAAGTTCCATAGAAGCTACAATACCTGAAACAATTCAATTTCTTCCACCAATTACGTCAGACCAATCCTCACATGAAATTTATCCTATATCTAAAAGTAAATCAACTCATCAAATCATTAACCAGCCTGCAGTAACTAACAGTGGAATTTCCCCCAAATCTCAATACGAAATGAAGAATTGTAGGTTTAAATGCCAGAGGTACCAATGCCTCAATGATAATACATGCCATATATTTAACCATTTGCGTTAAATATATATTTTAAAGTATTACTTTTTTTTTAGAACATAATAAATGAATTTTCTCGTTAGTACTATTATAATAAAAATCTTAGCTAAATATTTCAATAGTATGGATTAAAATAATCTAGATAAATTGATTAGCTCTTAGTTAATTAAAAAAAAACTCAGGTTATTAAATATTTGCTTGAAAGAATAAAACTGATAGTTTGAATTTTAAAAAGAATCAATTTAGAGTTTGCCATGTTTGGAGTAAATGTAATAGATAAAGTTATTCCATGCTGTATAAAAATGGTTATTTAGCTCTGTTAAACATTTTAGTTGTTAATTTTTAAAATAGTTTGAAAGTAATAATTTATTAAATGTCAGTTTAGATAAGAGTATTAAAATTAAAATTTTAAAGGTATTAAATATAACAAACTGGGATAAGTGTCAATATCTATTGGTATTAGTGTTAGGCAATAACTAATTTATTTCATTGTTTTAAAATAAGGGCTGTATTTAATGTACATATGTGTGTGTAAGTATTTGGAGCATACATTTGAAATATTGAAAGTTAAAAAGTTTGTTAAAATTAAATGTATTCAAAAAAAATACATCAAATTAATTTCCAATATTAAAACTTTTAATTAGAATAATGTAAAAGAGTTAAAGATAGTGAAAATAGTGTACAGTATTTGAATAAAAGAATATTTAATTTGAAAATAAATGAATAATTTATCTGAGTTAAAAATAATTTATTTAATTAAATACAAGTTAATAAAATTATAATTAGCCAAGTTCATTATTGTCTAGATGTTACATGATTAAATCATCTGGATTGACCAAGTTCAAGGTCAGATCAATTAAAAAGTTAAAATTATACTAGTAATTTACATATTATGACAAAATATTGGGATGAGATTGGTTTTTGGAAAAAGAAAACACAGTGGAAAATCTTGATGTGTGGTTGTATAAAAGACATACACTTTTATAAAGAAAATATTAATTTAATCTTGTTCATTAATTTTTAACTTCATTTTAGTTTTGACTTAAATCGACTGGTTGTATTTAATTATTATTATTTTTTAAAAAGTCAATTTTAAAATAAGTTTAAATAACGAAACATGGATCTAAACATTGTTTGTTTTAGGACATCATTCAGCGTTGGAGATAAACAATTTTTTTTAAAATTATATACAATATTTTATAAATTTATAAGTTGTACATTCTAACCTTAAGAATCTACTACCAATAACTTTGATTGGTTATTAGAATTGCACACTTTGGAATATTATCAAAAAATTTCCAAAGTGGTTGTAATATTTTTTCCACTTAATAAATGATCGTGCACAACCTGATAATATACACTAATTTATTTTTTCTGCTAAGCTACTGAGTGCATCATGGGATATCTGCGAATCTGATTTATTGTCTTCTATAATAAATATAGCCTTAAAGCTGTTCCTCAAGTCAGGCATTGGTGGCTGAGTGGTTAGTACAGCTGCCTCACAAGCAGTTGTCCCAGGGTTCCCGCTGGACACGTTGACACATTAAAAAAAAGATGTTCTTCAAATTTGATTACCTGCCTTTCTATATTTCTAGTCTCTCTAAACATACCAGATTTTACTGAGGGCTAAAATTACCAAATTACTTTTTGGAGAAAGGGGTTTGCTATTAACTGAAAGGAAACCTTTTGATTCCTCTTGGAGGCCTTAAAGGAACTTAGCAGGGCAAATTCCTAATGTCCACTCCATATGTTCTTGTCATTGCAGCTGTTATTACTATGTGATTATTCATATAGTATACGAAGATGGATGAGCTGCCAACAACATGCATTAGCCAGCGTGGTGAGTTTATTGGCTTTTTACCTCCGAGTTTAAGAATATTTTTTCCAATATATAAAATTATGACAAGCAAAAATAAATCATGGCCCTTATTCCCAGGAGGCTGTAAAGTCACCAACCAAAGCAGCGGTTGGTGGCCGAAGGCGGAGGGTGCTAAGAATCCACTGATTGTGGATTCAGGCTGCCAATTGATGATGACTTTTTATTTAGGTACTTACAACTGCAGATCACTTTCAAGTGAAGGAAGATTGCAATAGTTAGAAGAAGAACTATCTTATATTAAATGGGACATTGTTGGACTTTGTGAAGTTAGAAGAAAAGGTGAAGAAACAATTGATTTAAAAAGTGTACACATACTCTACTATAAAGGTACAAATATTGGAAGTACAAGTGGAGTAGGATTCATTATAAATAAAAAATGGAAGAATAACATTGTGGAGATTGATAGTGTATTGGACAGAGTGGCAAGATTAGTTTTACAATTTAATAGCAGGTACCAAATGCACATAATTCAGGTTTATGCCCCAACAAGTTCTCATAGTGATGAAGTAGTAGAAGATTTTTATATGGATGTACAAAAGGCTTATGATAAAAGTAAACAACATTTTAAAATTGTTATGGGAGACTTTAATGCTAGAATTGGTAAACAAATGAAAGATTAAAATGCTGTAGGTAATTTTGGTTATAGTAATAGAAATGAGAGAGGACATAAAGTTGTGGAGTTTGCAGAAAAAGAAAAACTTTATATTATAAATTCTTTTTTGAGAAAAAATGTTTAAAAAAAAAATGGACATGGAAGCATCAAAATGAAGGTACAGCAGAATTGGATTATATTTTGACTAACAGAAAATACATATTTCAAGATTGTAATGTTCTTAATAAATTTAACACAGGAAGTGATCATTGATTAATAAGATGTAAGATACATGTTAATGCAAAACTAGAAAGACAAAAAATATTAAGAAAAACAATACATACAGTTGATATTCTTAATCTTCAGAAACATTCTAATGAATTTAAATTAGAACTTACAAATCGGTTTCAAGTATTAGTAGATTTTGAACGCGATTCAGATTTGAATGACATTAATAGGAAAATAACAGATACACTTTTAAAAACTGCAACAAAGATAGCTGGTAGAAAAAGCAGCAATTGACCAATAAAATTTCTACTGAGACTAAAGAATTTATGAAGAAAAGAAGGAATATGAGGATATACAACAATGATGCATTAAAAAAGATTGAATATCTTGAATTTTGTAAAGTGGTGTGGAAAAGAGTTGAAAATGATATAAGAAAGTATAATTGTTAACTAGCAAGGAAGGCTGTAGAAGGAGAATAAAAGTCTAAAGAATATAAAACAACATTTTGGTATTGGTAGGAAATTTATATCTGCAATAAGAAAAAAAAGATGGCATTATTACTAAAAAGAGAGATGACATCATGAAATGTGTAGAAGACTTCTATCAAGAATTATATAGAAATAAAGAACAAGTACCTCTTATACCTATTATATCTTCTGAATTGCCCAGAATTTTGAAAGAGGAAGTGAGACATGCAATTAAATTTATGAAAGGGAAGGCTGCAGGTAATGATGGAATTATAATTGATATATTAAAAGAAGCAGGTGAAGAAATAGAATTTTTTTTAGCAAAGTTATATACCAAATATCTAAATGTTAAAGATGTACCAGATGATTGGAAGAATGCAGTATTAATATTAATATTTTAAAAAGGTATTAAAGAAGATATTAGAAATTACCGACCTATCAGCCTTTTATCAGTTTTATACAAAATTTTTACTAAGATAATTACAACTCGTCTAAAGAAAACACTGGATTTCCATCGACCAAGAGAACAAGCTGGATTTAAAAGTGGTTTTACTACAGTAGATTATATCCAGGTATTGACACAAGTTATAGAAAGGACAAATGAATATGAGTTGCGATTATGCTTAGGATTTGTAGATTATGAAAAGGCATTTGATTCTGTAAACATTTATTCAGTGATTAAAGCATTGGATAATCAAGGTGGAGATCCAGGATATTGTCATATTTTAAAGAATATTTATAAAAATGCAACAGCAACAATTAGATTACATAATGATAGTAGGAAAATCAACATTGAAAAGTGTGTAAGACAGGGTGACTCCACAGTGCTGCAAGAAGTATTTTGTGGATTAAAATGGGAAGCTAAAGGAGTGAAAATAAATGGAGATTATTTAAGTCATTTAAATTTTGCTGGTGATGTAGTTGTTTTTGCAAATAATGCTTTCAAGTTACAGGAAATATTGCAGGAGTTATCAGATGAAAGTAGGAAAGTAGGACTAAAGATAAATGTTAAAAAGACTAAAGTAATGTTTAATAGATTTTCTCAAAATATGAAAATACAAATTGATTATGATGAGTTAGAAGAAGTTAACAGTTACAAATACCTTGGTCAGATTATTAATACAGATGGAAACATAATGGAGGAAATTAATCATAGAATTAAACTTGGTTGGAGTGCTTTTGGTAGAAGTAACTTGATACTGAAAGAGAATATGCCCATGTGTTTGAAAAGGAAGGTTTTTAATAAATGTGTTTTGCCAGTTCTTACTTATGGATCTGAGACTTGGACACTTAATAGAAGAGCAATACAGAGACTTCAGACCACTCAAAGAAGTATGGAGAGATGCATGTTGGGAGTAATAAGAAGAGATCAAAAATGCAATGTATGGGTAAGAGAACAAACAGGTGTTACTGACCTCATTGAAAAAATTAAAAGACTGAAGTGGAGTTGGGCTGGGCATATTGCTAGAACAGATGATAATAGATAAGCAATTAAAATTTTATACTGGATTCCAAAAGATTGTAAAATACCCAGAAAGAGACTACATGTGAGATGGATGGATGAAATAAGAAATTGTGCAGGAGTGATGTGGATAAGAGAAGCTAAAGATAGGAAAAGATGGATTGAACTTGGACAGATCTTCATCCTGCAGTGGATTGATAATGGTTGATGATGAATTTAAATTTGAAAATCTTGATTTAGATCCACTTACAGCCTGAATATGATCATTAACATTGTGCTCAATATTGAGCTGCATATCAAGTTATCTCCATCTAACCACACAATTTTTATTAGTGCATATAAGAAAATTTGAATAATTTGATACACTGTGTCCTGATAAGCATTCTACAAAGCAAATGGATTAAGAAAATCTGTTTCATCAAGGCAAAATAAAAGTTGCATTGTAAATACATACCAATGACCAAAAAGATTATCTGCAAGTCCTTAGCCACATTTTCCTCTTAGAGTTCCATCCATACTTTAGTTGATGGAAACACAATGGTTAAAAATGCAATTTAATTCTCTTTTGATACAGTTTAAAAAATCCTAAAGAAATTCATCTACCATTTGAAACCTTATTTTTAGGAAATCAGCCATCTCACATAATCAAGAAACATTGAAAAGTGAGGTAATTTAATGGTCATGGAATACATAGTATTCACTTATTTGTATTTAAACCCCTCAGGTTTTGTAAAATGATTGCTAGAAATAGGGCTTTAGACCATACATTCAGTTTTATTTCAAACACTGAATTCATTCTCTGCCAGATATCATTTGTAAATTATTCTCCATCATAATAGAGTCACATAAAAATGTCAGCATTTACAATTTTTTCAAAAGAATTTGTTATTCTGAAATATAAATAAAATGATGTGGAAGATCTATAGTTGCAGAGGAATTGCATTTCATGAGACACTTTCAGGAATAGATATAGTTTATTGAGACAAAATTGAGTAAAAAGGCTTATGTAGATACAAAATAAAGATTTTTGCAGAAAATAAAACATAATAATGGTGAATTATAAAGACTAAATTTTTATTAAACTATGTTCATAAATATACATCTTAAAAGTAGAAATATAATTTTATAAAATTGTTATACTATCTTTTTAGATTCGTTCAAAAACTATACATATATAACACTTTCACATAATTTGTCATCATCATAATTTTCAACAATTATTGATCCACTCAAGATGGTTTCTCAAAGTTCAATCCATCTTTTTGATCTGTAGCCTCTCTCTTCTACCATATCACCTCAGAATACTTCCTTATTTTTATTAACCTTTCAACAACCAATCTCACATGTAGTCTCTTTCTAGGTTTTTGCAATCTGTTGGAATAAGATATCAACTGTCTGTCCATTTATTAGCATTTCTTCTAACAATATGTTCAGTTCAACTCTACTTCATTCTCTTAACTCTTACAATAATGTCTGTAACACCCATTTGTTCTCTCACTTATGTATTTCATTTTCAATTTTTTATTGTTACTACTAACATACATCTCTCCATACTACATTGAGAGGTCTAAAGTTTCTGTATTGCTCTTCTGTTAAGTGGCCAAATATCAGATCTATAAGAATATATAACAAATTTGTTAAAAATTTTCCTTTTCAAACATACAGACATATTCCTAACAAAAGCACACCAAACAAATATAATTCTGGCATTAATTTCATCCATTATGTTTCCATCTAATAATAATAATCTGGCTAAAATATGAGTAGTTGATAATTTCTTCTAACTCATCATTATCAATCTTATTCCTCCTTTGAGAAAATCCAATGAACATTACTTTAGTTTTTTTAACTTTTACTTTTAATACTATTTTCTTTTTTTCATCTGATAATTTTTGCAACATTTCCTGAAGCTGTAAAGCATTATTTGCAAAAACAACTGTATCACCTGCAAAATCTAGATGACATAAATAATCTCCATTTATTTTCACAACCTTGGTTTCCCATTTTAATTGACAAAGTACTTCTCATACAAAGTTTAGAAAATATGGAGTCACCCTGTAATATATCCTTCTCAATGTTAATATGTTTAGTATCATTATGTAATCTAATTACTATTGTTGCATTTAATCACTAACAAATGTTTATAGAATTAAATCTCTTTCCATTATTTCCAAATCCAGAGCATAATGACAACTCATATTCATTGTTCCTTTCCATAATTTCTGTCAAGACTTAAATATAATACACTATAATTAAACCACTTTTAAATCCTGCTTGTGTTTTTTTTTTTTTTTTGTTTGGTTAAAGTCCAAAGATTTCTGTAGTCAAGTTACAATTATTTGGTAAATATTTTCTATAAAACTGACAAATGACTAATGGGCTGGAATTTATAATATCTTCTTTATCACTTTTTTTTAAATATTAATACAAAAACTGCATTCTTCCAAGCACCTGATACCGTTTTATCATTTACACCTTTGGTATATAACTTTGCCAACAAATTTTCTATTTCTTGTGCTTCTTTTAAGATATCGATTATAATTGCATCATTACCTGGAATTCTTTCCTTCTTCGTAAATTTAAATGCATATCTCACTTCTTTATTTAAAATCCCGAATAATTCAGAAAATTTAGTAGTTATAGGAGATACTTTTTTCTTGTTCTATATTGCTATATAATTCTTGATAGAATTCCTCTATACATTTTGTGATGTCATTTCTCGTTTTAGTAATAATACCATACTTTTCCAGCTTGTTCTCTAGGTTGGTGAAAATCCAACGTTCTCTGTAGACGAATTGTAATTATCTTGGTAAAAATTTTGTATAAAACTGATAAAAGGCTGATAGGTCTATAATTTCTAATATCTACTTTATCATCTTCTTTAAATAATAATATTAATACTGCACTCTACAAATCATCTGGTACATGTTTATCATTTAGACATTTGGTATATAACTTTGCTAAAAAAAATTTTATTTCTTCACCTGCTTCTTTTAATATATCAATTATAATTCCATCATTACCTGGAGTCTTTGCTTACTTCATACATTTAAATGCATGTCTCACTGCTTCATTTAAAATTCCGGGCAATTCGGAAGATGTAATAAATATAGGAGGGACTTGTTCTTTATTACTATATAACTCTTGATAAAAGTCTTCTACCCATTTCGTGATGTCATCTCTCTTATTAATAATAATTCCATCTATTTTTCTTATTATGGATATAAATTTCCTATCAATACCAAAATGTTGTTTTACACTTTTGAGACTTTTATTCTCTTATACAGTTTTCCTTGCTAGTTCACAGTTATTACATTCTTATATTATTTTCAACTCTTTTCCACACCATTTTACAAAATTAGAGATATTCAATCCTTTTAATGCATCATTTTTTATATCTTCATATTCCTTTATTTCTTCATAAATTCTCTAGTCTCAATACAAATTTTATTGGTCAATGGCTACTTTTTTCTACCAGCTATGTTTGTTCCAGCTTTAAAAGTGTATCAGTTATTTTCATATTAATTTCATTCAAATCTAAATCATGATCAAAATCTACTAATACTTGAAACCGACTTGTAAGTTCTAATTTAAATTCATTAGAATGTTTCTGAAGATTAGGAATATCAACTTTAAATATTGTTTTCTTAATAATTTTTGTCTCTCTAGTTTTGCATTAACACATATCTAACATCTTTCTAATCGATGATCACTTCCCATGTTAAATTGATTAAAAACATTACAATCTTGAAATATGTATTTTCTATTAGTCAAAATATAATCGAACTCCGCTGTACCTTCATTTGTATACTTTCATGTCCATTTTCTTTTAAGATTTCTCTCAAAAAAATAATTCATAATATAAAGTCCTTCTTTTTCTGCAAACTCCACAAGTCTATGTCCTCTCTCATTTCTATTACCATAACCAAAATTACTTAGAGCATTTTCATCTTCCATTTGTTTATCAATTCTAGCATTAACATCTCCCATAACAATTTTAAAATGTTGTTTACTCTGACCAAAAGCCTTTTGTACATCCATATAAAAATCTTCTATTACTTCATCACTATAAGAACTTGTTGAGTCATAAACCTGAATTATCTGCATTTGGTATCTGCTATTAAGTTGTACAACTAATCTTACCACTCTGTCCGATACATCATCAATCTCCACCATGTTGTTTTTCCACTTTTTATTTATAATGAATCTTACTCAACTTGTACATCCAATATTTGTGCCTTTATAATAGAATACATGTCTACTTTTTAAAAAAATTGTCTCTTCATCTTTTCCTCTAACTTTACAAAGTCCAATAATGTCCCATTTAATATAAGACCGTTCTACTTCTAATTCTGGAAATCTTCCTTCACTTGAAAGTAATCTGCAGTTGTAAGTACTTAAATAAAAAGTTGTCATCAAATAGCAGCCTGAGTCCACAATCAGGGGATTCGTAGGACCCTCTGCCTTCAGCTACAAACTGCTGCCTTGGTTGGTGACTATACTGCCTCCTGGTAATAAAGGCCATGATTTATTTTTGTTTGCCATAATTGTATATATCTATTGGAAAAATATTTATCATTTACACAAACATTCATTCTGCCTTATCAGTCAACTGAGAAGAAAGACCATGGTGTTTCTTGATCTTAAACTCAGAGATAAAAAGCCAATAAATTCATCATTCTGGCTATGCATGTTGGTGAGCAGCCGACCGTGTTCATATACTATACGAATAATCACATAGCAGTAACAGCTGCAATGACAAGGAAATGTTCGGTTCCTTTAAGGCCTCCATGAGAAATCAAAGGGTCTCCTTTCAGTTAATGGCAAACTCCTATCTGCAGTCAAGAGAACAAGCTGGATTTAAAAGTGGTTTTACTACAGTAGATCATATCCAGGTATTGAGAGAAGTTATAGAAAGGACAAATGAATATGACTTGCCATTATGCTTTGGATTTATAGATTATAAAAAGGCATTTGATTCTATATATTTTTCTTCAGTGATTAAAGCATTGGAGCATCAAGGTATAGATCCAACATATCATATTTTTAAAAAAATATTTATAAAAATGCAACAGCAACAATTACATTATCTAATGATACTGGGAAAGTCAACAGTGAGAAGGCTGTAAGACAGAGTGACTCCATAATTCCAAAACTTTTTACAGCAGTGCTGCAAGAAGTATTTTGCAGATTAAAATAGGAAGCTAAAAGAGTGAAAGTAAATGGAGACTATTTAAGTCATTTACATTTTGCAGATGATGTAGTTGTTTTTGTAAATAATGATTTAGAACTGTAGGAATTATCAGATGAAAGTAGGACTAAATATAAATGTTAAAAAGACTAAAGTAATGTTTAATAGATTTTCTCAAAATATAAAAATAAAGATTGATTATGATGAGTTAGAAAAAGTTAACAGTTACAAATACCTTGGTCAGATTATTAATATAGATGGAAACACAATGGATGAAATTAATCATAGAATTAAACTTGGTTGGAGTGCTTTTGGTAGAAATAACTTGATACTAAAATGAAATATGCCAATGTGTTTTAAAAAGAAGTTTTTTTAATAAATGTGTTTTACCAGTTCTTACTTATGGCTCTGAGACTTGGATACTTAATAGAAGAGCAATACAGAGACTTCAGATCACTAAAAAAAGTATGGAGAGATGCATGATGCATGTTGGGAGTAACAAGACAAGAGCAAAAACACAATATATGGGTAAGAGAACAAACAGGTGTTACTGACCTCATTGAAAAAATTAAAAGACTGAAGTGGAGTTGGGCTGGACATATTGCTAGAAGAGATGATAATAGATGGACAATTGAAATCTTAAACTGGATTTGAAGAGATTGTAAAAAACCCAGAAAAAACCACATGTGAGATGTATAGATGCTTTAAGAAATTGTGCAGGGGGCTGTGGAGAAAAGAAGCTAAAGATCGGAGATGGGTTGAATTTGGCGATACCTTCATCCTCCAGTGGACTAATAATGGTTGATGATGGTGATAATGACCATACTTTTTCTTATTGCAGAAATAAGTTCCCTACTAATGCCGGAATGTTATTTTACACTCTAGAGAATTTTATTCTCTTCTATAGCTTTCTTTGTTAGCTCACAGTTATACTTTATTCTATCATTATCACCTCTTTTTCACACCATTTTATAAAATTTGAAATAATGGATCCTTCTTAATGTGTCATTTATATACATATTCATATTGCCTTCATTTCTTCATAAATTTTCTTGTCTCAGTAGAAATTTTACTGATGAATTGCTGCTTTTCTATAATAGTTATCTTAATTGCAGTTTTAAAAAGTGTATTTGTTATATTTCTATTGATTTAATTCAAATATAAATCACGGATAAAATCTGATGATATTTGATAATGATTTAAAAATTCTAATTTAAATTCATTGGAATGTTTCTGAAAATTATGAATATCAATTGTGAATATTGTTTTTTCTTAATAATTTTTATCTCTCTAGTTTTGCATTAACATGTAATTTACATCTCAGTAATCAATGATCATTTCCTGTGTTCAATTTATTAATAAATATTATAATTTTGAATACATATTTTGTGTTAGTCAAAATATAATCCAATTCTATTGTACCTTCATTTGGATGTTTTCATGTCTATTTTTGTTTAACATTTTCTCAAAAAAAAAAGAATATATAATATAAAGTATTTATTTTTCTGCAAACTCCACAAGTCTATGACTTCATTTTATTTCTATCACCATAACAAAATTTACCAACAATACTTTTTATTTTTTAACTGGTTATCACTTCTTGCGTTAAAATCTCCTATAACAATTTTAAAATGTCATTTTGTCTGAGCCAAAGCCTTTTGTACATCCATATAAAAGTTTTCTACTTGTTGGAGAAATCAGAATTATCTGCACTTTATATGTTCTATTAGGTTGAATAACTAATCATGTCACTCTGTCTGATCCACCATTAATCTCCACAGTGTTGTTCTTCCACTTTTATATTTATAATGAATCCAACTCCACTTGTTCTTCCATTGTTTGTGCCTTTATAGTGCAATATATGCCCATTTTTAAACCGAATATCTCTTCACCTTTTCTTCTAACTTCCCAAAGTCCATTAAAAGGTCCACTTTAATATAAAACAGTTCTTCCAATTCTGGTAATATTTTTGTCCACTTTAATATGGGACAGTTCTTCCAATTCTTGTAATATTTTTTGACTTAAAAGTGATCTGCAGTTATAAATACCTAAATAAAATGTCTTCATCAAATAGAAGCCTGAGTCCATAGCCAGGAGATTCTTAGCACCCATGGCCTTTGGCTGTTAAACCGGTGCCTTGGCTGATGACTTTACAACCTGGTGAGATAAAGGGCCAAAATTTATTTTTGTCTGTTTTGATTGTAAATAGCTATTATGAAAAAAATATTCATTCACAAACACATACATTCATTTGTCTTTCAAGAAAACTCTTAAGTGTCAAGCATTGGTGGTTGAGAGGTCAGCGACGGCTGATTTACAAGCAGTTGTCCCGGGTTAGCAGGTTCACTTCCCAGCTGATGGTATGACACATGAGATAAAAAAAGAAAACTCTTAAGTGATTGAAATTATGAGCTATCAGACAAATGAGAAGAAAGACTGCGGTATTTCTTGATCTTAAATTCAGGAGTAAAAAATTAATAAACTCTCCATGCTGGCTAATGTGTGTTGGTAAAACTTCCTTGTATGTTTATATCTTATATGAATAATCACATAATAACAACAGGTGCAATAAGAAGAATATATGGAGTGGACATTAGGAATTTCCCTGCTTAGTTCTTTTAAGGCTTCCAAGGGCTATGAATCAAAGGGTCTCTAATCAGTTAGCAGTAACTGACTTTTTTCAGCCGCTTATAATTATATGAATCGTTTAATAGTTCAACTTAACAACATTACTTAATTATAAAATTTTTATTGCATGGTAAACATTACTTAAGTAAATTTCCATGATGTGGGACTCAATTTTATGTAAAAGAAATGTCTTTCAGATTAAAAATAAGCTTTGAATATGACAGAAACATCAGATAATAATATGATATCAGATGCAATTGATTATGACATTAATTTAGATTCACAAGGTATGATTTTATTAGCAAAATTTCTGAATATGATAATTTAAAACCATTATATTTAATTTAAACAAACACTTATTGCTGTACATAAAATGGTAGATGATGCTAAAACTAAATTCAAAGATAGCAAACAGGAAATTTCTCAAATGGCTGAAATTGTTGAACTTTATGAGTGGATATTTTGATAACTTGAACAGATGACTATAAAGATGTTGAAATCCAAAGTATCTCATACTGAGCAAATGAGTTTTTACCTGATCTAATATTTATTTTACAGAAAAATAATGATTCACATGAAGTCAATGTTATAAATCACAAGACCACATGGTGATATATCAGGTATTGTAGTTATAGATTTTAAGACCGAAAGTATGGCAAAATCTTTATCTGAAAAACGAACTAAATAATTATTGGAAAATATAGTTAATTTAGCAGGTATATTTTGAATATAAATTAACCAATGACTTACTACATATAATCAAAAACTTATTAGTTAAGTTTGTTTCTCTATGATGAAAAAAATGTCAGACAAAAATTCTATCAGAGAACATAAATCTTTATTAATTATGAGATTGATTTAATGATTTAAAACACTATATGTCAGAATAAAAATACTGGATTGAATATATTCATTATGAATAAAAAATTCTGAAGACATATATATATATTCGTTATAAATAAAAATTGTTGAAGATGTAGTAAATTCTTTTGTTATATTTCTGTTATGATTTTATATGGTTCACATTTATCAAATATATATATATGTGTGTGTGTGTGTGTGTAAGAATTGGAATAAACATTTAACTGAATATGAGCTTCATTTACTATTCTTACTGTTGATAAGACTTCATTTTAACAGGAGATTATAATTTACAAATTATCTTTTTTTTTTTTTTAAAAAATCATCTAATCTCTCATAGTTTCTAACATGTACTGTTTTTTTTTTTTTTGCTAATAGAAATACTGATGGTCGCTCTTCACTTTCTGATCACGACTTTATATAAATAATTATTATTTGTTTGACTACAAGTATAAATTACGGAAGTTTTAATAATCGATCATTTATCTATAAATATACCGTTAATAATTATTTTTGAAATACAAGCATAATTCAAATACTTGGAATAAATCTTCTATGTAACTTTAATAATTATATATAATAAATTTGGATTAAGTTTATACAGCAGTTTTACCTCATTTATTAAAATTTTCGTTAATCTTATAATCGAAGTCAAAAAATACATATTGATTGTTATTCATGCATTACAGAAGCATACTATTTGCGAGTGACCACATCACTGTCACCAAAAATGTTTGATAAACTTTATTATAATAGAAACGGATGATAAATTATTAGTTTCATTTTTGATATTATTACCTCTGCTATTTTAATGTTTTCAGAGCACAATGTCATTGTTAAGAAAGTTGTGCAATCTACATATTATTTTCTTAAAATTTATCGGATCCACAGAAAACTACACTTTTAGTCCTCCAATCATTGTTTGGTAAATGGGTATCTATTTATGGCTTAGATCAGGGTGTTGAACAAACTTTTTTAAAAAGGGGCAAGAGAAAAAAGAAAAAAAAATTGGTGGGCCAATATAATTTATTATAAAACACAATAGAGACCCAAAAAATAGTATATTTTGAAAATTCTTTAATACTAATGAGATGAATGAAGTTGTAACTGCATTTCATAAAAGTTCCTAATACAACTCTTCAGAAGTTTCATTGCAGAAAACACCTGTTCATATTTGCAGGATGAAGCAAACATAGCTCTAAACTTTCTGGGCATGAGATATCAGATCTGGAAAACTTGATTTCGACAAAACTCGTAGAACTCTATTTTGGGACATTGATAAACAACAATTTCAAGTGAGTGTTAGATTTCGATTCAATTAATTCAAGCCACAAGTTTGGTCTCACTATTTCACACTTCACATTAAAAGGCATGCTGAAAATATCCAATTCTTTTTCAATGGCAGTAAAGTCTAGAAATCTTTGTTTAAATTCAAATTTTCTCAGGTCATCTTTGTAGTTCTTAAGCTTGTTTTTATTCATAGAGGCTATTGAATTTAATCTAGGAGGGTGAGATGAGTCATTCTTAGCTAGCAGATTAGCAAACAGAACAAGTCCTCTAAGATAGTCCCAAACAGAATTGATAAATTGATGTTTTCTTTGTATTTTAACATTCAACTAGTTCATGTGACTGAAAAAAATCCAAACGCCATGCTGTATCTTCCAACATTTCACACTCCAACAAATCACTATTTCTCATGGAAGAATGATGCTATCTCATTTTTCAGTTATCAAACTCACTCAAAGATGCATTCTGCATTAAGCCATTTTAGTAATACAGCACATCATAATATTCAGATTGTATGGACTCAAGAAAATCTCAAAATTGTCTGTAAGCCCACAAAATTTAATAGTAATTACAAGCTTCACAATTACATCAAGTACATGTTTTATATTTAAGGCAGATTAACACAGGACATATTGATATATAACACAAAGTAGAAAGACAATAGCATTCCCAGTATATTTTTGATTAAAAATTATCAACAAATCCAGATTTTGTCCCTGTCATACTTTGTGCTCCATTGATCATAATATTACATATGTTTGTTATGGATATTTTCAAAGTCAAAAGCCCTTCCAAAAATTCATGAAAAATAGCAGACCCTGTTGTTGTTCCCTTTAATGATCACATGCATACCAATTCCTCAGTAATAGAAAATTTCCATCAACACCTCTTATAAATAATACTAGCTAAACCATATTATTTGTACCAGTGCTTTCATCCATAGTAATGGAACAGAATTTAAATTGCTGAATCCTTGGCTCCAACTATAATGTCAGATTTTTATTTTTGGCTTTGTCTCTAGAAGTCACTGTTTTTCAAGACAAGCTTACAGTTTCAAAATCCTTTTTCTTGTCAGGACATAAAACATCATAAACTTGGAGCTTACAATGTTTAATAAACTCACCATCAGAGAGAGAGCTTTATTACTTTTACCAATATTGTATGCTACAACATAACATGCATGTGTAGCTTCTTTCTAAGAACTATTTATTTTCTTAAAAAAAATTTGGTGACCTGATAATTTTTTGTGAAGATCTTCTCATTTGATTTCCTTTCATATTGGAACATTGTTTTAAAATTGCAATTTTTATGCTTAGAAGTGGCAGGAAATGTATTTTTTGAAGACTGCTATGGTTTCATTATAGATGAGACACAGTAGTTTATCCTTTTAACAGTGAAAAAGTACTTCCACATCCATTTTTCTTTGAAAACATGGCAATCTGAAACAAGTTTACTTTTTTAATAAACATTTTGGGATTGAAATATTTTTATGAATATCCACGATAAAACTTACAAGCACCAACAACAATAGTACTTTTTAATAACTTCAGCACTATGACGCTAATATTCAGCAATTATGAAGGTGGAATATGTCAGACTGTCTGCCATTTTTTTTATTCAACTATAAGTGGTCATGTAAACAAGTATAAGTGCCTCTGTTGTCATTAATTCATAAGCAGTAAATTCAGATATAAAAGCAAATAAGTATATTTTAATAATTTTTTAAAGTGTCATAGCATCGGCCGGTACGCGAACCCGCAACCCGGGCAACAGCCTGCTAGTGCAAAGCAGTCGCGCTGACCTCTCGACCACCAATGCAAGACAATTTTATGCATATTTATTAGGGTGAGTTCCATTTTTTGCAATCGCAAAAGTTTTTAAATCAATTTCTATATAAATTAGCACAACTATATTTTGTATATGCAAAAAATATTCAAATTTCTATGGAAATTTTCGCGTATGCAAAAAAGGGAACACACTCTTAAATGATTTTTTTTAAAGCATTGAAATGATAAATTTCTAAACTATTGTTTTAAAATCTGTGGCGGGACAGATACAACCTCTAGGAGGGATGTATCTGTCCCGTGGGTCGTATTTTGCCCATCCCTATCTTAGATATAGAGTAAAAAAAAGACAGAAAGCATTTATCTCGGATAACAAACACGGTCCTCTCTTTTACTATTTTACAGTAGAATGTTGCTATGATGTATATATAAATAAACAACATAAAATCTATCACCTAAAGTAATTTTTATGGAATAGCCTAAACATAAACAAAAACTGCATGAAATTTTTGAAGGTAAGTATAAATAAAATAAAATCTCTGAGTGATTTATAAAATTCTACATGTGCTCAGATTAGTATTGGAAGTAACTGCATGATTAGTCGATGGAGCAGTCACGTGACTTTCAACATCCTGAAGCGACAGAGTACCTTCGATCCAGAGAGTTTTAGTTATTGAATCTATAACCATAACACTGAATTAAAGTATGCAGGAAACGTACTTAATGTTATGGAAATATAAGTGGAAAAACTACTTTTTCAAAAAATCTATAAAACCTATATTTTATAAAAAGAAATAAAAAAACACAACAGAATTACATATATACTTGTGTGTGTTTATGTATAATACTTAATGACCAGTATCTTTTTAAAACTATAAACCAAAACGACTTTTTGCAGAATCGTATAAACTAATCTAATATTTTCTTTCGCTTTTTTTCAATTATAAAAGATATCAATAAAATAATCTATATTTAGTAAAGGTAGATTAATGCTTTAGATCACTCAGAGTAAACAGTAATAAATGTAGTTGTTTTTCAAATTTTATACAAAGCTGATATTGGAACGGCTGGTTAGGAGTGTAATTTAATTTATCAAAGAAGCAGATGATGAATGTAGAGAATCAGTTGGCTTGGACAAATCATGCTGATTATAGCAGAATGAAATATTTGTATTACTACACTGGGGTTGTGCTATAGGCAAAGCAATCAAATTTACACTAGCTATAACAGGCTTATAAATCAAGCAGAAGCCAGAGGAAGCAATCTATGGATTTATGAGGATGACTATAACACCTGCAAACTAATTTACAGATTGCAATAAATTATTTCACAGAATTTGATCAGATGATTAAGCTACTTGTATTAACACCCACACACAATATATATATATATATATAACAAATCAATAACGTGTTTTAAATTATATACACTGGAACAATCTTCTCATATATATATGTAAGATGAATATAATAAAAGTTACTGGATATAATTATCTGCAAGAGCATTTAACAACATAATAGTCAGAAATAAATAAAATTCTCCATAAATATATGGAGTTATCATAAATCAACACTGACGGAATACATTTTAATTTTATATAGGTGCAAGTTTTATGTATAAATGAACGCACCCAAATATATATGTGCATATATTATTGACAAACTTTTAATAAAAAAATACAAATTTGAAGAAAGTAAGTATATATTTAAAATGATATTAACATACAAATATAATTTCTAAATAATACATTAACAAAATGAAAAGTAATAAATTTCACTTAAAAATAAAAAGGGCGCATTATTCTCATAAAACATCTATAACCTATTAAAAATTGACGTAGGAATGAGATTGTAACAATATATCATTATTAATTAAAAATGCACATAATATATGTATATATATTTCATTTTCACATCAGAATCTATCTCATCACTTTTTTTTTACTTCATACAATGTTATAACTGAAACACAGGCATATTATTATATACCTGGGTATATATATGTAATATAGGGTATATGAACCCAGACTTTCAGATGACTCATCCCTCTCCACTCTATCTAATAACACTGATACACTCAAGCATATATATGCTGAAAAGATAAACAATCACCAATATACGTATTTCATGCTAAACCAGCAATCATCAGTTGGTCCAGATTACCATCTCCCACACATATATAGTATAAGTGCTCAGATATATATTAAGATAGACAATCTTCATACTTTAATGGACAGGCTCCAATCTACTACACACTCCAACTCTTCAACCGTCCATCCAATTGAAAATCTGATGATGGAATGCTCGAAGGCCACCCTGAGGCTGAGATTCTTGTCACACCCATGTTGACCTAAGGTCAATCTGAACCCCACATGTACAGACATAATCCATTTAATATATATGCAAGGATGGGCAGACATCATTTCAGTTATTACATTGTAGAGATGTCTGCCCATCCTTGCATGTGTATTAAATGGATTATGTCCTGTACATGTGGGGTTCAGATTGACCTTAGGTCAACATGGGTGTGACAAGAATCTCGGCCTCAGGGTGCCCTTCGAGCATTCCATCATCAGATTTGCAATTGGATGGACGGTTGAAGGAGTGTGTAGTAGATTGGAGCCTGTCTATTAAAGTATGAAGATTGTCTATCTTAATATATATCTGAGCACTTATACGATATATGTGTCGGAGATGATAATCTGGACCAACTGATGATTGCTGGTTTAACATGAAATACGTATATTGGTGATTGTTTATCTTTTCAGCATATATATGCTTGAGTGTATCAGTGTTATTAGATAGAGTGGAGAGTGATGAGTCATCTGAAAGTCTGTGCTCATATACCCTATATTTCGTACAATGTTAGCAAAGTTTATATGACTATTCCCTGATTATAAGGATCATTTTAATGTTTAACTTCAGTATGTAATTACTGATTATCTATGATAATATATCTATATAAATTACATAGAGAAAAAAAAAATGTTGATTATTAGTAAATATTTTAACCAATAAAAAAAACAATATATTTTCATTAAGAACCTCTACATACGTTATAAAATAAAGCCAAAATAGACTTAAAACAGACCATGCAGTCAAAGGTTATTCTAATACCTTTCTCTTCCAAAGAAAACAAAGATAGAGAGAACATTATTCATCAGGTTTTTTCAATATCATATTGTAAAAGATAGAGGAACTTTCCAACTTGTTTTATTCTCCATTTAAGAACTGCTATTATTCACTGATTAATAGTAAATAAGTGAATAAATTGAGACATGGCTAATTACATGGAAAAATAAAAAGCGTAAACCTTTAAAACTTGAACAATTTGCAACATCTGCTTGCCATATATATTAATGAATAATTGCTAATAAATATGTGTAATTCTATAATCATAAAGATTTTGCATTAATCAGTTATATATGTCAGATTATAATCATGTTTAACTTTGAAGCCTACCTCTTGTATACATATTTAAATATGAGATTTTAAATAGTGTTATAGATTAAAGATTATTCTTAATTTTTATGGAAATTATGTGTGTATGGTTCAAAACTACCTTGGTTACATTTACTAAATGGCTTAAATATTCTGCTTCTTTCCCCTGTTGTAACAGTGAGCATGACTTCAAACTATTCAATCAAAGAATATATTATCACAACATAACTTCTTCAGAGCTTTCTCATTAATTGTAAAAATATGTTCTTTGTCTAAATTCTTGAATATGGTCTTCTCTTAATTTTCAAAAATCAGACAATGGTTAAGGAATTTTAAATGATCATTTTTCCTCCAATATCTTTTTCAAATAGCATTGATATTATTCAATTCAAGATTTTCATTTATATTGAATCATTTAAAATTTTCTACAACAATTATCTCTTACTAATATCTGGTCAGATTAGTGAATTTTTGTCAATTTTTTTTTTTTATTAAAGTTGGCATATGTTTTATGTACTAGTTTATATCTTAAAAGCAAAAATATGATACAATTGTGAATGAAACTACTAAAGTGTTCAAAAATGTTATTTTACTAAACATTGCTTATTAATACATTTTCCACTTAGATATACAATCATTAAAATTAACTATGGACAAAATACTTTTTAGCAGTACCTTATATATTTATGAGAAACAGAAAAAAAAAACTTCATTGATAATATTTGGTCTGTTAGCCTCATGGTAAGACAATATTTGACAATTGACTTAATTTATTGAGTGTTTTAATGTTAATCTCAAATTTATCATGAAAATAAAATACAACAATCAAAATACTTTTTAAAAAATATTTTAATTAAAATATAAAAATATTTCTTTGTCTCATGCTATGTAAAAACATCAATATAGGGAATAATTTCTAGTATTTTAATTTTTATCAGCATCCAGTCCAATTATCTTCTGTGGCTAGAGTACTATTAGAAGAAAAAAGCTTTTTGATGATGAAATATGTTGATCATAATATTGATAATAAAACCTCTTCATGTAGTAAAAAATATTTTGATAATGAAATAATTAAGACATTTTGCATTCATAAAATGGATCACTAATAAAATTGATAATGTTTAAAAATAATAATAATATCAGTATTACTTTTTTGAGAAAAAAAATGTTACTACATTTATGAAATTCTATCTTTAGATTACTGATTTTATGCATCAGCAAGCACATCGAGTGTAAAATTAATGTCAAAAAAGATAACATATTTTTGCTACTAAAGAGTAAACTAGTTTACAAGCTATTAATTCATATATGAAATTAATAAAAAATATATCAATTTTCATGAAACGTGAATTCTATTAAAAATTGGCCAATATCAAAAGTGATTATCAAAAGTGGTGATAACAATTT
Organism: Epiperipatus broadwayi; assembly: GCA_028023455.1. Lineage (NCBI taxonomy): Eukaryota > Metazoa > Onychophora > Udeonychophora > Euonychophora > Peripatidae > Epiperipatus > Epiperipatus broadwayi. The sequence continues at coordinate 4,227,082 of JAQFVV010000098.1, read as the reverse complement.
TTAAAAGATGTGATAACATGAGTGGCATGTATAAATTAAATAAAATTAATGCTAGTGAAAAAAATATTGAATGAAAAAACAACTTTTAAAACTTTTTAACCACAGTTTTGCAAATAAAAAGAAAGACAAAAATAAGAAATTTAAAGTAAAAAAGACTATTATTTGATTCTTTCACTATTTGAAAGCTCTAAATGCAGTTTTGGTTACATTTGCAACATAATTTAATTTTATAATTAAATATTTATTTAAAATCATATTTTAATAATCTTTATGCTATTTATTTACATACAAAAACATTTAAAAAAATAATAATTGAACTTTACAAAATTAACACACACACACACACACACACATATATATATATATATATATATATATATTAAAGTAAAAGACATAATGGGAATAATGATGTTTTCCTTATTTGATAGTTGTTTTTGCCAATTAAAAAATATTGAATAATTATTTTTTATTTGAACTTCATTTTTATGACCAAACAAATTTTTGTTCGGTCATCATAATGCAATAAAATTATGTTTTAGATTGTAAAATTGCACTTACTATTTTTAAAATTTCCTAAAACATTTCTCAATGATGTTTATGAAGGGTTTTTGTTTCAGTGAATCTAACACATTACTGCCCTGCCATAATTACTGTTTATTTGACTAAACTTCTTAAAACATCTTCAAATAAAACTGGAAATCATGAATGTTTTTGTTTAAAATATGTATGTTACATAAATAATTATAGAAAACTAAATTGCTGAAAATTACAATTTTCTTTCTGAAGAAAGAAAAGAAAAAAAATCGTATTCTCAAAGTCTGAAAACAAAAACAGATATATCAAAAAGTGGCATTGACACTTCATGTTATGATAGCACCAACCAGTAATATTGCGAGATCGTTTGAACTTCTGAATCTGTATAATGCTTTCATATTCATACATTTTTTAAAGCTAACTTTAGTTTCAATTTCTGCTGTTATATAAATTCTAATTGGAAAAATAGTGTTATGGATCAAGAAAAGCTAAAAATGATAACAGAATGTACTTAAGACATACTATACTGTTGGTCAACAAATCATTAAAAAAACACTGAACAAAAACATTGTGATCACATGAGAGGTTAGTTGCATTTTAATTTATTTTTTCTAAAAGACTTTTAATAACTGTAATTAAAAGGACAAGTTTATGGTTAGGTTAAAAAGATAGAGGAAAATAAGGCAAACATATGCTTTTTGTTTACTTTTTAATGTACTTGATAAATATCATAACATTTTCAAATCATACATGTTTCTTAAAAAATAATTATAAAAATCATATAAAATATATTAAAAAAATGATACATAACTTTTAGATATAAATTATATATAATCATACCTATGTTGACCATAAGTCAATCTGATCCCTTACACATAGGACCTTAATATATCTATTTAATTATAAGAATTGGGAATGGGCAGAATACAGGCTGAATATGTAATATTTAAATACATGTATATTGTCTATACTAAATTTAATGTAATCTTAAGGTCAAGCTCCCTACATGTATATCGTCTATCTTATATGCCAGATTTACATGACCACATAAATGTGAAAAAGATAAATGATCTTCAATATTCTTCCCTCTTCTGTATAATTAAATGAATATATATATATATATATATATATATTAAATTTGAACAAAACACTTTAGATATTTTTAAATATAATTTATTATCTTTTTGACCTTTTTTTTTTTTTTTACAAAAAACAACATTCAAACATGTTGAAAGTTTTGCAATTCAAACATGTTAACACATTCACAAGAAACACATCAGCATTAAATTTCTATTCTGTATAGAAAATTTGTTTACAACAAATGACCAACAAAAAGGATATAACAAAATTTCCATTTAAATGTATGAGTATAAATTATGTATATTTGTTTTTATATGTATATAAATACAATAAATTGTATATATATATATATATATATATATATATATATATATATCCATGCATGTTTTGACAGAAAACACATAAGTATATATATATATATAATTAAGAGTGTGCTAACAAACTCTAAACATTCGTTTTTTAATTATAAATGCTACTACAAGAGAAGGCATTCAAATCATCTTTATCTAGAATTGTCTCCATCCCCAGACCAGTTTTGAGCTATGGTTCTCTTCAGTGAGGAGTTAGGACACCAGATTCAAAAAACCAACTCAAGCTAAGCATTTATCTAATAGTTAACTGTCAAGAAGAAGATATGAAACTTTTAGATATCTACATGTCTTTAAAGTTAGCCCTCCAACTGAAAAAATCATTTGGGCCGGAACTTAATTCAGATATTCCATATATTAATAGGCTTAGCCATTTAATTTAGACAAAGCCTCCAACAGCAAAATAATAATAGTAATATATAAAGTCAGATGTCACATGACATATATATATATTGTAACGGGAGAATGATCTTAGATGCGCATATACTAACCACGAGGGCGCCACTAGTCTGAAAATTGGAACTACACATTTATTTTAAGGTGGATAGGATATGCGAGCCAAAATGCGCCAAACTAAACTCAGGGAGAAAAAGATATCTTAAATATTGTTTAGACAGTTGAGAAATCAAAGCACAAACGTCAGCCAAATTAAGTTTAAACAAATTTTAAACTTTTATTTAAGAGCAAAATCACGTGTAAGAAAAAGTTTACATGAAAATTGATAGGGTTATCTCAGGCGTGTACTAGAAAGATTAAACACATTGCTCTGGTAGACTAATAACAAATTCTACAGGGAGAAAGCAACTTCATTCAGCAGAAGATTCACCAAAACATTGGTTTTCACTTTCAGATACTTAAACCAATATATTCCCAAAACAAATCAATGAAACCAGTGCCGGCAAGCTTTCTGAGGTCTGCAAAATGTGACAGCCCATGAATGTCATCTGTCAGTAGAATCTGCACCTATTATTACATTTAAAATAAAGGTGATTGATTTGCCTCAAGAACAACCGCAAAATATGATTGAAAATGAAAAGAAAACAAACAATTAAGACTGGCGAATCTCCAACCAAACGATTGGCAAAAACTAATCTAAAAATTAAAGATCTCAATAGGAGACAAGTAAATCATTAGAAAATCAATTATAATTAAATTAATTTATGACACGAGTTGTGAGTACACACTCTGATAAATTTTCAGCTATACAAGTAAATACAAAAATCTATTGGAGAGTGCACATGAGTACAAAAATAGAAAAGCTATAAATAGTTTAGCAGTGAAAGTATCTGTCACCTGTAATTTACAAAAGGAATAAATATTTTCTTCCAGCTGGTGGCTTAAAAATTACAAAGCAAAAACAATTATAGTTTCCACTTTCAGAGATATAGGAAACGAAGACTATAAAAATAAAATCACCAGCCAAAAGATTTGGTGGTTTGCAAGAGTGCAAACACCATATTTAACATTAATTCGGGCTACTAAAATAATTGCAGGTAAGCATAAAAATAGAAAAACTCACACGTCAATCTCCAATAAACAACAACTGAAAGCAAACTTGGAATCTTAAAACTAAGATTCCAAGACCCATGGCAAAGTACAATAAAAGAGAATAAATATAGCTAATCAAAATGAAGTTAATATTAATTTATGAATACAGATTTATAATTAGATTGAGTGGAGATTTAATGAAAAGAAATTTACCCTGGAAAGAATAAAAGAAAATTTCCTCTTATGATAAAACCCAGTTCACATAGAGTGCGCACGTTTGTCTTTAGTCCATTTTCAAGTCCTTTGACAGTGGCAAGATAGAGGCAGTGTTTATTTTAGAGGCTCATGGCATGACAGATGGAGAGCTGTCAGGCATGGGTCCATCCTTTGTTTAAATTAGCAAGACATTCTAATGATGGCAAAACTCATAGCGGTAGATTTTGACATCTGGCATAGTAACGAAGTTTGTCAATAACGGTTTAAGTTTTTAGCAGGAATTAAATGTCCGAACTGCTATCCAAAACGGTGTGACTCTCAACAGGCCTTAATCCAAGTGTGTATCCTCTTACTGCATCTCCTCTATCTAAAAATTTGGTGGGCTATCCTCCTCGCTACATTTCCCGTGGAAAACTTTCATTAGTCTCTAATTCTATATCTCAGGCAGGGCAAATATTAATTTCCCACTCAATCTAATTTAAAAATTCCATCCAGGGTTTATTGAAACAAAAACAACAACACAATTAAACCTCCGATTTTTTTAGAATTAACTTTAAAAATATTTTCTAAAATAAAAGCAACAGGAATATATAATTAGCAAGCTGGCCTGTTTTTAATCAAATTGATTAAAACAGGCAGTGAAAGTAAACTATTTTAAAATCAATTTCATAAACAAAGTAGTGAAAGTAAACTATTTTAAAATCAATTTTATAAACATGAAAATGATCTATTTTACATATAAACACGTATGTGTTTTAAATAATAATAAAAATAATTTAGCATTAGACATTTAATGAAAATGCAGTTGTTTTTCCCTTATTAATTTTAGTAATAAAACCATTGAATCGGAAATCAATCCGGTTCAATATATATATATATGAAAAACAAAACAAGTTTTATATACGTAAAAACCTGCTATCGCTTGTATTAATGATCAATAGATGGAGCTTTACCAAGACCTCCAAACAAGCATATTTGTTTACATAAATGTCAGAGTCAATATTCACTGTCTCTTTCATTTTGCTCCACCCTCAGATCAGCTGATTTGCTCTCATCAGTGAAGGGATAGGAGTTAGAAACTAGACCTAAATATTACCTCCAAGCGTTTATGCAAAACCTTTCTATCAGTATGCAAGCATGAATTTTTTAGACACCTAAATGTCTTCAAACTTAGCCTATCAAACTAGATAGCTATGTGGGTCTGATATATATATATATATTCTGATATATATAACTTGCATGTGCAAATATGAGAGTGTACTAATAAGCTCTAAACAAACTTTTTTATGATAAATACTACTACAAGAGAAGATATTCAAATCATCTTATCTAGGATTGTCACTATCCCCAGACTGGTTTTATGCTATTACTTTCTTCAGTGAGGACATGCACATGTCTAAAAGTTTCAGATCTTCTTGACAGTTGAGATAAATGCTTATCTTGAGTTGTTTCTTTGAATCTGGTGTCCTAGCTCCTCACTGAAGAGAGCCATAGCTCAAAAACAGTTTGGGGGTGGAGACAATCCTAGATAAAGATGATTTGAATTCCTTCTCTTGTAGTAGCATTTATCATTAAAAAAGCTTGTTTAAAGCTTATCAGCATGCTCTTAATTTTACATATTTGTAAATGCAAGCCATATATATATATATATATATATATATATATATATGGCTTATGATGTCACATGATGTATGTATATATATATATATATACATCATGTGACAGTTGACTCTATATTACTATTTATAGATTTATCTGTCTTTCCAGTCCATGATGCATGGCACAATTCCAAAAGAAGTCCATTTACTGTTAATATTGTTTTCGGAAAGACAAATCTATTGTTTGCTGCTTTTCAGGAACCATAAGCCTGGAGGTCCCCTCAGCTGATGCAAATATGGGAAACTAATTTTTTTGTGTGACCCCTATATTCTTTTAGGTCCACAAAACACAAATATGTTTAAATTATGTAATCAACAAGAGCAATATCAAAGAACAAAACTCCATTTAGTCAATGTTTTCTTTATTTTCCTTTTATATCATTTTGAAATCCCTATCATTAAATTGCAGGATCGATCTTATCTGTTTTCATGCTGATCTTATAATCGATGATGATTTTCTCTGTGAACCATGTATTCATTCAAATTGTTTATTGGACAGTTTAATTTTGAATAGGAACATAAGATTTTATTACTAGAAATTTTTTTTATTGATCTCTTATCTGACTGACTGGTTAAATGCCCTCATGGGCGGTTTGTTATTATGTCATTAATTTCAAGACAAAATCATTTCCAAATAAAAAATCAAATTAAAAATAATTTGTAAATTGAAAATAATTAACAGCTTTTATTTTCTTTTGTATTACTTTAAAAAAAATAATGTTTTATCTAGATTTTCCCTTACTTTAATAATGTTCCATCTGTACAATTTTATACATTGGCTTAAATAAAATTATTAACTTTTATATTTATTTATTGATCTTTTTTTTTAAAGTAATGTAACGGCATAAACGTATACCATACAATATATTGGGCTATTTCCAGCATCTAAGAAAAACTGCATGTCTTTGCAAAAATTAAACTTTATTTAAATTTTCAAATTACATTCAACTATTAATAATAGCATACATGTCAATACATGCACAGCATTTCAAGAGGTATTACTGTTTTCTTTTCTTCAGGTGTTGCTGGCATGACTAGTGAAAGTACTAGCATGGGATCAAACTTGCACCCTTCGATTCTTGAATATTGAATTTTAAGGTAACACTCTAACTAACTGAGTCATCTTGCTAAAGGCAACAATTAGAAATTTCATATATATATATATGAAATTCAGCCTGAAATCACTTTTTCCTAAAAGCAAAGATTATTAATGGTTTGATACATTGTATAATCATATTAGGTCGACTTATAGAGTTATTCTCAATTGCCATGTGAGCAGTTTCTTTGATTTTATTTCTTTGTACCTTTCCTCTCTATCCAATATTTTTGTATTTTCCCAATTGAATATTTGTTCAATAGTACATACACTGTCTGCTATCTTGGATACATGTTTTCTCTCTTCTAATGACCACTATTGTGCTTGGGGTGACTGATCTCACTAATAAACATTCTTCCACATTCACATGGTATTTCTAGATGTTAGAATTACTCATAGTGTAGTTTCACTTTGGAAAGCTTCACTGATGTTATATTGATTACATATTTCCCTTAATTTGCCTGTGATTTTTAATATGTAAAGATATACCACAGTAACAATAATTGTTTTTTTTATTGTTCTTAATTGTTGTCTATTAAGATTTTCTTTAAAATTTTCTTAATAACAGCTATTGGATAACCATTGTTCACAAGAATTTGTTCTATATAGATCTTTTCTTTTTCCAAATTGCTGGTTTCTAAAGAAATTTATTTTTCTCATATCCATAGTGATAGTATAACCTTATGTTTTGCATTTCTCATATGATTAGATATATATGTTAAATATTTTCTGTATGTATGGGTTTTCTGTAAACTGTAGTTTTAATTTTGCCATGAGTGAGTCTAGTCACAAGAACATCTAAGAATGTCAATTTTTGTTCTTGTTATGATTCTATTGTGAATTTAATTGAAGGGAATATATTGTTGATATATTTTGAGAAAGTTTTTAGTAGTGCTCCACTATGTGCCTTACAGCAAATATATATAATCATCATAGTCAATCCAAACATTAGGTGAATATGAAGTACTATGTATGGCTGTGGTTTCAAGTTCTTTCATGTAAATACTGCAATCAGGAGTCACTGTGGTGAGCGCAAGGCCATTCCTTGATTTTGTGAAGGAATTCTGTGTTGTTTTGAAAGTAGGCTGTTGTTATGCAGAAAGTTAAGAATTACATTAAACTATCAATAGGAAGAGTGGTTGTGGTTTCTAAGCTATTATTAGCTTCTTTTCTTACAATAAACAATGCTTCTTCACATAGTACACCTGTGAATAAACATTACACATCAAAGCTTATTAGTATGTCAATTCTTTCAATTTTCTTGTTTGTGATTAATTTCCCAATGTGTCTAGAACATTGACAAATTAAGTAAGGTGAATTTCTAGAATAATAGGTCTTTAAAGAAAATGAACCGTATGGATTTTAGGTAGATCAAAAAGATGAGGAAGTTTGATGAAATATGACATTAGTTTACTTTTTTTTGAATTACTAAAGTGCCTGCAATGATTTCTGAGAAAGGCAACTAACTTTGTTTTTATACTAGGTCCTGAATATTTCCCACTTTTTCATAGTGGCTTGCTGTAAAGAATTCTTCTACTTTGTTATCATAATCAATTGTATCCATTAAAATTGTTGCATTGCCTTTGTAAGTAGGGAGAATGATTATAGATTTATCTACTTTGAGAGATTTGATTCCTTTCCTCCCATCATAGGATATGTTTGACTTTAATTTTCGTTGCTTCACAAGTGTTCTTTTTACTTTCCATCATAATTCTGCTGATACTTCTGAAGGAAATTGTTGAGTCATTTCTTCAGTGGCTGATATTGTATATAATAAAAAGATATTAAATATTGTAGTGGCAAAGTCTAATCCTTTTTTGAAAAATATAAATTTCAGCATCTGTTAGAAATGTTTAGAAGTGAGATTTTTGACAGATGAAGCTGGTACATTGTTTGATACATTATGAATTTTAGGTCTGCACGTTTTTCTTTGGCATTGTTTTATTTTTCCATGTAATGTAGAATATGATTTTCTTACTGCTTGAAAAACTCTTGTGATATCTTCATATTTATTTTTAGAGCATTTATGCTTTCTCTTAGCTCTCTGAATAATTTGTTTCATTCTCTGGGAGTGAATTGGAAGGTTTAGTTGCAAACCCTTAGGAACTATACCTTCAAATTTACATTTACATAAGAAATATGAGTTTCTACTTTAGCCAGAAACATGATTTTTCATAATGTCTAAAGTTTGATATAGTATGAGGTCTGTGATAATGGTATTTTAGTTGTATTTATATATTGGACCATTTTCCTGATCAAAGATTAAGAATTGAATGTTTTTAGAAAGATTAACCTTTATTTAAATTTCCAAATTACACTCAACTTTCACACAGGTTAGTGTATGTAAAATGTTTTGAAAAATATTATTTTCTCTTTTTTGGTATTGGTAGCCTGACCTGTGATAGTACTAAAATGGGAATCAAACCTGAATCCTTAGATTCTTGAATATATAACTTTAAAGTAACACACTAAAGTTTCATATATGTATCTATGATATTCCTCCTTGCTGTCTCACATTTTCCTAAAAGAAAAGTTGATTAATAGTTTCCATACATTATGTATAGTTCCATTAGGTTGACTTTGGAGTTATTCTCCATGGTCATGTGAGCAGGTTCTTTGAATTTTCTTCTTTGAATATTATGATAATAGCTTACAAACCAGAACAACTCTTCCTATTAGTAGTATAATCAAAATTTTAACATTCTGCATAACACCAACCTTCTTTCAATACCACACATAATTCTTCCAAAAAAAATCAATGAATGGCTATGGGCTCACTAATGACACCTCTGATTACCATTATTTACATGGAAGAACATGAAATGACTGTCAAACATGAAATGATTGTCATAAATTCTATTCCATATCCATCTAAAATTTGCTTTTGCAATGTTGATGATACATTTGTTACACATGGTGGAATACTACTACAAACTTTCTGAAAACACATCAACAACATATCCCCTTCAATTAAATTCACAATAGAATCAGAACAAAAACAAAAACTGGCATTCTTAGCCGTCTTTGTGACAAAACTCCCTCACGGCAAAATTAAAATTACAGTTTACAGAAAATCCAACATACAGGAAAATACTTAGTATACATCCAATCATACCAGAAACACAAAACATAGTGTTATTATAACTATGATAGAGAGCAAAAGACATTTGTTCAGAAAACAGCAATTTGACAAAAGAAGAGGTCTATATACAATAAACTCATCAAAAATGTTTATCAATCAGCTGTTATTAAGCAAACCTTAAATAGACAACAAAAAGAACCATCAAAAAACAATTATAGGAAGTGTAGTGCATACAAAAAACAGCAGACAAATTAAGAAAAATCTGCCATTAGTATAGCATCAGGACAACTTTCCACAGCTATACCACAATATGATGAAATTCTAACATCTACCCAGCCTAAATTTGAAATTCTAAAAAGCAAAAACTGCATATATGAAATACCATGTAAATATGGAAGACCAGTCACACCATTGAAACACAATTGTAAGATCACAATCTGATGATTATCAGACAGATGCATCTAAGGTAGCATACAATCTATGTCACATTGAACAAATGTTCAATTGGGAAACTACAAATATGTTAAGAGAGAAAAAAAAGGTAAAAGAAGAAAATGCAAAAAAAAAAAAGCTGCTCACATGACAATGGTGAATAATCCCATAAGCCAAACTAGTGCAAGTATATATAATGTATGAAAATCAATAATTTCTTTTGCTCTTAGGAAAAAATGGAGAAATCAGGAGAAACCTTATAGATAAGTATATGAAATTTCTATTGACTGTTGTCTTTGGCAAGATAACTCAATTAGTGTAATTTAAAATTCAATACTCCAAAAATCTAAGAGTCCACATTTGATTCCCTTGCTAGTACTGTCATTGGTCACACCAGCAATATCTAAAGAAGAGAGGAGAATAATATCTCTTGAAACATTGGCATATACTCATCACCGTGTGATATTACTAACAGTTGAATGTAATTTAAAAATGTAAATAAAGTTTATTTTTTCTAAAGACATTCAATTCTTAATCTTAGATGATGGAAATAGTCCAATATATAAATATAATTAAAGTAAATCTTCAGGAACAATGACAACATAGTTTTTCACATGCATGACCAAATCCCAATACATGATTAGAAATAGAATACATCTAATAAAAAGTTGTTTTTTTCATTCTCTGCAGAAGTCAATTTATCTATTCTAGTGATTTGTTTCATATATTTAAATAATTACTATTTTTTTTTTTCTAAAATGATCAATAAACGTCACTCTTGCTTTACAACAAGCTGGTAATTTCTCCTTTTGACAATTTTGATGTACTTTTCATATTATCATATATTTTAACTTTCAAAATATTACAAGTAATTTTCCCTTTATCTTGCTTATTCTTTTAAAAAGATCCAAGGTCAAGAGAGAATAAGTCAGCCTTCACTGTTCTATCATCAAGTTGATTGGAGATACTACTGATTTTTCTATACTGATTTGGATCCCACTGTCTTTGCTTTCTGGGTTTACTCCAATTTTTTTTCTATTCCACTACTAGTTATTGGACATGGTGAATTGTCTGGTAATTTTTCTGAGACTCTGGTTTTCTTGCACTTGGAAACTTCTAAAAAAACATGACACACACATTCTTTCTCTTTGTTACCAAAGCCCTTTCTTCTTTTTTTTCACTATCTACAAGGTCAGAACCATTGTTCATCTTTTATTTCAACACAAGCTATAGATGCTCCACTCTTGTGGTTTGATTACATGTTTCCTGTGATGAACTTGCCTTCTCAATGACCTATACATTCCTGACATTAGAGGCTTACATTGATTTTGATTTAAAAAGTCAGCCTCTTGTTTAATGGTTTTTAGTCAGTGCTGATGAACATCTGTTCATCTTAAAAGAGTAAATTATATCAAATAATTCTGATGATTTAGCTTTCAGTCATGCAACATTCAGACCAGGTCCTTCTTTTTGATACTTGCCTTCATAAAAATTGTGTAACTTTTATATGAAATATTTCATTCATATTTAATATCTGATTGTTTCTTGCATTCTTGACTAAAAAATATCCAAAATTTGTTCTCTGTTTCCAGAAAACGAATTCCACTATTCCTTAGTTGGTCCTTGTAAGTGATTATAGGCAACAATCATTGTTCATTTGGAAATAATTCACCAAATGATGAGGTATTCCATAGGAATTTTTCTTGCTTCATTCCTGAACACTTGTTTTTTTTTTAGAAATTGATTTATATAACAAAGGTCTCATAATTTTTGTGCTGTCTCATAATTGTTCTATTTCCACAGTTTTCTTTTGGTTTCATATCTTTGTTGCATCCCCTTTAGATTCTTTTAACCCTTCCAAAAGCCAATTTTGTGTATATCCCTTCAACTTTGTATAATCCATTTCTATATCATTTATAATGCCAACTACTTCTTTCTGAGTTTTCCGCATCATCTCTTGAGTAAGTTTTTCTTTAAATAATAAATTTTTGATGGTCAACTCTCTACAATTTTTCTCTCACTTCCAATTTTTCCATTGTTTCGACTATACTTTGGATACTATCCTTTAATTTATTTTTAATAGATTCAATAGATTTTTGGATCATTTCCTCTAAGACAGCATGAAATTTTCTTTCTATACCCTTCATTTTCTATTGTACATGCTCTTAATATTTGAACTGCAACTTCCAACTTAATACTGATTACAGTCCCTTATACAACTTTATTTTTTTCTTTTATATTTTGATGCATTTTTTAAAGTTCAATATCTTTTTTGTTGTTATTTTTCTACAAGTTTTAAATACATTTCTTCAAATTTTCATTATATATTTTTTTATTTTTTGAATGCACTTCTTCAACATTTCGCAGCATTTCCTGATTTCTCTGCTGTGTTTATTTCATAAAAGCATACAATATTAGATGTGCCTGGTTTCTCTTCTTAAGACATTTGCTCCATCTGAAAGGTTTCTTTTCTTTATCAGTTCTGATTCCAATGGATGTACTGATACTTGTGTGATACTTGCTGATGGATCCATGTTTAATTATCAAACATATCATTTATTGATAAAATTAAATGTTATTTTATTCTCCTCTTGATTATACTTATTATGCAGATTTATAACACATAAAATATGTTTATATAAACACTATCATTAAATAAACATGCCAGTCTCAATCCTTCATGAGCAATCTTTTCCAGATTAATATATATTTCTGCCTTAATATTTTTTTAATGCCATTTAGCAAATATTACCCAACTATACATTTTTGTTATAAACTTGTTAATCTTATTTCTCATTCCAAACATTTGTTGTATTTTTTCCATTATATACTACAATGTGATCAATTTACTCATGCTTTTATATTCAGTATACTATATAACTGTGTAGAGCTAAAGCTAAGTAATAGTAATTCAAGTAAAAAAAGATAAACACAAATATGTACTGGTAAATGGTGATTCCAATAAATATGAAATATAATGAAAGTTCAATTGATAATAAAATTTGAATAAAAATGATTCATTTCAAACATGTACGATAATGATGATGATGATGCAAAATCTAGTACTGAAGGTTTACACTAAGTGCAAATTCTCTCAAAAGTATTTTAAATATGTTTTTCTTTTTTTTTTTAGTTTGAAAATATAAAAATGAAACTTTAAGGCACGAACGTTCTGAATAGAAAGTTTACTTTTAGAAAACTTATTAACTCCGAATATCATTATCCCTCAGTGGACAGCATGATTTCTCAAGGTTGTGGATATTGTTAGCATAGGATGTTAAAAGCATGATGTCTGGATATAGATTGATAAGCAAATACAAACTAAATAAATTAATAGGAATTTAACAACTTATTAACAATGGATATAGCATTAAGCTGTGCACATGCGCTTTGCAGATTTTAACTATAAATGACTGAATACAAACACTTCAATCACATGATAAAGTCTTTGGGAAAAGATAGAATGGCCTCTATCTTTTCGAACCCAAACGCTTTTGTATGGGCAAATCTTAAGTGTCTGAAAGTGAAAATAATCACTTTAAATTACTTTTACATGCTTGAATGAATGACGCTGGTGAAAATTCCTAGAATTTACGATACGTCATTCTTATTTGAAATTAAATATATGTAAATAAATCAATTATTTTTATAGCGCGATGTTTTATAAACTGTAATAGCTAAACAGCATTAAGCTGTGCACATGCGCTTTGCAGATTTTAACTATAAATGACTGAATACAAACACTTCACACATGATAAAGTCTTTGGGAAAAGATAGAATGGCCTCTATCTTTTCGAACCCAAACGCTTAACTATTACAGTTTATAAAACATCACACTATAAAAATAATTGATTTATTAACAATGGATATATAAAACTGTTGCTTATATACTTGCAACTATTGCTAGGTCTAGGTCTACAAAATATTAATGATAATAATATTGTAATTGTAAAACCTTATAATATCTATAATGATAAGATTTTATCATGTGAAATATTTAAATAGTCCCAAATCATGGTTTTCTGCAGATATCATTTTTTAAATGTATTTATGAATGTCTTCATTATTTCATTGAAAGACAGTAATTGTCTTCCTAGTGTACTAGATAGGAAAGATAGTAGAATCGGTGGTGCTAGATGTGGTATGGTATCAGTAGATCTTAGATAATTATTGCCCCACTGTCACTGCCAATTTTTTTCTTTGTCGCATTATTAAAACAAACAATAACCGGTTTAAGACAACTTCAGCATTTGTTTCTAAAGGTTATTATATTCCAGGTGTTTGACTGGTATGTTTTTTTTTTCTGCTGTCTAGATTCACATGTTGATATTTTTCTGTTAAATAAAATCATCATACTTGCTATTATAAGTGAAATATTAATAAATACTAGAAACTAGTCAGCAATATATCACTATCCAAGTTGCTATCTAAGTTACAGTGAAAAACTATTTTAACCAATGATTTCTATCCTTGCATTGGATCACAGCAACCCAGTTTCTTGAGTTGAGCTTTCACATACCATAAAGTAAACTGGATTAGCCTGAACTGGACTGCCTTAGTTGCTTGTTTCAGCAACATGTTCTTCAAACAATAGATTAATCACCAATTACTTACAAAACTGAAAAAAATTTTTTTTTCATTATTCCTTCCACAATACATTATTGAAACAGTTTTACAGATATTATATCATGCCATTGGCAGATGTGCTATAAAATTTACTTTGGAATCGAACAAATTGTTAAATTAAAATCTGTTCAGAAAAAAATCAAATGAGAAAATGTACAAAATTATTTAGATTGTTATAAATTATCTAATGAAAAATTCTTTTACAAATCAAAATAAATTTTCCTTTCTTCATTTACAGTGCAATTTATCATTTTATTGTTCTCATATATAACAAAATAACTTTATAAAATATTTAATAATATGAGTAAATGCAGAAACTAAATTTTCTTTTAATTTTTTGGCAGTTTATGTATATATTTTTCAATATATCCAAGTTCTTTATTAAACTTCGTTTTTCATGCAACGTTGTAATATAACTAATCCAAGCTGCTTTTGGATTTGTTCTGTTACAATATTTATTCTAAAAAGATGAAACAAAATACTTTATATTTCCGTCTTTATTAATGATAGAAAAAATAATTACTCATTGACATTACTTCTATTTTTTAAATTTTGTAAATTGAAAATAATTTCAAGATTGAAAATATTTGGTCTACTAAATTTATTTGATATTCAATGGAGACAATAAAAATATGATCTTCAGTATTTCCACTAAAACCAATATTTTGTGTCTCCTTTGTGTATTCCAGATATGGAAACCATAGTAAATTTTTTTCTGATAAATTATGGAGAGAGAGGCTCTTAAAATATTTAAATCTTCAAAATTTAATAACAATAACGTGAAAGCTAAACACTTTCAAACAGATACGCTTTAAACATGCTTACATGAAAGCCAATCAGATGGAATAATTCAATCATGTGGGACTCTCAATTCTAAAACACAAGCCAGAACTATTAGAAAAAGATGGGAACCCATCTCAATCTATGCCTCAATTTTATTTAAATAAGCCAGACTCAAGCATTTTGAACTAAGAGTGTGAAGCTAAATACCTTCACATTTAATCCACTAAATATTATATATATAAATTAACAACGCGAAATCGTCTGATTTACAACGAAGCAATATTTTTAAATCTAATGAAATGATATTAATAAATGTAAATAAATCAAATTTTTAAGCGTAAACAGATAATATTGTAATAACGTGAAAGCTAAACACTTTCAAACAGATACGCTTTAAACATGCTTACATGAAAGCCAATCAGATGGAATAATTCAATCATGTGGGACTCTCAATTCTAAAACACAAGCCAGAACTATTAGAAAAAGATGGGAACCCATCTCAATCTATGCCTCAATTTTATTTAAATAAGCCAGACTCAAGCATTTTGAACTAAGAGTGTGAAGCTAAATACCTTCATATTTAATCCACTAAATATTATATATATAAATTAACAACGCAAAATCGTCTGATTTACAACGAAGCAATATTTTTAAATCTAATGAAATGATATTAATAAATGTAAATAAATCAAATTTTAAGCGTAAACAGATAATATTGTAATAACGTGAAAGCTAAACACTTTCAAACAGATACGCTTTAAACATGCTTACATGAAAGCCAATCAGATGGAATAATTCAATCATGTGGGACTCTCAATTCTAAAACACAAGCCAGAACTATTAGAAAAAGATGGGAACCCATCTCAATCTATGCCTCAATTTTATTTAAATAAGCCAGACTCAAGCATTTTGAACTAAGAGTGTGAAGCTAAATACCTTCACATTTAATCCACTAAATATTATATATATAAATTAACAACGCGAAATCGTCTGATTTACAACGAAGCAATATTTTTAAATCTAATGAAATGATATTAATAAATGTAAATAAATCAAATTTTAAGCGTAAACAGATAATATTGTAATAACGTGAAAGCTAAACACTTTCAAACAGATACGCTTTAAACATGCTTACATGAAAGCCAATCAGATGGAATAATTCAATCATGTGGGACTCTCAATTCTAAAACACAAGCCAGAACTATTAGAAAAAGATGGGAACCCATCTCAATCTATGCCTCAATTTTATTTAAATAAGCCAGACTCAAGCATTTTGAACTAAGAGTGTGAAGCTAAATACCTTCACATTTAATCCACTAAATATTATATATATAAATTAACAACGCGAAATCGTCTGATTTACAACGAAGCAATATTTTTAAATCTAATGAAATGATATTAATAAATGTAAATAAATCAAATTTTTTTTAAGCGTAAACAGATAATATTGTAATAACGTGAAAGCTAAACACTTTCAAACAGATACGCTTTAAACATGCTTACATGAAAGCCAATCAGATGGAATAATTCAATCATGTGGGACTCTCAATTCTAAAACACAAGCCAGAACTATTAGAAAAAGATGGGAACCCATCTCAATCTATGCCTCAATTTTATTTAAATAAGCCAGACTCAAGCATTTTGAACTAAGAGTGTGAAGCTAAATACCTTCACATTTAATCCACTAAATATTATATATATAAATTAACAACGCGAAATCGTCTGATTTACAACGAAGCAATATTTTTAAATCTAATGAAATGATATTAATAAATGTAAATAAATCAAATTTTAAGCGTAAACAGATAATATTGTAATAACGTGAAAGCTAAACACTTTCAAACAGATACGCTTTAAACATGCTTACATGAAAGCCAATCAGATGGAATAATTCAATCATGTGGGACTCTCAATTCTAAAACACAAGCCAGAACTATTAGAAAAAGATGGGAACCCATCTCAATCTATGCCTCAATTTTATTTAAATAAGCCAGACTCAAGCATTTTGAACTAAGAGTGTGAAGCTAAATACCTTCACATTTAATCCACTAAATATTATATATATAAATTAACAACGCGAAATCGTCTGATTTACAACGAAGCAATATTTTTAAATCTAATGAAATGATATTAATAAATGTAAATAAATCAAATTTTAAGCGTAAACAGATAATATTGTAATAACGTGAAAGCTAAACACTTTCAAACAGATACGCTTTAAACATGCTTACATGAAAGCCAATCAGATGGAATAATTCAATCATGTGGGACTCTCAATTCTAAAACACAAGCCAGAACTATTAGAAAAAGATGGGAACCCATCTCAATCTATGCCTCAATTTTATTTAAATAAGCCAGACTCAAGCATTTTGAACTAAGAGTGTGAAGCTAAATACCTTCACATTTAATCCACTAAATATTATATATATAAATTAACAACGCGAAATCGTCTGATTTACAACGAAGCAATATTTTTAAATCTAATGAAATGATATTAATAAATGTAAATAAATCAAATTTTAAGCGTAAACAGATAATATTGTAATAACGTGAAAGCTAAACACTTTCAAACAGATACGCTTTAAACATGCTTACATGAAAGCCAATCAGATGGAATAATTCAATCATGTGGGACTCTCAATTCTAAAACACAAGCCAGAACTATTAGAAAAAGATGGGAACCCATCTCAATCTATGCCTCAATTTTATTTAAATAAGCCAGACTCAAGCATTTTGAACTAAGAGTGTGAAGCTAAATACCTTCACATTTAATCCACTAAATATTATATATATAAATTAACAACGCGAAATCGTCTGATTTACAACGAAGCAATATTTTTAAATCTAATGAAATGATATTAATAAATGTAAATAAATCAAATTTTTAAGCGTAAACAGATAATATTGTAATAACGTGAAAGCTAAACACTTTCAAACAGATACGCTTTAAACATGCTTACATGAAAGCCAATCAGATGGAATAATTCAATCATGTGGGACTCTCAATTCTAAAACACAAGCCAGAACTATTAGAAAAAGATGGGAACCCATCTCAATCTATGCCTCAATTTTATTTAAATAAGCCAGACTCAAGCATTTTGAACTAAGAGTGTGAAGCTAAATACCTTCACATTTAATCCACTAAATATTATATATATAAATTAACAACGCGAAATCGTCTGATTTACAACGAAGCAATATTTTTAAATCTAATGAAATGATATTAATAAATGTAAATAAATCAAATTTTAAGCGTAAACAGATAATATTGTAATAACGTGAAAGCTAAACACTTTCAAACAGATACGCTTTAAACATGCTTACATGAAAGCCAATCAGATGGAATAATTCAATCATATGGGACTCTCAATTCTAAAACACAAGCCAGAACTATTAGAAAAAGATGGGAACCCATCTCAATCTATGCCTCAATTTTATTTAAATAAGCCAGACTCAAGCATTTTGAACTAAGAGTGTGAAGCTAAATACCTTCACATTTAATCCACTAAATATTATATATATAAATTAACAACGCGAAATCGTCTGATTTACAATGAAGCAATATTTTTAAATCTAATGAAATGATATTAATAAATGTAAATAAATCAAATTTTTAAGCGTAAACAGATAATATTGTAATAACGTGAAAGCTAAACACTTTCAAACAGATACGCTTTAAACATGCTTACATGAAAGCCAATCAGATGGAATAATTCAATCAATATTATTTGTTTACGCTTAAAAATTTGATTTATTTACATTTATTAATATCATTTCATTAGATTTAAAAATATTGCTTCGTTGTAAATCAGACGATTTCGCGTTGTTAATTTATATATATAATATTTAGTGGATTAAATGTGAAGGTATTTAGCTTCACACTCTTAGTTCAAAATGCTTGAGTCTGGCTTATTTAAATAAAATTGAGGCATAGATTGAGATGGGTTCCCATCTTTTTCTAATAGTTCTGGCTTGTGTTTTAGAATTGAGAGTCCCACATGATTGAATTATTCCATCTGATTGGCTTTCATGTAAGCATGTTTAAAGCGTATCTGTTTGAAAGTGTTTAGCTTTCACGTTATTACAATATTATCTGTTTACACTTAAAAATTTGATTTATTTACATTTATTAATATCATTTCATTAGATTTAAAAATATTGCTACGTTGTAAATCAGACGATTCACGTTGTTAATTTATATATATAATATTTAGTGGATTAAATGTGAAGGTATTTAGCTTCACACTCTTAGTTCAAAATGCTTGAGTCTGGCTTATTTAAATAAAATTGAGGCATAGATTGAGATGGGTTCCCATCTTTTTCTAATAGTTCTGGCTTGTGTTTTAGAATTGAGAGTCCCACATGATTGAATTATTCCATCTGATTGGCTTTCATGTAAGCATGTTTAAAGCGTATCTGTTTGAAAGTGTTTAGCTTTCACGTTATTACAATATTATCTGTTTACGCTTAAAATTTGATTTATTTACATTTATTAATATCATTTCATTAGATTTAAAAATATTGCTTCGTTGTAAATCAGACGATTTCGCGTTGTTAATTTATATATATAATATTTAGTGGATTAAATGTGAAGGTATTTAGCTTCACACTCTTAGTTCAAAATGCTTGAGTCTGGCTTATTTAAATAAAATTGAGGCATAGATTGAGATGGGTTCCCATCATTTTCTAATAGTTCTGGCTTGTGTTTTAGAATTGAGAGTCCCACATGATTGAATTATTCCATCTGATTGGCTTTCATGTAAGCATGTTTAAAGCGTATCTGTTTGAAAGTGTTTAGCTTTCACGTTATTACAATATTATCTGTTTACGCTTAAAAATTTGATTTATTTACATTTATTAATATCATTTCATTAGATTTAAAAATATTGCTTCGTTGTAAATCAGACGATTTCGCGTTGTTAATTTATATATATAATATTTAGTGGATTAAATGTGAAGGTATTTAGCTTCACACTCTTAGTTCAAAATGCTTGAGTCTGGCTTATTTAAATAAAATTGAGGCATAGATTGAGATGGGTTCCCATCTTTTTCTAATAGTTCTGGCTTGTGTTTTAGAATTGAGAGTCCCACATGATTGAATTATTCCATCTGATTGGCTTTCATGTAAGCATGTTTAAAGCGTATCTGTTTGAAAGTGTTTAGCTTTCACGTTATTACAATATTATCTGTTTACGCTTAAAATTTGATTTATTTACATTTATTAATATCATTTCATTAGATTTAAAAATATTGCTTCGTTGTAAATCAGACGATTTCGCGTTGTTAATTTATATATATAATATTTAGTGGATTAAATGTGAAGGTATTTAGCTTCACACTCTTAGTTCAAAATGCTTGAGTCTGGCTTATTTAAATAAAATTGAGGCATAGATTGAGATGGGTTCCCATCTTTTTCTAATAGTTCTGGCTTGTGTTTTAGAATTGAGAGTCCCACATGATTGAATTATTCCATCTGATTGGCTTTCATGTAAGCATGTTTAAAGCGTATCTGTTTGAAAGTGTTTAGCTTTCACGTTATTACAATATTATCTGTTTACGCTTAAAATTTGATTTATTTACATTTATTAATATCATTTCATTAGATTTAAAAATATTGCTTCGTTGTAAATCAGACGATTTCACGTTGTTAATTTATATATATAATATTTAGTGGATTAAATGTGAAGGTATTTATCTTCACACTCTTAGTTCAAAATGCTTGAGTCTGGCTTATTTAAATAAAATTGAGGCATAGATTGAGATGGGTTCCCATCTTTTTCTAATAGTTCTGGCTTGTGTTTTAGAATTGAGAGTCCCACATGATTGAATTATTCCATCTGATTGGCTTTCATGTAAGCATGTTTAAAGCGTATCTGTTTGAAAGTGTTTAGCTTTCACGTTATTACAATATTATCTGTTTACGCTTAAAATTTGATTTATTTACATTTATTAATATCATTTCATTAGATTTAAAAATATTGCTTCGTTGTAAATCAGACGATTTCGCGTTGTTAATTTATATATATAATATTTAGTGGATTAAATGTGAAGGTATTTAGCTTCACACTCTTAGTTCAAAATGCTTGAGTCTGGCTTATTTAAATAAAATTGAGGCATAGATTGAGATGGGTTCCCATCTTTTTCTAATAGTTCTGGCTTGTGTTTTAGAATTGAGAGTCCCACATGATTGAATTATTCCATCTGATTGGCTTTCATGTAAGCATGTTTAAAGCGTATCTGTTTGAAAGTGTTTAGCTTTCACGTTATTACAATATTATCTGTTTACGCTTAAAAATTTGATTTATTTACATTTATTAATATCATTTCATTAGATTTAAAAATATTGCTTCGTTGTAAATCAGACGATTTCGCGTTGTTAATTTATATATATAATATTTAGTGGATTAAATGTGAAGGTATTTAGCTTCACACTCTTAGTTCAAAATGCTTGAGTCTGGCTTATTTAAATAAAATTGAGGCATAGATTGAGATGGGTTCCCATCTTTTTCTAATAATTCTGGCTTGTGTTTTAGAATTGAGAGTCCCACATGATTGAATTATTCCATCTGATTGGCTTTCATGTAAGCATGTTTAAAGCGTATCTGTTTGAAAGTGTTTAGCTTTCACGTTATTACAATATTATCTGTTTACGCTTAAAAATTTGATTTATTTACATTTATTAATATCATTTCATTAGATTTAAAAATATTGCTTCGTTGTAAATCAGACGATTTCGCGTTGTTAATTTATATATATAATATTTAGTGGATTAAATGTGAAGGTATTTAGCTTCACACTCTTAGTTCAAAATGCTTGAGTCTGGCTTATTTAAATAAAATTGAGGCATAGATTGAGATGGGTTCCCATCTTTTTCTAATAGTTCTGGCTTGTGTTTTAGAATTGAGAGTCCCACATGATTGAATTATTCCATCTGATTGGCTTTCATGTAAGCATGTTTAAAGCGTATCTGTTTGAAAGTGTTTAGCTTTCACGTTATTACAATATTATCTGTTTACGCTTAAAAATTTGATTTAAAATTTAATAACATAACTTCAGCGGTAATAATAAATTCTGCAATATATAATTCATGAACACAATATTTAATATTGTGCACCTGATTAAATCACTATTTTACCAGAACTTCTTCATGTAATGCAATAGTTAATCTGGGATGACATTACAATCTTATTTTCCTATTACATTTAAGATATTAACTCCCAATAATCTAACATCTAATTGCTTATTAATGTACAGTATATGATTTCCTTGATTAAAATTTTGAACTCAACTATTCGATTATTATATTTTTGTCGACAATCTTAAGTTAAAACATTTTATACATTTTCTTTTACTAATAAATATTTTAGAGACCACAAAAATATTCTTGTTAATAATCAGCAATCAATTAGAGTCCCAAATGAGAATATATTTACATAGTAGATATTTTTAACATTAAATAGTATTGTAATACATAGAACTTCTAAGCATTGAAATATAGTTACTGAAATTGAGACTATTTATATCAATGTAATAACAAACAAATGCAGTATGAAAATCGTAAATGAGCTAAAACTTTTTTTTAAAAAATGACTTTCATCAGCCATATTAGATCTGTAATATATTAATCAAAATTTCAGAGGAAACATAGAATTATAGTACCTAAAGCATACAGAGATCTATTCACCAAATAATAGTGAATGGCTAATTAGAATGTGTATGAGCTACTTGAAAAATTTGAAAGCTTTCTAAAAATAAAAAAATCCCAACCGCCTGAATAAATCTCCAAACTCAACTGCATTTGAATCCCAATTCATAGAAAAAATTGTTAGTGAAATAAATGCTAATTCTAAGGCTTCTTACCAATTTAAAATTAGTATATAAAGTGATGAAAGAATCAAAATTCATTTCTGAAATAATTCCATATCAAAGATAAATGAATATATTTTTCTGCACTGAAAATCTTTATTTATTTATTGTAATTAATGGATGATATTCGTATAAAATCTCAAATAGCAGAGTAGTAAAGTTCCTTTCATCAGGCTCTAATGATATTTTAATATATATATATATATTTCATTTCATTCAATCAGAAAAAGTCAACTACTTTTGTACTAACTTTAAATATTAAATAAAAACACTAATAAACGAATTTCATTTTCAAGTCTACAATTTAAGGGGTCAGCACAATTTAAAGTTTAGTTTGTCACTTAAAACTGCATAATACAATAAGAAAATAGTTGATCTTTATAACGATCTTTTATTTTCATTATTATAAACAACTAGTAGTGAAGTAGTTGCATAATATGTCATTTGGAATGTCATATAACATTCAGGAACCAAAAGTGACAGCCAAGCTGCGACCTACACACTTTTGGTCATAATCCATTACTCTTCACACACCCATTAGTAGAGAATCAACACTTATTATTAGTAGTAAAATATTATTTTGAATCAATAATTAATATTCTAATTTGGAAAATCATATTAAATAAAATAGTTTTTTTATAAACAAAATAATACAATTTTATTACAGCAGTAAGCTTTTATTAAAATAAATATTAATTATATTTACACAATTTGTATTTCTATCTAACTCCGTGTGTGTAAATAAAATATAAAAAAGGAGATATATTAATCTTTAACTGAGGTTTAACGTTTATATCTGTGCTAGAGATAATCTCTAGTTTCGAAAATGATTAGTAATAATCATTAGTGTATTTATCTGAAATGGATGGAGTCAAAGTTGTGAGTAGAGGGAGTTTGACAATGGTAAATGAAAATGTAACAATTTACTCTAGATAAATACTTTGCATATAAAAGAGATATATATGGGAGATAGTGACCTGGGCCAACTAATGAGTGCTGGTTCAGCACGAAATGTATCTTGGGGATCATTTTATTTTTATTATATCTTTATTTATATGAAATTTAAAAAGAATAAGGAAGTATGGAGGTGTTTATTATATCTATAAATATATTACATACGGGACAGAGAAAGGTGAATAACTCCGTGTGTGTAAATTTAAAAAAAAAAATCAGATATACTAATCTTTAACTGAAGTCTGAAGTTTATATATGTGCTAGAGATAATCTCTAGTTTCGAAAATGATTAGTAATAATCATTAGTGTATTTATCTGAAATAGATGGCGTCAAAGTTATGAGTAGAGAGAGTTTGACAATGGTAAATGAAAATGTAACTATATAAAATAAGCAGAAAATAAATAAACAAAGGCATCGTCACAAACTTCAATTTTTATCTATTTTTTTAGCCCAAAATATAAAGCGAAATTTATCTTTTTTAAAAATATATATAAATCATACATACCTTTTTAAAAGAGTTATAAAAATATCTTGATAAATAGCACAATGCTGAAATTAGTTATTACCACACAATAACTTGATAAAATCTGAAAATAAAGAATCTTCATTTTAAAAAAAAATTCATAAAGTTTATCTGAATTCAATACTTATATATATATATTATATTAAGAAATCATATTTAAAATAAAATAAAAAATGAGTGCGCTAATTTTTAAACTAACTGAAGAAATAATATAACAAAATTTTACTTCATCTTAATTTCTAAAATAGAAACAAATTATAAATAAAATGTCCTTGCTTATAATTACATTATTTTTACTTTTTCTATATATATTATAATCTTTTTAACTATTCATATTATTTCATAATAATAATAAAAATAATCGAACAATTAAAGCTGCTTACGAATTCATAAGATCAAGCATTGGAATATTTCAGAAAGATTTTGTAGTATAGCATATCCTTCCGACATAGCTTGAACTTAATTCCAATCTGGGTCAAGTAATATGAAAATTTTTATCCATATCTTTGTAATCATCCAATGCTGATTAGTAAATGTGTATCTATTTTATTCTCAACCACCAGATAGAATGAGTAAAATTATTCAAACCATAACTAACACCACCATCCCATGCGGCTGCTGAAAGATGTTTGGGCCTTGCAGTAGATAATTTAAAGGGTATTTAATCTTTCAATTAATACACTCATTATTTTATAAATAAAAAAA
Source organism: Epiperipatus broadwayi (assembly GCA_028023455.1). Lineage (NCBI taxonomy): Eukaryota > Metazoa > Onychophora > Udeonychophora > Euonychophora > Peripatidae > Epiperipatus > Epiperipatus broadwayi. The sequence continues at coordinate 4,201,670 of JAQFVV010000098.1, read as the reverse complement.
AAAAAATTATTCACATCCAATAAATGCTTGAAAATGGAAACAAATAATCACTATGACCTACATGCACAATTCAAAATCATTATTCTAGATAATATTGGGGGAAATGTACACAATTGTTTGTGTTTGGAAGCAGGAAATTATTTGATGGATTACAAATATAATACTTATAACACAATATATATATATATATAATATTTTTATATAAAGGTTTAATGATTTTTTTAAAAAACTGAAGAGTGAACAGTAACTAATTAATAAGATGTGAACCGTTGTAAGACATTAGTAATTAAATATTTTATTAATAATAAAGACTAGTTGCAAAAGTTCCAGAAAAAACAAACAAACACTTATGAGCATTTAACAATAAGTCATTTTGTTACATAATCCTTCACTAAGCTGAGTTTAAGACATAATTATGTCACAATTCAATAAAACAATAGATCCTGGCTCAATGTTACCAAAAATCAAAAGAAAATAATGTTTATTCAAATTATTATTTGATACTCATCAAATGGACCCATACAATATATCAATAAAGAAAAAAATAATAAGAAATTAATATTCATATTTAGCTACCAATCCACTCAAAGATTTAAAAACACATATATATATATTAAACCGGATATTTTCCGTTTCAATAACCCCATGCAACAATTAAAGTTATGTTATAATTCATCCTTTAGCCTTTTTGTAATAAAAGTTTAAATTTCAGCACACACTTATTTTCTTTCAAGAATAGTTTTTATTATTATTATTAAATTTATAATTTTTTAAAAAAAGCCAATTTTGTAAAATTTGTAACATATTTGTTTTATCTTTATAAAAGTTTTTTTTTTTAATTAAAGTTGTTTACATATTTATTTTTGGCAATTATAATCTAGTTTAAGAGTGTAGATTTAATTTTATATTAATTAGTTTAAATAACCTGGGGAGATATTTAATTAGATTGAGTGTGGTATTAAATTAGTCCTGGGCATATACTGTTTAAGTAATTAAAAGATCAAAAATAAAGTTTATGCTGGAGATAAGACAGTTATAAAAACAGCCCTGAGTTTAGGGTTGTAGATTGGCATTCATTCATTAGTTAGTTAGAAAGTATTATTCTGACTGATATTCATTTTTCAGAAATTATTATTCTGACTGATTCTTTGAATTGTGATTATTCAGAGTATTCTTCTGACATATTATTCTGTGTCAGATATGTCTTTGCACCTGGATTCATACTTTCTCCTTGATATAGAACATCGGGTTTGCGTAACTTCAAATGAAACTCTCAATATAATTTATATAGTAGTTATGTTCATTTTTCAAATGTCTGAATTTTACACCATTGGTTACCAAAACTCTGGAATGTGCTGCTAAGCTTACTAAAGATAAATCCTGACCTCCCTGTTGTTCATTTGAGGATGCCATGGTTGCCTAAACTAGAACTACTTCAAAATAAGTCTCCTTACTCCTGCCACCATTACTAGAGGAAAAACATTGAGGACTTCAATATTATTTCTACACACAAATATGAGTACTCGCCAAATGTATGGACACTAAGGTAAATTTCCTTTCTTGCCAGGGCTAAACAGTCTAAGTCCCCACTCACTCTTTATAGTAAGTCAGAAATTGTATTCTTTTGTCATTATTTTATATATTATTTTTTTATTACATGCTTTGAAGCCTTAGTGGCAAAATTTCCAATTTGAAAATTTTACTTAACCTAGACTGTATGATGAAAAGATTTTATGTTTTAAAATATTTATATTAGAGTGTATTGTGAATTTATAATTTATATGCATTTAATATGTCTCCTTTTATATTACTAACCCTTGCTAAATGCTTTGGTAGATCTTCATAATTGTCTCTAACTCACCTGTCCTTTTTGTATCATGCTGAAGTTAATTTTAAATGTTTAGTTTGCATTTCCTGCAGACTGCATATCTTTTAGCTGGTGATTTATCATATATAATGTTCTGGTTTTCTGAAATTGGAGGTTTTGTTTCTTCGTTCTGAGATTACGTACGATCGTAATCTTTTCTTCTGTTTTCTTATCTTGTATATGAAATTAACCATAAAATGCCTTAAAAGTAATGTATCATGAGCTGTCCTGCCAGCATATGATGTTCTTCATCTCGACACATCATTCCAGGCTATAAAGTGCTTTCCGGCGCTGTTTCACTGATTTCCTATAAGACTATATTTTTTTTTACCTCTGAATTAGGAAACTAGAATTGCTTTTTATAAATCACAAGCAGGAAGATATTATCAATTCCTTTTTTAAATTTGTAGGTGAGAAAATGAACTTATCTGCCAGAGTGTTTAATGTTTTAATATTTGTAGTACTCATATATACTCTCGGATGAATATGCTAATAAATCTAGGTTAACTCTCATATTTTGTTTGCTAGATTTATTTTATTTTTGCTTGAATTTAATAAAATTCTAAATTATTTAAAATTAGTTTTATTGACATTTGTCTTAGTGTTTTATTTTCTCAATTATCTGAACAATATTAACAAGCTCTTGCTCTCCCTGGGTCTGGTTGGGGCAAATCGTCATCATTAACTTTTGATCATAGTAAATAAATTTTGCAGGTATGAAATGATCTGGTGGTGCCTTCCATGATCAAAAGGATTAAAGAACTGACCATTACAATATATTGCAAGTATTGGAGGGCTCAGTTGTTAAGGTTGATTATATCAACAAAAGGAAGTGGGAGAAAAAAATTTTTTTTCTTTTACAATTTGTAAAGTTGTAACATTTTTTATTAAAGGGTAGTAAACATTTTATTCAGTTGGAAATATATATTTATTTACACAATTTTTTATTTAATGTGTTTTGCAATATCTTTTAAAAGATAGCAGTAGAAAATATTTCATTCTCATTTTATTATTATTATTTTCATTCATATTAGTATTTTTATTGTACTTATATTTTTTTGCACATTTCCAAAATCAAGATTTATTTATGATTATTACAATGGCAATGGAAATAATAAATACAAAGTAGATAAAGGAATTATATGAAAATTACTTTAGTAATTATGCTAATAATCAAAAGGTTAAAATGTATACAGATGAATTTATTTAAACCACTAAACATTACATGATCACTATCTCATACTAGCACATAATTGTTATTAAACAATTCAAAACAAAGCAAAACTCTTCATATAGTAGTGCCATCTTGTGCACAAGCCTTCTGGCATCCATTGATTGCTCTTGTTAGCACAAGATGGCACTACTATATGGAAAGTTTTGCTTTGTTTTGAATTGTTTAATGGATTTATTTGTCAAAAAAGAGATTTATGATTTATATATATATATATATTATATTTTAAACTATTTATATCTCTTAATTATCTACATACATTTTTAAAATGATTGTAAAATGTTTGGAAAAACAGTTTTTTTTAAAAAAATGGCATACATGTGAATTAACAATAAAGTTGAACCAAATATTTCTCAAGAGGGTATAAAGATAAAAATATTATAAAGATCAATGACATAATAAAGTGGATGGATATACAAAAGTTGTGGTTTTGATTTTTTTTAAATTATTACTTTTTTCTGCATACAAACACTAGCAAACATTGTCTTGCTAATTTACCTTATTCATCTAAAATATAAAAAAAAATGCATGAGTAGGCAGAACCAACTTAATCCCTCTTGGCCTCTATCCACTCATTTTTATCAAATTAAAAATCATTAACAGACATGCATTTGTAAAAAGAAAGAAACTGTATTAAGCAATTACTTATCCTTGTCTTGAGAAAAGAAAGAAGATAAAATCACAATGAGATAAACCTTTCAAAATAATTCTGATCATTTTTATCAATCCACCTCAACCTGATGTGGAAAAATAACATTTCATAACCAACTCAAAGTATTCAAAAAAATCAAGCATTCATGAAAGGAAGGTTTCATTTGCATGTTAACCCTTAAACCGCTAATTAAATCATTGGTTGTATGAGGTAAAAATCAAATCTTTTAATTGGCCAACTCACAAACTGAAGACAAAGCCTATTGTTAAAACATATTCGCCTATAATATTAAATTCAACTCAGATACGTTTATAAAAAGTATATAATTAATTTTTCAGGTCATGAAGAAAACGAAAGTTCTTTCAAAAATAAATTGCTATTTATTTATTCTAAGATATTCTATATCGGCAACATAAAAGTTATAATGTAAACAAAAAGATCGACTTTTACGTTATAGAAAAGTAAATATTTCTTTTTACTACATCTTCAATATATTTACTTAAATCTTCAATATTTTTCGAAAATAATTTTGTTTTTTTATTATTCTCTCTGAAAATTATGTTTAATTTCCATAAATATTATTTAATAATAATTTAAATCGTATTCGAAATGAAAATCTCAGCGTTTTTCTTTATTTTCTTTGATCAGGAAGTTTCTTTGTTCTTTCCAGCCAATCAGAATGTCTTTTTCGGCTGAGAGCATGCTAAGAACCAATCACAAATAATGTTCCTTCTTTGTTTAGGTTTAAATGCGTTTTTTTTTATTTTTTACTTCTAAAATAAATCGGAAGATGTCACCATCGTACAGAACTTTTAAAAACGAATTCAATATGTATTTAACGAATTTTATCGTATGAAAACGAACTGAGTTAGAGTGATTTTAGATGTCGACGAGGAGTCTCGTCGAGCGCGGGAAAAGGGTTAATAGAATCAAGAAATGGTCAAACAGAGACTTCAAATAAATGTTTGTCTTATATATAAAAATAAGAAAATATAAGAGGTCAATCAAGTATAATTAATGTTTAAAATGGAAATGTATACACATTTGTTATTAGCTCCTTAACAGGTATTATTGTTGTTTTTTTTGTTTTGAATTATAACACACATACCTAACATACCATATGTATATAATATAAATACATTCAATAATTCTTTATCATTTGTGTTAACATAAAAACTATTTTAAAAAATTAAAATAATTTGATATGTTTATTATTACAGATGTATAAACATATTTGACTTACGTATGATTTGCAGTCATTCAGCAATCATATGTTTAATGGGTAGATTCACTATTATATTTTATATATGTGTATATACATACATGATCATAGGGAGCTATGTCATGTTTATAAACACTTATTATAAAAAATACATGTTAGAGCCACTATAACATGATGATACAATCCCTAATAGACCTTATGAAGTTAAACATGATGAAAATCTAATGTAGCAGTGCTTTCGACATATTTAAAGATTGTTAAATAAAAGTAGTTATTTTTAAGATTTTATTCATATGAATATCCCTGAAAATGGATATGCATTTCAAAAGAACATAAAGAACATAGATATATCTGGTATAGTCTAAAGAGAATCTTGATATTGTTTTTAATTTTGATAGTTTTTAATTTAAAAGTCAGTATAATTCCCCAAAGAATGAATCTCTGATCTAGAACTAATTAGATGTTAGTAATTATTGTTATTTTGTTTTATTTAATTATAGGACATAAATGGTCTTCATTTCAACATAAATGCAATCTAAACAAATATATCATTACCAATTGTCAGGCAATATGGGTTTCATAGCAATCAGTTGAGAAACCAAAAAAATAGAATAGATGGCCTTGCTTTGTTACTTTATGTTATTGTTGCCATTCTAAAAACACACAAACACATATATATATATATATTATAACGATCCGGATGAAAGTGCCTTAATGTAATCTGCACTACAAGGGCACCATCTAGGCATTTGAACCTAGAAAAATTTATATAGTAGGCAGATATGTAAGTTAAAAAAAATTATATTGGTTGATTCCGGTCGTTAGCCCATTGTCACTAGCTCAGTGGAATAGCAGAGATTTATATTTTATAAATTCTTATCTAAGAATATTTTTTTAAAAAAGAATAAAATAAGCCACTGCCAGAAATTAACACACAAATATTTATTTATGCACATATATATCAAATTTAGCATTATTTTAGAATAACTTATACTTTGGATTTTAACTTGATTTTAGAATTTAAATTTACATTTTAATTTTTATAATATTATAAGTTTACATTTTAATTTTTATAAGTTCGCACAGATGGATTTATGAAAGTTTGTTTTAAAATGTTGAGTATAGATCGGTTACACAGATTATGCGGTCAAAAAACATTTCCATAATAAACATAAACGATCAAAATATAAAGTCATCGATGGAATTGCAGAGGGAAATTCATAAGAAACCCAATGGCATTCATCATAAGATTCCCCATTTACACCAATAACTTAAAAGACATCTGATATAAATACATCTTAGATACTCACCATAAGGTATCAGTATTTACCGAATGTCTATATATTTTGATCAAATATGAAAACCAAAAACATAATTAACCGGTAACGAACCCATGCAAGCATCTATATCCAACTTAAATTTAGTGCATTTTTATTTAGAGTGTCGAGTATGAATAGACTACATAGATTTGCATTTGAAAACAAAATATTCTATCCTTGTTTAACCTTAGGCCAAAAGTTCACAGTCAAACCAACTTCAATCCAGCTGATATATTGATGTATTCAATGTAATATGACTACGACAGCACAAATAGGTTAAGAGAAGAAATTGCCTTTCGTCAGATAGGAATACTACATCTATCTGACGATAAGAGCAATAAAAAAAAAAACTCCATAGGAAAAGACTATGGGCATTTTGCCGACTTACGATCGCATTCCAAAGGCAAAAAAAAAGTGTGTGGCATAAAAAGCGATTCTGCCCGTAGTGAATCTCATACCACATCAACTAATTACACCAATATATCCAATCCATTGACCTAATTCGACTACGAAACAAATAACCTAAGATTACCTCCCCTAATATAACTTTACAAATCTATATAGCCATTCACACCCGACTTAAGTTTAACATTTATATAATTTAATTTATCGCAAAACAAAAATCATAAATAAAACTTAAAGAACAAAAAAAAAAAATGGAAACGATTTAAAAAAAAAAAAATACATCAAATAAAATTATAACTAATTAATAAATAATTTGGTTTGGTCAGATAGGAATCTATTTCTATTTTTTTTTAAAATACAGGGAAAGTTTATATTTTAAAGTTCTTAATGTTTTCAAATGTTCATTAATTATATATTTCTTACTGTTTTGAAGAATGTCCGTAGTCTCTGATTTTTTGTAATGGAAGGTGTTAATTCCCACGAAGTCATAAGGAGATCGGTGTGCAGTTAACCACTGGTCCTTTATGGTTGATGGTATTCTTCCAGGTCTTAATGTCCTGAAGTCCACAATATTGGAAAACGATGTTTCATTTCTTTGAACAACTGAAGGAATTGAAAGTATGTCTTTCAATCCCTTCTCCTCCAACCCTCTCCAACTTAACACATATCTGTCATCTCTTGTAATAACTTTACTCACTAAACATTTTATTATCAAACTTTTTCTTTTATATGTAACTTTATGATCCAATGGACATTACGTCATCGATGTGATGGTCCTTTCGCTGAGATCCGATTCCATTGTTTTTCTCTCCTATCTGACCTTTGCTTATACATTTTAAATGCCCAAGGGCTAGTTTATATTTGACTAATTAAAACAATCATTTCCATTTTTCGATAACACCAATTAATTTGTTTTCCAAACTTAAAGATATATTTTTATCTCTAAATCTTTTTAAGTTTTTGCTTTTATAATACGTTTTCTATTTTTAATAAAGCTTTATTTTAATAATTTTTTTTTAATCTGTGCAATTATATATATATATATGAGTTTAGATGATATTTAATTTCAATTTTTAATTCTTAAACAAAAGAAATTTTTATTTGCAAACTTTTTTTTTTTTCGTGTTTAATAAAAAAAATAATGTAACAACATCTGTGCCCGTTACAATATATATATATATATCATAAATAAAAGATGAACCAATTGTTTTACTTAAAGTGATTTCCTATTTTTTTTATTATTATTTTGGAATCATGTCACATATCTATATGTATCTGAATGTGTGGGTCATAGTGCAATACTTGATTTTGATGGTATAATTATTTTACCCTGAGAATATTGAAATCCTTATTACTTGTACAAACTTCAATAAACAGCTATAGTATCTAGTATTAATGAATTAAGACACTAAATAAATGCTTTATGTTTACTTGGTTTGTAAATATAGTTTACATTAAATAAATTATTCACATTGTTTCTATATTATATTTAACAACTGATCAAGTCTCATTGGCAAATTTTAATTCTAACCTATGAAAGTAAGCAATTAAACTACAGAGAAATAATAAAAACTGGACATATTTTTTAATTATTACTAGGAACTTGGTTTGTCTTATTGTGGAATATCATGTCAAAGGCTAGCACATTCCAAATATTAATTATCATTAAAGTTTAACATATAAGTGATAAAAGTTCTTGTTCTCCATTTAATTATTATTCAATTTAAAATCCACTTTTTCTGCAATTATGATCGAGGTTTAGAGAACTTATAAGCATTTGAATAAGTTAATTTTTATACATAATATCATTTAAAGAATCACCCTACCAATTGTCTCTCATTTCCACATATGTACAGTTACAATCTGGTGTCACAGATCTGTGGAGCATAACAAAGTCTCTCTCACCCACCCTAGTTGTGTACTGTTAAAATATATATATTGAGACAATATATTTCATTAGCAAACAACATATACTGCTACGTGGGTTAAAATTATATTTGATAAAATAACTCTTTAGTAAATTTTAAAATATTTTAAGAGAGTGGATAATTTCAATAAATAGGATATTTAAAGCAGTAAATGATTTTAAATATTCATTGAATTAGAAATTGCAGTACTTATAGTATTAGTACAGTGATGATGAATGTTGCAGACATATATATATATATTCTAACCCAAAAATTCTTTTATTAATTTATTATTAGATTATTAGAAATTTATTTATTTCTTTTATTTCTAACCCAATATATTTATTAGTTTAGTTTATTTGCACTTGTTTATTTATTTGCACCCATGACACTAATTTTTCTGGTTGTTGTTAAGGCAACCAAAATAAAGCAACATATCCATTAATTTTCCAATATGATCTAAAATACCTTTCATATAATACAATTGTACATTCAATTCTCTTAAGCCATGCCACGATTGTAATAACAACAATAATTGATCACTTATTAATTTAAAGAATAATTATAATAATATTAATCTCAGGGTTCTTTGTTTCATGTAAGGAAATGCTCGGCAGTATTGTGTTGTCGCATATGACTGGCATTCTGGTCGGCTATAGGAAACATTTATTTTACTTAAATTCAATGTGTCTTCATCTCTCATATCCACTGCTATATTATTTAAAGAGATGATAATTCTATTCAATAATGACGTATAATTTTGAATAACACAGCCTTTTTTTTTTTTTTTAGAATCTCAGTCAGAATAATAAAAAGACAAGGGTGCTTTTTGTGTCCTTCCATCATCCATGACAACACAATAATATAACTAAGATTTATTACTTAGACAATTTAACTAAATGGGAATGGAATAATGTGCAACCAAAGTTAATGGTTTGGGAATAAATTCATTTTTTTTTTTTTTTTACACAAAGGTGAATGTTTAGTCTTAAGTTTTCAACTCCATAAATAATTATCATTAAACTAAAATATAATGACATATTCCGATCTGCTTAACTTTATTTATCTGGTATATTAAGTTTTTAAGAATTTGGAATGATTTCGGACTCAAGAAAAGGTTTTGCAAATATTGTGCAAACACTTATATTTAGCATATAAAAACAAAAAAAATGAATCTACAACAAATTTTAACAAGACTATAATTTATTATTATCACAAAAAAAAAATATATGAACATTTATTCAATAATCCCATAGTAATACAAAAATATAAAATATAACTGACATTAATCTGTATACTCTTTTGGTTATGGACTAGAGGTTACTACTTCTCCTGTATGCAATCATATGGATTGATTAACTAAAAGTACATTTCATTACCAATACATTGTTTATTAAATTTTGGTAACCTTGTAGAAGCTTTTATTCAAAATTATTGACTAACTATTTTTTTTTTTTTTTTTTTTAAATGATTAATCCAATCATATGCAATACGCAAAATATTAAATTTATTTCTAATACATTTACTTTATTTATGGTCTTTAATGGGATAACCTATTCTAATTATAGGCCAGTTATCAGAAGTTACACTTACCATCTTACATTTAACTTAATGCTAACTTAAGTTATGATACAAATTTTATTCATACGTATAATTTTAAATATGAGTATTATTTAATTACTAACCAGAATTAAATATTGCATTTGAATATTCCTTCAGTAAATAAGCGTTTTAAATTACGCAATTTTAATTACTTTCTCCATTGATTTACTTGTCAAATACTAGCAATATTTAGCAGCACAATACAGATATTGATCTTAGTTACTAACGCACTATTTATACTAAAGTGGATCTTGAGGAACTAACACCTCCAATATAACCTTTATCTTGCCCGAACTTTCAAAATTAAGCACAATAATCAACACCTTCCATGGTGGAGCTATCTTTATTTTCACATGAGGAATATGGAATAACCACGAAGGTCTGTAAAGTAATCTACTACATTAAAATATTTTGGTGGTTTCTTGCCTCTTACTTGGGCATACAACGAACACACACCAAATACAATCCTCTCCTGGGATTTAAATGAATGAAGCATACTAAATGCTAGATAAATTCTTGATCGTCCTATCTATGAGAATCGATCACTTGGGCTATAAACATACCCGAACATTATATTTAAAATCTTCCTCTCATGGAAAACAAAGCTTTTGGGGAGATCATTTTTCATCCCACAAAATAAATACATTATAATTATTACCTATGCGAATATTAAGCATATACCAATGCTATATCTGGGCAGGATAAGTAAATACACTGATTATAATAAACTTATGTTACCGGGTATACTTTGATCAACATCTGAAATCAATGGACATCATAGAATAAAAGTATAATAATTTTAATTTTAATAAAGGAACATTCAAAAATAGTTGGTAGCATACTATCTTAAACTAAATAAAGTGGATGTGTTATTTAAGAATAATTAGGAATAAATTCCTCAATTAATACAGTATAAATTCGTTTCAAAACTTTAACAAGAAATATTTTGTTATAGCATTTTTTTTTTTTTTTAGTTACTTCTGATAATTTTCAATATTTATTTTACCCCTTAAATATCTAAATATTTTTCTTTTACGTATCTAACATACAAAATTTCTACCTACAATTGTATGTAATAATTAAAACATATTTTATAGATTTTTTTTTTTCGTGTTAAATATCAACTTAACCTATAATAATTATATTAAAACATACCTTTGTCATTACAAGGCTATTAAATATCACTTGACCATACAGACTTTAATCTATGTGATATAACAAAAAAATACATATCATTTATAACTTAGTTTTAAACAATCATTAATTAACAAGTGCATACTCTCTCATTAGAAAATGTTTTTCTGTTGAGCAATTGGTCCAGGTGAAGAGCTTTATCCAGTCGTATTTCACGAAGCAAGTTTAAAAACAATAAACGCATGGTATTATTTCCTTTAAATAAAAGTTTTCTCTTATTTTGTGCGTTTAATAAATTAGGTAAAGAAACATATAGCAGAATTGAAGATTAATTCTTACTTGAATTAAACTACTACAATTTTGGGATCCAAGAAAATAAAATATACATATTCTAACATAACGAACAGTTGACAATAGACGATAAACATACACAATATTTTTTTTTTATTGACGATACGTATACTTATTAGCTAGCTTACTTATGGACGAAAATGCGCAATTTTCCGAGAGATTATTATGATAATAACTGCAGTCAATTTACGTGTACAGGAAGTTTTAATAATTCCAACTGATGTATAATATAATATATCATTTATTTTTATCATTAAGTCACTAAGATATTTGGTTTTGTTCATACTTTAGGAATTATAAATTTTTTTTAACGGTAACTTCTCCGTAAGAATGCCCCTATATAACTTTTCCTATATTTACTCTGAGAAAGTTTATATTTTTTTTATATTTTTTTTTTTTTAATATACAGGTGCATAATTTAATCTTATTTATCATTATTATTATTTCCAGACAATTCTTGGTGAATAAAACATATTTTAACGTATGTAACTACATTACTTGTAAAGGCAGACAATATTGAGAAAGAGCGCGAAAATGTTTCTAGTTGATTTTCCTGGGTTTCAAAATATTTCTTTCAATTATTTTTTTTTCTTTCTATACCAAGAAAATATCAATAAATGACATAAAGTTAATAAATAATTAATTTTTTCTTGGAAATCGCTTCTTTTCCTTAATTTAGATATAATATAATTTTTCGTGACTCTTTTAGTTACATCTGTCATTTTTGAACTTTAGCGCGAGACAATAAACTTTTAAGTATAAAAGGTCTTTAAATAGGTAGATGGCAAAGAAAATCAGGATATCTTATCAAAAAAATTTAGCCACACATTATATTATTAAAATTTTACTTTGATTACATTTATTTCTGCAAAATAAAATGAAAAAAATTGAGTTACCAAATTTCAGCACTGTTCCTTCCTTGAAAACTAAAAGCAGACTATATTTTTTCAAAAAAAAAAAAAGATCTTGATTATGAAATTGGTTGTTTCGTTTTGTTGTTGTTTTTTTTTTTTACTTTAGCGACCTCTTCCAGAAAAATAATCATTTGATTATAACATAAACAAAAGAAAGGAAAAACCTATTACAATCATATAGTTTTAGTATTATTTACCTGGATTACAAAGTAATTTGACAATATAAAAAAAATAATAATAAATACATTAAATTAACAATCAGTGATGTATAATTCTTTAAACATAACTTTTTTTCTTTTTTTTTTCTTTTTTTTTTTTACAAAAAGAAATTACCAGAAGTTATTGTGCTTTATGATAAGACACTCATCCACTCCTCCCTCTACCCATCCAAAATCAATTACTGTTTAGCTTTTATACCATATTAATTTGCTCTAATTATTAATATCTCAATTAAATTATTCATGTTCTCTCTTTAAAAATGACATGGAGTTATTAAATCTATTAGTTATTCACCCAAAACATGCCAAAGTGAGTGAATAGCATACTTTATTAATCAATTATTGCTATTGTTATTTTATCTTTTTATTTCTTTAAAGAATAGCATTGTTTTCCTGCAGAAATAATGCCAAGTAAACCAAGTGTCAATAACACTAGGTTACAATATATATATATATATATATATTGTGCCCTTTTCTATAGGTTAATGATGGTTATAAATGGTCAATTACTAAAAAATTTTAAAATTAATATTATATAGTATTTAAAATTATAGACTATATTAAGCAGTAAAAGATTAACATGATACATTTGATAGTAAATATTGTGATGGTGAGAATTGTATCTAATTCTATATTTTTCTAAATTGTTTTTCAAAATTTTATATAATTATTTTATATAATATAAGTAGCAAATTTATTAAGACAGATAAAATTAGACTAAACACCGGAAATGACTACGTGACTGTCTGGAATATTCTATGTCTAAGCACCGGTTTAAATTAATACTAATAATTAAAATATTTAAATAGTATATTATAGAAGTGGATGGAATTGTCACACATCATAATAAAAATAAGTAGTATACACCTTTATTAATTATTGTTTCAAAATTGTTTTAAAGGTAGTTATATTTTAATAGATAATAATTGATTTAAAAATAATCATGAGTTAACATTTAAGTCTATTACGTCATGATTTTAAAACTTTAGAAATTGTTTATAAATCCAAGTAGGGATTGACCAATAAAAAATAGATCTTGGCAGACAACCAAAATCGTGCCAACTAATTGTATAAACGGGGGAGAACAAAAATGTGTTGACTCCAGAGCAGAGGTAAAATTTTAAGCTCTCTAAATTTTTTTTTCTTCAATTTATTAGTCAATTTTATTATCATTTTTAATAATATCTTTGAAAGAAACCAACTGACAATTTAAAATTCATCCGAAGAGAATCTTAGAATAAAATGTTTTAAAAAAAAGTTTTTCATAGTAATGTTTCACTAACTTTACAGTAACCTGCCAGTGGATTCTATCGAAATATAATCAGAGTTTTCAATAGAAAATGGATAGATTCTTAAAACCAAGTTGTAAATTTTATAATATTCCAAATATGTTAATGTTATTTGTTGATATAGTTTATATAGCGTATCACTATGAAAGCTGTTTTCGTGCATATAAAATCAATGAAAGGACATTGTGCGCAAAGTTAATGAAGATAATGGAAAATAAAAATAAGTATTATTTGTATAAGAATAAATGGACAAAAAAGAATTTTAATATTGAAATAGTTTGAATTGCTTTCTTTAAGATGACTTGAGAAAATACTCTAGAAAATAGTTAAAGATCGGAAGTAGTGTATATAAAATAATAATGAATGAAAGTGAAGTTTACCAAGGAAAACACTTGCCTAAAAAAAAAAAAATATTTTACAGAAGAGAAATATAAAATATTGGATCCATGGAAAACGCAATTGGTACCGTAATTATTAAATAATTGTAGTTTAACTAGAAATAAAGATGCATCAATGCACCGAGGTAATATTCACCAAGCTTCGTGGGATAACTAAATAAAATGTTTTCTAATAATTTTGGATTAAACACTAAAACTAAAGATCGTCTAAACAGTTTAGTAAATGAACTAATTTATTTAAAACTTTAATAAGCAGAAAGGAGAACATTCGGACAAAAGAAGAAATAATAAATATTATGGGACTAACCAAGATTTACCGTCAGAAAAATATGTGATTATGGTTTGAATTATTTTCTTTACTAATCTAAGTTAAACATTAAGTTTTAGATAGCGATAGGGAAAACAAAATACATTAATTCGTAATATAACATTATATGCAATAATATGTTTTGATTTTGAATTTTAAAATAAAATTGTATGTATGTGGAAATTTGTATATTTGCGATGCTCGAAGAGAAAGAAGCCTACTACGAACTCTGATAGGAAGATAAAGATTGTTTTTGGTAACATTTATAATTATTAATGATATATAATGTATGTTTTATTTATTTAGATCAGCTGAGAATCGAATGAATGTAGCGCAAAAGTTTTATTGTTATTATTGTTGTAAAACACATTTTTGAAAACAACACTCTAAAACACTTTGAGATGTGATTAGATTTTTAAAAAATATGCATACGATAATCATTTTATGTGTTATTAATATAGTTCAATATAACCGATGGTTATGTGATATTTTCTGTTAATTTCCGATTGGGATATTTAAATGTTATTTTAACAAAACGTAGATGTTGGACCTACAGTGTAATAAAGCAAGACAAATTGTTCTTATGGAATAGGGAAATATTTTTATATTAGCGAATTTTGTTTATTGTTTTAAAAAAGTAGTTAGTATTTTATCGATGTTGGATACAGTAAAAATCTCGAGAGATAGTTTGGGTAGTGACTTGGTAGTACGTGGTGATTCGGAAACCAAGAGGATGTATTAAAAACTAGAATGCTACAGGGAATGAAATAATAGTTAGTTTTAGATGTTAATCAGCGTAGTTAACAAAGCCCTACGACTGGTATACATGTTGGCTTGGACAGTGGTAATTTATATATTTCTTGTGAGTCGTACTAGATGTTTGGTAAAGCTGAATAAATAGCTGCCACATCATGCTTATCGCCAAGGTTATTAGACAATGAATGTCGGACCTATTCACACTGTTCCATACATTTTTGAAGTATATTGCGGATAAGTTATCTATCTATCTTTCCGATATCCTATACATCTTTCGCTATCTTTATCTGTATTTCTTGCAACTACATCATTATATGATAAGTCTATTAAAAGGGAAACAATAGATATTTTAGAATGTATGCCATGCTATTATTTGGAATAAGAATAGTTAAATATTAACGAAGAGTAGATTATGATTATTGAAAGAAAGATGCAGATAACCTAAGAAGGGAAGGAGTTAGAGAATTATTTTAATTCTTTTTTATAAGAAATGAACTATAATTTTATAAAAGTATATCCAAATAAAAATATACAAAAATATTAAATATAATTTCACGTTTTCTTATTGTTAATTATATTTTAAAAAATATAAGTATTGCATATTTAAAAAATACAATAACATTCGATAATTATAGTATATGTGAAACTGTAACAGGTGATAATTAAACCCGTGTTATAGTATTATACATGAGTATGGCTTATGGAATAAACATATTATAGTTTACGAGCATTGGAGAACAAACGTTAAAAGTAATAATAATATTTGAATAATATGTGGAGTGACTTATATAAAGTTACAAGAAAATGTAATTTTCTTTTAAAAACCATATTGATTGTAAAATTATGATGTTATAAATGATGTTTATCCACATAGATAATTTATAATACAGTAACTTTAATATTAAAAGGTAAAGAATGGTGTTACCCATAAAATAGTTAAAATAAGTGATATGATAAACCTAATGAGAAATAAATAAATAACTTTTAAAAGGCATAATAAGTTTAATTAACGATAAAAGAAATATAAATGTGTATAATTCAGCTATTGTAGTGTAAAGAAAAATGAGGATATCCCTTGTAAATAGATGCAGATGGATTTGTTTGTTTTATTTATTTTTTATTGATGTTAATAAAATTTTAAAATTTGTTTATTAAAACTTGTGTCTGAGTTTTGTTTTCTCTACATCATTGCATGAATTCACAGGGTATGTTCACAACCATTAAACTAAGTATATGATTGTTTGCACAAAAGATAAATAGAGAAGTATGTTTAATCTTAAATATTTATTGATGTTCTTGTAATTAAATAATTATAAAATTGCATTGCGTTACTGGTCATCAATCCATTATCATAATATTTTGCTAAATTATATGCTATTAGTTGCCACTTGCTTTATTTATCAGATTATCTAAACACTGCCACTTATTCATTTATTTTATTACTTAAAGATAAAAAAGGGGATACTAGATTATTAACTAATTTATTACGGTTATAAATTTGCGATGAAAGAAAAGCTGTACTAGTTGGATTAAGCAATGAAGATTGTGATTATTATTGTTTTATTATTAATCTAATTTCAGAGTAGTAGATTATGACATAAAATCCCTTATCATATTTTGCTACCATATGTTATTAACATGCGAATAAATTTAAGAACCTGAGATTATTTCATTTGAACTAGATGATTACTATTATTATTATTAGAGATAAAAGATTAATACTTTAATTGTTAAATGAGTCTTAGTGATTAGAAGTTGCGGAAGTCATAAGAATACTATGTAGTTATTATGTGTAATAGTAGTATAAGAGGGGATAGTGTTCTTATGCCATTGAGGTGGTATCCTGTGGGATATTGTCTCAATGTAATCTACCTTGTCACCCGTATTTCCACTTCTAGTCTCATGAATTCCTGAATATTTATTTGAGTTAGTTTAAAACAGAACCTAAGTTAATTTTAAGAAACTTGAGCTAGTAAAGCATTTAATTGAATATTTCATTAATTATTAGAGCTAGAACCCGGTTAGGTGATTTTCACTATATTATATTTATTTTGGGGGAAGTGGAGATGCGGGAACGGGGCGGTTAGATTATGGCCCTCAACGTGATTGGCCTGATGTGTAGTGGAGCTACACACGATGACAAGGGCAGAATATATATATATTGAAGCAGTCGGATCTGAGTTCGATCCTAGCTTCATGACATCTAACATAAGCCCACTTCAAACCATTAGTACTAACCTTAAATTTCTGATGCAGTGGAACTTTATACATTCAATCCATGCTAATTTCCATAAATAATAACTTATTTCATAAATGCGTATTAAAATTAATTAGTTTCAGATTTAAATTGATCAATTCTATTAATAAATTCATGATAGAATTATTCATGAATTTATATATTATAACTGCATGGATTGTGCATATATATTTGTAAATATTTAAATATATATAATTGTTTAAAAGTTTCATTGTGTCGGGAATGTTTGATTTTATTTTTAAATAATTTGTTAAAGTTTTAATGATTAAAAGCTACATTCTTTCGATAAGCTTTCAGATTTTCCCTTTCCAAAAACAACAGTTAAAGTTTTATTAATTAGAAAAAAAGATAAGGATTTCCTAATTAAAATCATTTCTCATTTTAAGAATTCATTTTCTAATTAGAAAATGAATTCAAGTTAATGAGTTTGAAAGCCTTAATGAAAGAAGCGCTAGCCTAAAGGCATCAGAGAACAGTACATATAGCTCTGAAAAGTTTGGAGAAGAAAAAGCCATCTTTGTTGCAGAAAAGTGCCAGTAAACTATGTGCTGTTCAAAATCATGAATTCAAAAATTCAAAAACATAACCATGAACCAGTCAAAAAACCCACCACCTGAACGCAAGTCGGATCCAAACTCAGCTGGTTCAAACTGAATTCAAACCCAACTCAACAGCTCAGATTAGTTGGAATCTATATCGATGGCACAGTGCTATGCACCAAAAAACTAGCTCAATCGTTGGTGAGGATCAGAGACCCCTGAACTGACATTAACATCTGATAATAAACTAACTAAAATAATTTTAAATCGAATCATATGTATATGTTTGGGTTGCCAACACAGACAGCGAGTATTAACATTAAAATAATTATAAAAGAATTAAAAACTAAGAAACCAAGTGTGTTTAGAAAATATTTAATAATAATAATTTGTTTTGTTTGAATTTCAAATAAAGATTAAATTAATTAATTCTAGTCCTTAAACAAAGTTTATAATTATAATAAGAGTGGCGGTCCTTATTATATGCCAATGAATATTACACAATATTTGAAAGTATATGTCTATGCCCCCAACAAGAAATAAAAGGCACATATTAGTATTCATTAGTAAAGGAATTTATTACTCTAATTTCTTCCTCGATAATTTAAAATAAGAGAAATATTATCACTGACCAGCCTAACGGAGAAGAAGATTGCCCTATGTCAGCAATGTTTGAAGATGATGACTTGATAGTCATTGTTTGAATACTAAAACCCATATAGAATGCTCTATGTGATGACTTGATCAATTAATTAAAGTCAAATGAGCTTTTAACAAAACTATTTAAAAGTATTTGTAAATCATATTAATTATGCCCCAATCATCGTGCCCTTCCTGAATCTTAATAGCGAGTAACAGAAGTTTGAATTAGAATATATTTGATTCCTTTATCGGCCCTTTTGCAATAAAAACATTTTAAGATTATATATGAATAAATAAATATTAGTGAAACGAGAAAATAGCAGTGGCATAGATTAGAAACGGAGCTAATAATTTATTATTAGCCAATTATAAAAATAACACACATTTAATAATTTCTTTCGACTCGATGATTGATAGAATTGTATAAATTTAGTTCTAATGGGCGAGAATTATTATCAAATTTAATATTATATTTTCTACGTAAGGCAAATAGAACAAAGGATTTTATCAAGTCAAAAGATTATTGGCATATAATTAAAATAACAACATTAATAAATTACACAAATATATATATATAATATAATAAATGAACCACGAAGTAAGAAAAGAGAAAGTTTAAAGACTAGAGGTTGAGAAAACTATGATATAAATTTACAGTAGCATGAATAAAAGGTTTTATAATGATTGTAACATTAAAGAATAAAAGAGCTCTAAAAGGGAGTGTAAAGTAAAGTTCGAAACTGGCCAGAAAGTTTAAGGTTCATTATGGAAACATATTACCCATTTCTTCCGGGGCTGGTTCTTAGTTTACATGTCTGGGTTGGTAAAAATGTAGGCATGCATTTAGTTGATTACTGGAACAGCATTTTAGTGGCTTTTCATAATTTTAGCAGCATGATTGGTCTGGAAAAGATTCAGCAGCTCCATTGAAGATTTTCAGGGGACTTCAGGAACCGTAGCCAGATTCCTGATGTTTAGCCCCTTATGATGATAGGAACAATTTTTGAATTTATGATTTTGAACAGCACATAGTTGTTTACTGGCACTTTTCTGCAACAAAGATGGCTCTTTCTTCTCCAAACTTTTCAGAGCTATATATCCTGTCCTCTGATGCCTTCAGGCTAGCGCTTCTTTCATTATAGTTGTTTTTAGATACATTCCTTCGATAAGGCTTTCAAACTCATTAAAATCAGAAATGATTTTAATTAGGAAATCCTTATCTTTTTTTCTAATTAATAAAACTTTAACTGTTGTTTTTGGAAAGGAAATATCTGAAAGCTTATCGAAAGAATGTAGCTTTTAATCATTAAAACTTTAACAAATTATTTAAAAATAAAATCAAACATTCCCGACGCAATGAAACTTTTAAACAATTATATATATTTAAATATTTACAAATATATACGCACAATCCACGCAGTTATAATATATAAATTCATGAATAATTCTATCATGAATTTATTAATAGAATTGACCAATTTAAATCTGAAACTAATTTACGCATTTATGAAATAAGTTATTCTTTATGGAAATTAGTGTGGATTGAACGTATAAAGTCCCACTGCATCGGAAATTTAAGGTTAATACTAGGGTTTGAAGTGGTCTTATGGCTAGATGTCATGAAGCTAGGATCAAACTCAGATCCGACTGCTTCAATATATATATATAAAGATCAAAGGAAACACATTTGTAATCTTTTGAAAAGGAAATGAATAAATTTTCTAAATGAATATTATATAATATTGCAATGAGGAAAATGTTGTTAGGCAAAATGTTGGTTTTAAATTACACTATGATATCATTAAAAGATGCTTGCATGAGTAATCAATGATCTGTCTATTACTTATTTGGCCAAAGTGAATGTGCTTAGTATTCTTCACCCCAAATTTAAATGATTAACATTTACGAACAGCCAACAACTAAGGCAATGCATTCTATTATTCAAAAAACTATGATATCTTACATTTACAAAAAATCTGTGAAAATGGTCATGATATCACACTTTTGATTCATACTTTGAACAAATAATGATTCTGTTTCATTCAGAATTTTTGAAAGAGAGTAGCTATTCATAATGGAATATGGTTTGAAGTAAGAAACTTCAGTTTACTGCAGTGATGTCAAGAAACATTTTATAAATAGATAGAATTGCACATATATATATATATATATATATATATATATATATATATATATATATTGTAACGTTTATTTATATACGTTGCCAATATATTGGCATTTGGTAAAAGCTAAAAAAAAATAAAAGTAAATTTAGATTTTTTTTTTTGACTATAATTTTTTTTAAAAAAAAAAAAAATGTACAATGAAAGTTAAATTATTCTTTCGTATTTTTTTTAATGTAATTAGAAATAAAAGTAGAATTGGAGAGAACAAAAAAATTCCAAAAGTAAAAAAAAGATAAGCTAAAAGAAAAAGTGTAGCTAATTAAAGATGGCCGAAAAACTTGATGAAAAATGAGAACTTAGTAATTAAAAAATGATAAAGACTGTATAAGATTATAAACATAAAACGCCATGATAATAGCATGTGCAGAAGTCTGAAAACTGGACCTCTAGTATAAAAAGGAGGGGTTCGGTTGGAGGAATGTCTTGGTTTGCCTGATATTCTTTTGGTTGGTTTTGAATTAAAGAATCCAGACCACTCTACGATGAAAAAGTTCTTCATATGAGAGTAGACTGGAGCTTTAGCTGACATCGTTACCGATGGACACCAGAGAAGCTTACATGACTAGCCTATGGAACCAGCACCAAGATCAACTAATAATCAAAGGCTGTGAGCTCATTTTAACCCCGAAAAACTATGCATAGTTATCTACAACCATCATGAATTCACTAAACTTACCGGTAAGTTATGCTTCATTATCCTGATTGTGACAAATTTAACCATTTTACAAACTACTCGTAAAAATTAGCTTATAACAGGACCCCGATATAGACTTTCATTCAATTAATCAAGAGACTCTTGTGTACCCAAGAACTTTTAATTACTTATGTTAATTGCTTTATTTTATTAATATTTCACTTCTGAATTGTGTTCTTTCCAATTTATTTGATAAATAATTTACTTCAAACATTTTTTTAATCTATTTGAATAAAAATATTTCTAATACCAATTTTAATTTGTACGTTATTAATAATAATTATCATTTTTTATTGTTAAATTTATTATTAGTTTAATAAGATTTAAAAATGTAATTTACCTTTGCCAATATGTTGTAGGTTCCAGAAAAATTAATATTTAAAGATAATTCTAGTTTACGTTAGAATTACCGATTCTTAAAATCGAAGACCGATAATTTTAAAAGTATCTTTTCTTTTTAATTTGCGAGATGCTATGTGACGCTTCAGTGGGTTCTTGTAGAACTCTGGCGCCTTTCAAATAAATTAAAAACTGATTTTCGTCAATAGCATAATTCTCAACAATTACGAGCATTCCATCATCAGATTTTCAATTGGATGGACAGTTGAAGAGTTGGAGTGTGTAGTAGATTGGAGCCTGTCCATTAAAGTATGGAGATTGTCTATCTTAATTTATATCTGAGCATTTATAGTATATATGTGTGGGAGATGATAATCTGGACCAACTGATGATTGCTGGTTTAGCATGAAATACGTATATTGGTGATTATTTATCTTTTCAGCATATATGTGCTTGAGTGTTTCGGTGTTATTAGATAGAGTGGAGAGTGATGGGTCATCTGAAAGTCTGTGCTCATATACCCTATATTACATATATAGACATAGGTATATAATAAGCCTATGTTTCAGTTATTACTAGGCCGAGTTGGTCAGGAAATATAGCTATGTTTTTTTTAGAAATAGAAATACAATTTTCTTCTTTTTGACATAACCTGATCAATTCGCGCATTTATAATACATATAGAAGCCTAGCAAAATGGAAAACGTTATAATATATATATATGTTTAAGTTGGTTGTCAAATTAAATAAATGTAGATTTCTAAAGGTTTACCCAGCAGAATATCATTTTTGCAAAAAATGTAAATGCATGTTTGTTTCAGCTTCATTAAATAAAGTTATAGGTGGTCATTTTTGAAACTAAAAAATGTTTATACATTTAGATGGTGAAACATAAATTCTCATAAAAATGTAAATGTGTGTTTGTAGACATTTGTTTCATTTTCACTAAATAAAGTTACAGGTCATCATTTTTCCAAAGAAATCTTTAATTGATTGATTAAGTTTGTCAGAAGCTTTAATGTAAAGAGTTATTTTCTGAGACTGCAAGATTAAAAAAATACTGCTGGACAAATATGTATGGAAAATATCACCACTGGACTAATATGTCATTGTTTAATAAATTAGCAATCTAATACAATATTTAAATGATTGTTGTATCTGTGGAGTGAACAAGTAATTTTTGCATTCTATTTTATTTGTAAAAATTACAAATAATAATATTGTATTATAGAAAAAAGATGATGTAGAAATGTTTAATCAATAATTAGTTAAAAATGAAAAGTCAAAAAGGGGCAATGAATGAAAATTGGAAGCAAATATGTAAAATAATTTGTTCTTCTATTTTATGCATTTAATATTTATTTCACAAAAAATAAATCTCTAAAGTTTTCTAAGTTGGAATAACAAAGTAAAAGTATAAAATTAGCCTAATATAATAACAAGCATACATTTTCCCCTAGCTTAAGCTCATGTTTATCATTTCACAAATCACCTTGAAATACTCAGGTAATTTAAATTATAATTATCTCGTGAATAGTTTGTCAACAAAATTTCATGAAGTATAGACAATTAAACATGACACAAAGTTATAACGAAATAATGACATTGTATTATTATGTACAATTTATTTGGGAGAAATATATACATACATGTTAAATAAAACATTAACACAAAAATATTAATGTGATAAAGTTTTTCAAACTTATTTTAAATTTAAATAAATAAATAAAAAATCATGTAGTTTTTACAAAAATAATTTAAAGCTCAAACAAGCTCTTAACTGCTAAGTGTGGTATGAGAAAATATTTAAAATCTCTATCCAGAACCTTCCAATCTCCAGACCAACTGATTTTGAGCTTATGGCTCACTTATCAATTAAGAGCTTATTTGATTTATTGATACATTCTCTGTATTATATTTTTACAAATACAAGCATTACAATCAAATATCAGCCTTTCACGTTAATTGTGCATGCGCTTTGTAAGTGTTAATAATAAATGAATACATTCTCACCAATACAAGATATAGTATTTATGCAGGGATAAAAAAAATCCTCTTATTCCTACAACTCAAACGCTTATATATGAGCAAATCTGAAGTACTGGTAAAGAAAGCGTGACAATGGAACAGTCATTTTAAATTACTATATATGTTGTCTGAATTCCATTGTCACGCTTTCTTTGCCAGTACTTCAGATTTACTCATATATAAGCGTTTGAGTTGTAGGAATAAGAGGATTCCTTTTATTCCTGCATAAATACTATACCTTGTATTGGTGAGAAATTATTCATTTATTATTAACACTCGCAAAGCATATGCTCAATTAGCGTGAAAGGCTGATATTTGACTGCAATACAATTGTTTACATACGCTATATAAAATAAATGCTTATTTACAAATACAAGCATATAAAAGTAATGTTACCTTGAATATGACTTGCTTTTTTGATTATTATAATTTTACCTTTAAGGCTTTGGCTATACTGAGATTATTAAAATATGGTAGATCTGAATTTAGTTCAGTCCCACAGAGCTATTTAAGTTGGATAGCTGGATTTAAAGACATTTTCATGTCCGAAAATTTCAGAGTTTATACTTAAATATTACGTATGAAATAAGTGCTGGGGTTTTGAGTTGATATTTTAGATCTAGTGTCCGAATATTGTAGCTCTCCACAAACATGAGCCATAAGCTCAAAACCAGTTGGTCTGGAGAAGGAAAGGTTCTTGATAGAGATTTTAAATGTTTTCTCATACCACACTTATCAATTAAGAGCTTGTTTGAGCTATTGGTACGCTCTCAGTATTACATTTTTGTAAATACAAGCTTATAAAAGTAATGTCACATTATATATGACTTGCTTTTTTGATTATTAAAAATAATTTAACTAAATTTAAACAATTTAAATAATTTGTCAGCCATTGAAATATAATATCAAAGATTTTTGCTTTACTTATTTGCAATAAAAATAAAAACAACACTTTTTAAAATATAAATATAATTTGTTAGAGTAAATAAGTGTTGTTTCTAAACTTTTGCCTCTTGTTTATAGATCAATTGCTAGTAAAAGAATTCACTTTGTATTTATTTTTTTTATTTTATAAAACAAATGTCTGCATCTCACTTGTGAAAGGAAAATGAAATGTAATTTGGCTCTTTTGATTCTCCTCTCTCTTAAAAATAATAATAAAAAAAATAGAAATAAAGAAACTAAAGCTATTCACTGCATTCTAAATTAGTTTACTGATATATAAATATATGCCCAATTAAAATTGTTAATATTTACAAACTGGTTGGTAGTTGCAAGAACGGTTGAAATGAGTAAACAAATAAACCATAAATTTACTATATTTTATAAAATATACATTAAAAATTCAATTAGTTTATAAATTATTATTTATTTATCAGATTAAAACTTGTAATGTGGAGATTTTGGCAAATTTATTATAGATGTTAATAGAAACATGTATTTCCCTTGTAAGTTTATTATTGTGAGAGGAGGATTAATATTTAATAAATTCATGACATTAAATGTTGTAAACAAATTAATACAAATAAGTTCACAATTACAAATATATCTACAAAATGAATAATATGTCTGTATTGTTATTTTCACTATACGATTGTCGTGCAAGGTAGGAATTATTTCTATCCACTTTTAACACCTTATGGAGAAATGTAATCATAAACACATGACCAAAAACATGAAAAAAATTTATAATCCCCAAGATGCACATTTCATGTTGAACCAGCACACATCAATTGGCTCAGACCACAATCTCTTAACACATCTCTTTATTATCGTTCAGTGTATTTACTATCTATATATACTGAACAATAATAAAGATATGTGGAAGAGTCCCTGAAATGCATATTTCATACTAAACCAGTACCCATCAGTTGGCTCAGACCACAATCTCTTATACATATTATTGTCCAGTATATATATATATAATTCTTCGAAAAATTATATATATATATATATATTTGTTTATAATTGGAATACAGACATTAATTACTAATTATATATATATATATATAATGAAGATGTATGTAAGAGATTGTGATCTGAGCAAACTAATGAGTACTGGTTCAGCATGTAATGTACATCTTGAAAATCATATATGTTTTTCATATGACTTTGGTTATATGTTTATGTTTACATTCCTCAACAAGGTGTTAAAAGTGAAAGAAACCAGTCTCTATCTTGCATGAGAGTGGTGTAGTGAAAATTATACTACAGAAATATTGTTCATTATTGAATATTTTTTAATTTAATGAATGACTAATAAAAATGTTAACATTCTTTCATTAAATGACTTGTATCAAAGTTGTGAGGGCAGCACAATTGACACTTATCAATTAAACTGTAGTAATTTACTCTATATATATTGAACATTAATAAAGATATGTGTAAGACTTTGTGGCCTGAGACAATTGATGAGTGCTAGATCATCATGAAATGTGCATCTTTGGAATCATATATCTTTTACACATATCTTTGGTCATATGTTTCTGACTAATATTCCTCCAAAGGGGGTTAAAACGTTGATAGAAACCATTTCCTATCTTGGCTGAGAGTGGTATAGTAAAAATTACACCACAGAAACATTATTTATTATTGGATATTTTCTAATCTAATGAATGACTAACAAAAAATATTAATATCTGCATTATTAATGATTTGTTGTTGCTATTAGTATTATTATTAGATGTGATCAAAAAGCTGCAGGGTTCATTCAAAACTGTTTGGTCTATGTCAGAAAAAATAATAAAAATCATCCCACATAGTAATTTAAAATGAAACAAATTGTTGTCCTTCTGAATGTTACTCCCCTAGACAATCTAATTTATTTTCCGTTTGCAGAAAAGATGTAAAAAGTTTTTCATTTGAATATTCATAGTATTCTAACTCACACTGAGGAATTAAATATATATTTAAATGATTTTCCACTGGCATTTTATAATATTATTTTATCTGAGTCTTGGATTTCTAATAAAAAACAACATTTGCATAGATTGAATGGTTAAAAAAGTGTCCTTGCACAGTATTCATATTCGTATTTAGAAGACAATGATTAATATAAAAAGTAATTACTTCCAAATGTATATTAGTTATATTTAATTTTTATAATGTACATCTTTCATCAACTTCAATATATAGATAATGTATATGTTCTGTTTTATCTTTTATTAGTGAATTCTAAACATTATCTAATTTACATTTATCATCTGCTGTAATAGTTGCTGATATGAATATTGTTTTATTAATTCAGGAATATAATTCTACTTGGAAATATTTGGATTTAATATACAATGACGATTTTAGTCAAATATTTTTGTTCTCCTATGTATATAATACCATTTTGTAAATTTCTCTTGGATCTTATATATATTTGTTAGACTTGATCAGCATTTTAGTTATGAATCTGGCTTATTTGATTTAGTCATTAAGTATCATTCTGGAATTTGTTTAAATTGTCTGCAGCTATAACGGCTTGAATATATATATATATATATATATATATATAGCAATAGTATATATATATATATATATATATATATTGTAACCACTATTGGAAAGGTCAGGGAGAGAGCGAGAGATATAACCGGGTACCAAATTGTAACTTTAACAGAATAGCTGCTGCATCGATTCGATGGAGTTATAGATTTACAAATTATAAATTTACAATGAGGCAATTTACTAACTTCTAAAATAATTTTAATTTGTAAAATATCTAGATTTAACTCTCTGCTCAAATTAACTAGTTTTTAAAATCAAGCCAGCCAAATTGTAACTCATAAAAGGGAATGGACTGAAATAGATATCATGCACTTATAAATAACAGTCACATGAATCAAACACAGTTTTGTTTGATATCTCATATGGAAGAAATAAAAATACCAATCCCCCATCATTTATGCCTAGGGTTCTATAATTTCTTTGGTAATTCAAGCCTAGAACACAGAGAATTATATTAATAATAAATATTATAAAATATTACCAATAAGCTAAAAGAGGAGAAACCTCAACTCACATTCATAACACTTTAATGACCTCGGTATTCACTATATAAATCACCAATACCATAGTTACAATTAATTTATTTCCAATAATAACTTATCTACACTCTTCCACCAAGTTTTAATACCTTTAACTTTTCCATACTATTATATTTTCATGATCATATGTGTATGGAATAAACAGTCTTATTGATTTAATTAATTTATAATACCACATTAATTCTATAACCATAAGTTCATAAGCTCTTATTGCAAAACTGGAAAATTATAGAATCAGGGTTCCAATAAGGAATGCAAAATTTTATAGGTGCTTTACAAATTTATTGTAGACCAATGAATGTTATCCCAGCAATATAACTTAAGTAGACATATAATAGATTTCTAAGCTAATGTCTACATTTCATCAATCAATAATAATAATTAAATCTTATAAATTATTAAACAATTAACTAAAATAGAATATTCTACTAATTTTAAATTTTGAACTAGATTATTATCAACTGAGAGTACATTCAAATACCAGGAGTGGGAAAAGGGATTTTATGTCCACTCAAGATATTAATCACAACACAATAAATTTATGAGAATGAAATAATAATTAATTTAAAAGTAAATATCCTACTAGATGTTTGCAGGTTAACCATAATAATTTGTAAAGCAAGTTATGAATGTTTCCTAAAGCAGATTTTGGACTTTAGGAAAGAAAGAAAAAATCAATTTAATAATTAAACTTTTGCAATGTATCTGTACCTGAATAAACATTAAAATATTTATCTAAATTTGCATATGATTAAGATTTCTGAATTTCATTAGTACCAAAACATTAAGACACAACATTTAACACAATATTTATTAATAACTCAAATTATAAACTACAACATTTTAATTCAACATAGCATCGTAGCAATCCAATTAACAAACAAAATATTTATAGTGGATTGACAATCACTACAGAGAATATGATCCCTCTTTCATGCTTACTAAGACATTTCTACATGCCATGCCTCTATAATTATATCTTTATAGAGATTTAACTAAAGTAAACTAATAATATATATATATATATAGATTTAACTAAAGTAAACTAATATATATATATATCAACCAGTTATATTTTGTTGGTTTAGAAACGTTTCCTTGGGAGGCAAGCATAAATTACTATTTATCATAACAGCCTTTAAAATTATCAAATTCTAAAATATCTTTAAATTAATTCTATTTATCAAAGAAATATATGCCTCTTGATGCTACTGTGACTTTGTAAACCAAATATCTAATAGACTGGGTATGAGCACAGACTTTCACTTGACCCACCACTCTCCACACTATCTCATAACACTGATACACCTGAACACACATATGTCAAAAAGATAAATGATGATTGCTGGTTTAGCATGAAATATGTATATTGGTGATTATTTATCTTTTCGACATATGTGTGTTCAGGTGTATCAGTGTTATGAGATAGTGTGGAGAGTGGTGGGTCAAGTGAAAGTCTGTGCTCATACCCAGTCTATTACATATATAGACACAGGTATATATAAGCCTGTGTATTTCAGCTAAACCAAATATCATAAATTGTTTCATTATTTTTTAATAATCACACAGATTAAACTAACCATTCAAGTTTAATTTATGTCTTTTAGTTACCACTTTCAGTTATAGCTTGTCTGTTTATTTGAGACTTACCTTTCTAATTCTAAACTGATCAACTTTTCTAGAGGTCACAATCATGCACGTATAGACACTTAATCTTTTTTATATGCCAACATGAGTAATAAGCCCTTAATCTTATGATTCCAACTGTGAGCTTCTATTATGAGACAGTAGTGATGCCCATTGTTTATTTAGGCTTTTAACACTAACTTTAAATTTTGAATGATTATTGGTCTTATATAGGATGTTGAGCAAGACTCAGCCAAGCATTATACATTAACTCTCGATTCACACTTAAATTTGAAAAGAGCCTGATGTAGGTAATATATTTCAATAAGAATTGCATAATGACCAACCATAAAATTAACAAATTCTTGCAAAGATCTGGCTATAAAAAATATTTATCTATAGGAAAAATAAAACTACAAAGCACTACATTTGTAATGACATGAACCTGGAGCTCTTCTACTCTGAGGGCTACAAGATATGTTAAGACTCACTCATTACACATATAAATCAGGGCATGCACCAATCATTACCACAATTATAACCTAAGATATATCTCTTACAAAGTATATTGACAATGGAGTTGGGGATACACCCTCAATCTCCTACTACATTACTAAAGTATTTAATACTTATAATCAAGAAAGAGCTATGACCAACCTCAACACTTAAAAGGCAGCAGTAACTTAGCATACATGGTCATTCACAAACATCACTTAAACTTGAGAGAACAGGGCCTGAACTCTCACTAAATACTATATTGATGTATAAAACTGATAATGCTGTAATAGTCAAATATGACTACAATAATAAACAATTATCGAAGCCTTAAATAATTATGAAAGAAGAAATATGCATCACTTTTCAACATACAACAATTATATTTAAATCACACATCATCCAGTAATATCAAAATCTTAAAACTATATAAGTAATAAACTAAAGCATTAATAATATCAATATCTACTTGTAAGTATAAAAATATTTATAGATCCGTAAATCTCTCATGTAAACATCTTAAACTTTCACACAGACAAGCCATTCATATTAGGGTAGCATCAAAATTAAATTATAACGATCTATAATAAAGAAGGTATATTTTACCCTACTATAACCTAAATTTAATACCCGATATATTCAGTAAGACATTTAAATAATAGACCCTAAAATAAAATAAGCTTTCACTACATACAATAAATAAATGCATAATAAAATAAAGAGAAAATTATACTTAAAAGTCTTTAGCACAGTTCGTTTACAATCTTTCCATTCCCCTGCAATGATTAGAATGATCATCATTCTCCTAGTGATCATTTAAAGTTAATCTGCACATATTATGGACACACATACATTACAGTATTTAAATATTAAAACACACATATGACCATAATTCCTCGATTTAAAACTATCCAAAATTGCACATTTGCTTACAATATTTTTAAGTTTAGAACACAAAGCAGATGCACTATTTCTTAGGATTCTTAATTGTTCATACATACTTTGTGAAACATTTCATATTAAAACAAAATCATGTAATCTAAAGTTGATTATCCAAAATGACTTGGTTTAACAGCACTTAAGGAACTCAATCATTACCTAGTACTATAAGTTTAGCAATTCTATTTTGATGTCCTGTTTAGCATTTATTACCACCATACATTTATGATTTCACTTATAATATTCATCTATTCAGTATCTTTTCCCACTTAACTAGCATTTATTCTGACCTATTTTAAACTTCACACACAAACACACACACACACACAAAAAATCAATTTTCCTTCATGATAAAAATAAAAATTCCAGAAAGCTTGGTCCACATTCTAAATAATTTTAACCCAATTACAAAATCACAATGAATGTTCATATTTCAGTATTTTCCTTTGCTTTCTCAAATAAAATCATTCAAATATTTCACATAAAACAGTTGTAATGGAATAAATATTAAAAAAAAAACAACTACCTGAGATATTCCATGTTAGGAAGATCAGGGAGTCCATTTCAGATGCACTATCCATTGACCGATTGTACCGAAATTTGCCATCCTTGGAATCCAATCAATAATTAATGTCAGGAGTGGAGAGTTTATCTAAGTTAGAGATTTACATTGACATAATTATTAAACTTATTACAAATTTTAGACTTACTGCTAGTTATAACAGAATTTTAAGTCAGAAGATAGATACAAGCCGAAAAATATAAAAACCCACTGGAACAAAATACAATTAACAGAAACAGACCAAGACTGAAACCAGAACAGACTAAGAACAGAACAGGAACCAATCACAAACAGACCCCCTCAAATTATGTGTGGCCCTTTTATAAGCTTCAGTTGTCACTCATCTTTAAACTCACCACTTTAACCATTCATCCTTGGTATTAAATTTTGAATGGTTATTATACCCAATTTTGATATTAATTATTCACACTACTAAATGATTACATGGTTTAGTTGAAAATTTCCCGATTTTAAATTGTATTAAAAAAATCTGTGTAACAAATTGAAAAAAGGATGTTAACAATTTTGAATAATGGTTTTATTTTCTTTTAAATTTTTATGATTGAATATTGTCGGATAAATACTTGAAATCAATATAAAATTATAGTCATTTCAATTTCCTTTCCAATTATACCTTATATGAGGCAAGAAAATTTATAATTGTCACGATAAATAACATTTATTTTATACTACCATGAACACTTGACTGACACAATAATACTCTTTCTAGCTCACTATTGAAGTGGTCAATTTGAGAGTCAGATTGCGCTTCACAGCCCTCTGCAAATTCCCACCACCAAACCAGATTCAAACTTCATCCCTACGCTAATATACACACGTATCTAACCCATTTATTTTTGCTTTTCTTTCAAAAATAATCGTGACAAAGATATTTACTAATATCTTAAATAAACAAATAAATAAATAATAACATTTTATATAATTTCAAGATGTATATGTGCATAAAGGATATGTATTTATAACAGGTGATGGGGGGTTGCATATAAAATAATAATTATATTACTATAAATCTTATAATATATTGCATATTTAAAATCATATATAAAATATCTATTTTTAGGTGGTCAGAAAAGCTGATGTAATCATGCTGAATGTTCTCAAATGCAATTAATTTAGTTAGCATAAAACCCATTAGCAAATTTAGAAATATTATAATTTTAGAAATATAATTTAATACCCATTAGTGGAAAAATTTGTCTATTTTTATTTAGTTTTAAAATCTAAGATTAGATTTTAAAACAATCCTTCGAGGAATTTTTGGCAGAGATGTATTGTTTTCTGACTTATTAAAACAAAAGTGTGCCATCCAGTCTGCAAATTGCAGAGAGTCAAGATATTTAAACTGCCTCAGGTACTACAACTAAAACCATTCCATAAGAATCCAACAAACATCTAAATATGGCTGAATTCAAAGGCAAGGGAGGAGAACGTCTACTTTTAAAACACAATGGCTAACTATGTGCCATGAGTAGAGGGAAAATCCACCTTTCCATGCTGTTCCCATGCTGTCTTCTGCAAAGGTATCACCCTGGACCTGTCTACCCACGAACTATAATAATGTACTTGAAAGTTAAATAATGGAACTGCTACCCACCTGACCAACAGGAATAAAAAACTAAATCATCTAAAAACCTGATGGCCGCTGCAATCACTGAGGACTGCTACTAATTATTCAGATAAAGAATTCATGCTGCTGCTTAATATCCATAAAATCTTCTTAAGTTAAACCTTAATCTAAATGTTTCATATAATCATCTCTGTAATGTAAGACAATGTAATCCTAGCTGATCTTGAGATCAGAAATCAAATATTAACTAAAATAACTTGTAATTTTCTTACCTGATTCTCATATGAATTCAACTCTCTATATAAACTCTTTATTAATGTCTCTCCTATCATTAAGCCTCAATGATATAATAATAGTTTATTATTTCACTTTCGTGGGGCAGCAATATCTTATGATAACTTTATTACTATATTTTTAAATTACTATGCTGATAACCTCCTAAACTCATAAACAAGTTTGTTCTCTCTTACCCCCTCCCCTCTATTGTAGGGAGGTTAATTAATTACTAGTTAAAAACATTTTTCTATTTTCATGACTGCAGATGCTTGTCAGTTTGGGAGAAACCAAGTTGTGTTTTAATGTTATAATCAAATAGCAGAGCAGAAATCTGCCTTTCCAATTGAATAATTCTAAGAAATGTCTTCCTAATTTAAAAATAATAACACTAGTTCTAAAATCCTAAAATGTGTTTATTTAAAATCAAATATTTTGTTCATGAAATAAATTTAAATGCCCACCACCTAATTCTTATATATGATTAATGTAATATGTTATAAAAGCACTTATAACCAAATATTAACATTTGTGTTAGTGTTTATGGGAAATTTATACATAAGTTAATGTAATAAGGGAAGGGGATTCTCAAGACAAGATAGATTAATATTTATATCATTTTAGTTAAGTCATCCAACACTGTTTAGTAACTCAATCATAGCATTACACTGGATATTCCAAATACATAGGCATTGATTAAATAATTTTGAGATTAAACGTTTTATATATGTTGTTCCAAGCATTGTCTGCATACCAGCTTCATCATTTACTTATATATATATATATATTGTGCTTCATTCCACCGGGCATATCGAAAAAAACGAACCCTGTTTCATCACTTTCTGGTCCAAGAACATGGCTATGAACTTCCCTTGAGACAATATTCACCATATGAGGTAGCTCTGCATGGAATCACTCCAGGACCACCAGCCTATAGCATCTCTCATTGGAGTCTTCTTTCAGTGAGCCGATTCTGCTAAAGATGAAGAAGGAAATTGGTCTCTATTTCTTCAGTACAAAATATGAAGTACCTTTCAGGATCTGAGATTGGATCACAGATAAATACACCATCATGCACACACCACTCTCTTATCTCTCATTACAAATAAAAACCTATGAACATCCATCAGTCATAATGTTATGATTTTATTAAACAGATTTCTTTATAATTTATTAATATTCTCATGTGTGCACCATTCTGTGGCACAATTATATATATTTCAAATGAACTTCCCACACACATTTGATGATCAGCATAAACTGAGATTAATTATTCCATTCTTAATGTTAACAATAATTATATAAAATTGTAATAAACTAAATAATATTTTTTAAGCAAATTCGGTCATGTGCTACTTTTCTCTCTAGGAGTGGATCAAAAACAAAAAAATACTTATAGTATGGTGCTAGTTAAACTTTATTTCTATAATGTATTCAGTCAGTTATTGGCATATAAATCAGCCCACAGTAAAATAACCTACCAATGAATGTGTACATGATTTCTTAAAGTATAAAAGAAAAATTGTATATTATAAATAAAATGTAAAGAGGCTAATGATAATCAATGGAGAATTATTGTAATCAAATTACTAATGCTTTGTTTTATTTACATTAATAGAGTGTGTATATATATATATATATATATATACATTAATAGAGTATATATATATATATATATAAGCCTTCGGAATCATTGTTTCCTTTAGTTAATAAATATATCTTGATTAAAAAAATTATGCTTACTATGATTAGATGATAAGATACAGCTAATATTATATGTAAATAACGTGAAAGATCACAATCTTTTAAACATGCCATAAGTAGTGATTATTATTATGGTAAGGGCTTCACCATAGTGTCCATGTCTAAATAGAGTATCTTAGTTTCTCTGCTTTGCAATGCTGGTTGAGAAAGATAAAAATAGATTGGGCATCATGGAAATTATTGCTCACAAGTTGATAGATCTGAAAAATAGGCAAATAGGGTAGAGTTCATGAATGTTCCTGACTTATGTATCTCATGCATGATTGGACTTAAGATACTTTTGCCTAGATTCTATACCTTTTTATATGAACAGATATGGGAATTACAGTTTGCACTAAACCTATTAAACAATATTAAATTTTACAGATTTAATCATTACTGAATTGTACATGACTAATTAGCAAGCTCAATTTTACAATTATTAACTGACATTGATCTTTTTTAATTATGTACACTATTTTACCATGTAAATATTATTTAGCAATCTTAACACTTAATGCCCTTCTATTTTTGCAGGTACAACACTCAATCTTAACAGTTAAGACACTTTTAAATTTATTGTGTTAAACTTTATATTACCTATATACATTTAAACCCACTTATACAATACTTTTTTTAAAAATACTCTAGAGCCATGATTTCTTCTTACATGATATGTCTATCATAAGCTTTCTGATCCCGCTGAGTAGTCTAAACTACTGTTATTTTTGAATAATTTCATTTACTAAATTTCCTCTGTTAGAAAAAAAAAATTCTTTAGTGAAAACTGCATCTGCCATGAACTCAGCTAGCTTTTCCCAAAAACAAAGGTTACTATATATATATACATATATTATAAGTTATAACATTAAATTAAATAATGTATGATCCAATCAAAACTGGATATTTGGCTTGGCCTTTTTACAATTTCAGACTTTTTTTATTTTTTAAATAATAAAGGTACTAATTGTATTAAATTGTCTAGTAATAATTAGGAGTGTTCTCCATAAATAACATCAATTAATTAAAAAATAATAATTTGAGAGAGCTAATAAAATGTTCTGATGATAATTTGATTTTTGAACATCATTAGCACTGCAAGAGCGCTGCTGGCGTTTTTCAGATGATGTTTTGTTTTCTTTCTTTACTGACGTAAAAAGTATAAGCATGACATAGAACAAAATATGAGCATTTGTTAGCTTAATCATGTGGCTTTCAGAAAATGTTTACTTAAAAAAAAATCGGGTGAAATTTGGATTTTTGGCAAATTTTTTAATCGACCACAGTATTTAATTTTTTTTTTTTTGATAATTTTTGTACTTACCACAAAGCGATAAAAGACAAAAATGGTTTAAGGGCTGCAAGTGAAAATTTCTCCGGTGTTATTCACAAAGAAGGCCTACAATAGAGCTTCAATGTAATGTCGTAAGTAACATTTTTATTTTATTTTTTTTAATTTTTTGATAAAATTATCTTTTTTATTAATTTTAGTTTGTAATTAATGTGTGTTAGTTATATATTTATTTATGCTCATATAGAATTCATATCTATAGTAATTTTCTAATGTTCTACCTACACTATTATAAAAATAATGTTTTTCAAAAAGTATAATATTTTTTTATGAAAATCATTAATTATATTTATTTAATATGGTTTACAAGTAATGTGTTATAAAAGTAATAATCAAATGTATACAAACATTGCATACACAAACATATAATCAAATTCTGCATATAGAATTCATATCTATAGTAATTTTCTAATGTTCTACCTACACTATTATAAAAATAATGTTTTTCAAAAAGTATAATAATTTATTATGAAAATCATTAATTATGTTTATATAATATGGTGTACAAGTAATGTGTTATAAAACTAATAATCACATGTATACAAACATTGCATACACAAACATAATCAAATTCTGATTTTTGTTTATGTTTTTGTTTACTATTGTTCATGCTTTGGTTTTGCTATATGTTTCATAACATTATTTTCAAGTCTATAGTTAACAAATACACTATACACAAATAAATTATATCTATGTGGTACAATAAATATAATAAGATTGCATCACTTCTGTGCATAAAGAATATAAACATCACGTGTGTGTGCATAAAGAATATAAATATCACTAGTGTCCATAAAGAATATAAAAATTACTGATGTACACAAAAAAATATAAAATGAAGAGATGAAACTCATTTTATCAGTGATATAGACAGTAGCCTACAATTTCTAGTTTTAGATGGATAAGAAGCCAATTGCTATGATGATTTCTTTTGTATCTTTTATTAGGATGAATCTTTTTCTTTATAGACACCTTTGGCATTTAAAACATTTGGGGTACAAAATAAAAATGAAAAAGTCTTATCCGAATTCTTTTGGAGATTGTGAAGCTGTAGATTAACTCAGATAAGACATGTTATACATGTTTAGAAAGATAATTTTGTGAAGAATATAAAGAAAGTATCACTGAAGATATATTTTCAATTTTAGTTAATGTTAATTTCCAAATTATGAACAAACAATAAAATAATAATTATTTCGGATGTAAAAATTTCTTTTTTTTTCTTATTTTTTATATAGTTATCACTATTTATTTTATGCTTATTGTTTTCCTTAATTTTTCTAGTTTCTAGCAATGTAATTGCTTTTGCTCTAACATAATCGAAACTGAAGTTATTGTGAAAATCATGTCTCAGGCCAGTATTTTGAAAAATTCAATATTGCAGCTTGAAGCTGAAGTAGTTAAAATAGCTTAATAAAAAAAATTAAGTTTGATATTAAAAAGCTAAATCACCATTATTATATGGAATTTTTTTGTAAACTTGTTTAAAATGGAAAATAATTCTTTGTTCAAAAAGCCTGTAATAAAATTAATTTCATTAAAAATATCAATAAAATATTAAAAATGTATGGCAATGAAAAATAAGTTGATGTTTTTAATAATATCATTCCATACATGTCACAGATGGAGTCTTCTATTACTGATTTGACTTTTGAGCATTAGTGATACTCAGTTACCACACTTGATTGATTATTTAAAAAATGTTTGCTGAACTGGCTTATATAATTTAACTATAAAAATTCTTAAAGATAATAAATATGTTTGATTTGTTTTGGTTTTAATTTACTTACTTAATCTTTCTTTGTCTTCTAGTATACTTACTGTTTAAAAGTTGGTCTTATTACATTCATTTTTAAAAACATCGATTCGTTACTTATTAGTAATTATAGGCCCATTTCAATAAAAGTCAAACTTAAGATAATGTCATTCTTAAAAAAATACATAAAGTGATTTCTGTACGCAAGTTTGGGTCTGTCACCAGAAAGAGTACCTTGAATGTTCTTTATAATCATGTATACAATTTAGCATCTTCAATGGATAAAACACTTGTGACTACCTGTTTACTTGAATTTATCTAAAGTTATTTGATAATGTTCATCATACAATGAATTCCTTGATGTTTTTGCTTTGCCTTTGGATTCAATAATGTATGGGTTTGCTTATAATATTGCTGACTTGTGATATTGATAAATTTGACTTTATTTAATAATTAGCTGGTACTAAACTACATAATATCCAATCATAATAAAATGATTCTTTTTAAAATATAAATACTTCTCATATTCATGTAATATCCCCACTTATAATAAAAATAAGATTGATTGCAATAGTATATATGTTTGTGATAATATTCTTTGTTGAAAACTATTGTTATTTGGGTGCTATTTTTCATTCTAGGTTATCTTTCTCAACTCATATATTGCTTGTCCATGTTCTCAGTTAGAACAGGTTTTTTATTATTATTATTTAGTGGAATTCTTGCCTAGATCAGATTATTTAACTAATTGTGTTGCTTAATAACAAAGGGTATTATCTTATAATATCTCTATATGAGATGATTGCAACATATACACACTGGCTGTCATTGCGTATGATATAAATTGATGATATGCATTTTTGGATATATTCAGATTAATTTGTATGCATAATATTTATGATAATTATTTTATATTTTTATTAAGCTTTTTAAATATAGTGATTATTGATATATATCATTCCTATTTATATTGCAATGTGTTTATTATTAAAATTCATATAGCCAAACACTTTCAAATAACATTATCAGAAATTTAATAAGAAAAGTAGCCATAGGCAAGGCAGTTACAATAGTGGCGGATTCTTTAATTCTTTGGTTGCTGTTTATACCTCAGATGTCACTCATATACCATTTTCATAACTCACAAAATGTTGCCATCTGACTATCACATTAAATGTAATTATTTTATCTATTATTGTTGTTGTTGTTTTATGTCATTATTCTTTGTAAATTTATTTACTGCGTGTTTTTTTTTACTAATGATTAATGTATATGATTTTTTCTTTTTGTAACTAATTTTGAAATTTAATAGCTATTATAAAAATATTTGAAAACTAGGCACTCTTCACAAACATGGGGGGCTTAATTGTAAGTATAGGGTATTTAAACTCAGATTTTCAAGCACCCTTTAACTATTGACACTATCTCATACTACTGATACATATAACCACACACATGTAGAAAAGATAAATAATCACCAATATATGTATTCCATGCTAAACCAGCACTCATCAGTTGGTCCAGATTATCATCTCCCACACACATATATATAACCAGTGCTCAGTTTTATATTAAGATAGCAAATCTTCATACTTTAATGGACAGATCTCACTCTACTCCAATCTCCAACTTTTCAGCCATCCATATCATTGAAAATCTGATGATGAAAACCCAAATCCCATGCTGATACCAACATTATTGCCATGCACATGTTGACCTCAAATCACTCTGCCCCCTCATCTATAGGACTTTATCCATGTAAATACATAGAAGAGAGATGGGCAGGATAAAAGCTTGATGTGTAAATATTTGAAAACCAGGCACTCTTCACAAACCTGAGAGCTTAAATGTAAGTATAGGGGATTTGAAATCAGATTTTCAAGCACCCTTCAACTATCCACACTATCTCATAAAACTGATATACATAACCACACACATGTAGAAAAGATAATCACTAATATACATATTTCATGCTAAACCAGCACTCATCAGTTGGCCCAGATTATCATCTCCCATATATACATATAATCAGTGCTCAGTTTTATATTAAGATAGCAAATATTCATACTTTATGAACAAGCTTCAATCTATTCCAATCTCCAACTTTTCAGCCATCCATATCATTGAAAATCTGATGATGAAAACTCAAATCTCATGCTGATGCCAATATTTTTGTATTAGTTGTATGAGATAGTGTGGATAGTTGAAGGGTGTTTGAAAATCTAAGTTGAAAATCCCCTATATTTACAATTAAGCTCCCAGGTTTGTAAAGAATGCCTGGTTTTCAAATATTTACACATCAAGCTTATATCATGCCCATCCCTCTTCTATGTATTTAAATGGATAAGGTCTTATACATGAGGGGTCAGAGTGATTTGAGGTCATTATGGCCATGTCAATAATATTGGCATCAGCATGGGATTTGGGTTTTCATAATCAGATTTTCAATGATATGGACAGTGTAAAAGTTGGATGTTGGAATAGATTGAAGCCTGTGCATTAAAGTATGAAGATTTGTTATCTTAATATAAAACTGAGCACTGATTATATATATATATATATGGGAGATGATAATCTGGATCAACTGATGAGTGCTGGTTTAGCATGAAATACATATATTGGTGATTATTTATCTTTTCTAAATGAGTGTGGTCATGTGTACCAGTTGTATGAGATAGTGTGGATAGTTGAAGGGTGCTTGAAAATCTGAGTTCAAATTCCCTATACTTATAGTTATTATGAATAAATTCTTGCACAAGTCCCTTCTTGTTTGAAATTATTTATATAAATATATTATTACTATTATTATTATTATCATTATTATCATCATCATCATTGTCATTATTACTATTATTATTGTTATTAATATTAGCATCATCATCTTCGTCGCTATTACTATTATCAAAACGAAAATTGGCAATTCATGAGATATTAGAGATAAATAAGGAGATAGTTCAGTGGTACACTTGACAAAGTCAGTAATATAAAAAAAAAAAAATTACAACAGTCTGTTAGAAGTAAAAACAATATTCACAGTTGATATTTCTAATTTTCAGAAACATTCTAAATCGTTTTCAAATATTAGCAGATTTTGAATATGATTCAGATTTGAATAACATTAACAGGAAAATAACTTATACGCTTTTAAAAACTATAACAAAATAGCTGGTAGAAAAAAAGCAGCAATTGGATTAATAACACTTCCATTAAGACTAGAGAATTTATGAAGAAAAGAAAGAATATGAATATATATAAATGATGTATTAAGAAAATTGAATATCTCGAATTTTGTAAAATGGTGCAAAAAAGTTGATAATGATATAAAAAAGTATAATTGTGAACTAGCAAAGAAAGCTATAGAAGAGAATAAATATCACGAGTGTAATATATAATTATTGCATTTAATTAATTAAACACAATCAGATGTATTTTCAAGTAAAAAAAGTCGGTATTAACCATAAACAAACATATAATAAGAATTGATATTTTTTTTTCCTTAAAGAATAGAAAACCACAATTTTTAATTTAAATATTATATGCCATCATATATAAAGATTCAATGGCGCTGATTGTATATCATTAAGTATAGCAGACAGAGTTCACACATACGGAATGAAATGCATATAGTGTCGTGATAGTTGTAGATTTCTTTTTTTTTGTATACACATGAGTGTCTGAGTATTTAGTTCATATTTACCCGCTTGTTTGCTACTAAATTGTATCACTATTATAAATCTTTTTATGAATCTTTTTTCCATATATGTATAATAATTTGGGATTTTTTTAAAATACAAAAAAGAAGATAATATATCAATTAAAATGTCCCTTCCCAATCTTTCTGTTAATTAAACAAGCTCAACAAACGTAAAAGACATTACATTCTTTTAAGTAAGTGATGAAGAATTTAAGAAGATAAACTTTCTTTGACAAACAGAAGAAAACCATACAATCAGTCTTGACTTCTGCTGAAATAAGATTGGGATTGTGGTTGTTTGAAAAGGAAAGAATCAGATATTTACATTCCACTTCAACTTTAATTTTCCTATTGCCAATAGTTTTCTATTGTCTTTAGATTGAATAAGATTTATAACACTTTTCAAATCTCAAATATATCTTACCAAATAGTTCCAAAAGTCAAAACTTTTTAAAATAAATTTTTCATATTTTTTATCCGTTTTATCAAACGAATATTTATATATGCGTGCACACATATACTTATATTTACGAAGTAATTATGACAACTTTAAATACATTAAATTCTATACAACTAATTATCTTTAGAGAGAGAGAAAGAGAGAAAAAATGTAGTGTGTAATTTTTATATTCCCCTCCCTTCTCTTACTCTTATTCAATAAAAAAAAATTGATGTTAGAAAAACAATTAATAATAAATAAACAAACAAAACAAATCTCCACTGCTCTTATTTAAAAAAAAAAAAAAGAAATGAAAAATTTGTGACAGAATGCTTAAAAAAAAAAAAACCATCACGGATACCGTGGGATTTTAAATGTCGCGATAATATATATATATAAATTCACAAATCGATTACTTATATACAGTATACAGTATATAATTAAATAAATTAACCAAACTTTCTAAACAAAAAACTAATTCTTCATATCAATTCCAACTGAAACTTATTGCAAATAGTTATAGAATATAATTATATAATTATATACTTTCAAGAATTGAGATTCAATTAATTGATTCAATTAATCAATCATTGAATTCTGGGTTGATGCAATTTCTTTTTGAGAAAATTATATTCAAATATACAGCTACTCCTTTAGGTATTTGAGGGTTGTAATTCGAAAAAGTATGAAAATAAACTAGCTGGACTAAAAAAAAAATCAGATATATAGATCATGAAAATTTTGGAGTAACTGAGATTACTAATCAATACAGTTGAGACTAGAAAATGCATTGAACAGGAAATGTTCTGATATAATAGAATAATAAAAGAAATCTGGAAAGAACAATCAATGACAAATGACCAAATTACAGATCATGCTCTATTTAAGCAAATAATATGTTTAAATGTAATCAATATCCATTACCATATTTGTACAGTGAGTAAGTGGGGTATTACATTTTCTGCATTATCTGAATAAGTTCCCAATAAAGTATGAAGCACTTATGCTAAGATAATTATCTGCACTTTTTTCCCATTGTTACGAATGACTATTGTTTGTTTAATGGTTAAATTATATGATTATTTGGTTAGAATCTTTAAACATTAATGTAGTTTTAATTAAATTTATATATATAAATATATGATAATAGTAACGATACTTATTTTTAATACATATACAATATGGTAAATCGCAATGTATCCAGTAATTAATTAATCCATTTTCCAATTGACTAAAAACAATTTTTTTAAACAAAATAATAATTTACGTTTCATAGAGAATAATAATATAAAGTGGATGGTTTTTTAAAGAAATTTCTATGAAATTTGCATAGTTAAGATTTTGAGCTCCAGACTCCAATAGTCTGTCACTACACAAAATCACAATAAATACTATAATTATAACTGAATTACTATTTACACCTATTAAGACCAATAAATATTAATTTAAAAATATCATAACAGACATTTTCTCATATTATGTGTTTAACGTAATGCAGATGTTAAATTGCAAAAATCCAACACAATTAATTATCAAAAAACAACATCAATCTTTTTATAGATTTCTACTTTTAAGCAAACATGTGGCTAAAATATACACTTTTGGAAAATCTGCTTATATATATATTTGTT
This sequence comes from Epiperipatus broadwayi, assembly GCA_028023455.1. Taxonomy (NCBI): domain Eukaryota; kingdom Metazoa; phylum Onychophora; class Udeonychophora; order Euonychophora; family Peripatidae; genus Epiperipatus; species Epiperipatus broadwayi. The sequence continues at coordinate 4,157,282 of JAQFVV010000098.1, read as the reverse complement.
TTAAAAAAAAAAAAACACGCATAAATCGTTTTGCTACCCCCTACTCCCATAATAGGTTGTGATTGTTTAATATCATTAAATTGTGACTGAAGTGGCTAATTTGTAAATGTCATGATTCATTTATAAATATCTGCAAATACAAATTATTGAAAAATCGTTGAAATTTAGCTTTGCTATGCAAACCCCACCCATAAAATATTTTATAGCATGGATATGTAGGTGAACTTATCAGGAACAATTATTAGTTAAAAATTAAAAGACTACAGATCTTATATTAATTAAAAGACCGATCTCGGTCATAATGCTAATGAAATTAAAGCACAATTCTTAAAATAAACTTTATGTTTTGGAAGCTAAGATTAAAATAGAAAAACAAAAAAATCATTATTGACTGCAAAAACTTCAAACGTAAATAAATCAACAATCTGGAAGATAATATATATATATTAAAAGATATTAATTCATAATCTACTCTTTTTTGCAAATATTGCTTCTTTTAAATGACAATATAATCAAAGGCAATAACAATTGATATCTATAAACAAGGCAACAAAAACCATACAATCGCAAACAAAAAGAATAACTGTTTGCTTTTTCTTTGGTCACAGAGTCTCCAATACTTCAAAAGAATACAATATTATAAAATACAGAAGTAAAAAAAAAACTACAACAAACGCAGATCGCCTATTAAACCCATATTCAAAATTACAACTATCTTAAAAAGTGAAAGGTAAAAAGTAAACAACAAAAATGAAATTGTTATTGGATGTCCTTGGCAGATGTGATGACAATAAATAAATGTTGGTAGTACAAATGTGAACTTATAACTCTTGAATAAATGTTCAACTTCAGAAAATAATGAAAATGAAATTGGGTATTTTTACTACATTTTGGAACATAATTTTTTTATTACATTGTTCTTAAAAACCAAGGATATATACATGATAGACTAAAATTAGGTATACAATACTTATAGGGTTTTTACAAAGACTGAAATATTCTTGAAACTTATTCCCAAAATTGTGACAAAGAATAACACAAATTTTGACTAATTCCATTGTTGATAATTGCTTATGAGATGAGCTCTTTCATTAATTTATTGTATGAGTCTACATTTCAAAAATCTTCCCCTTTATTGCATTCCACAAAAAAAAAAGTTCATTGATGGCACAATGAATAAATTTGATGGCATTCAATGCTACCATGTAAGTTAATTCAATTCCACAACAAGGTCTTGTCAAAATATGTCTACATAATTATAGCAAAAAATGAGAAGTCAATCTTTTTAAACATCATTTGGGAAAATTATCCCTTGTTGTTAAGTATGCCATAATCTTAGTATGGATAGTTCCCTAGGCATGTCACATATACTTCTTTGTATTATTTATGAATATTAGAATAACTATCACCTCATTCACCTTTATCATAGATACCAAATGATATATAGATTTTGATGTATTGACCTCTGAAACTGTTGCGTACTTTTTTCTAATATGATTATGGAGTAGTTTCAAAGATCTCATGCAATAGAATACAAAACCATCTCAACATTTTCATTTTTCTAAAGCAGTTTCAAAATCCATTTTCTTTTCATCTAAAATCAGATTCCCTATTTTCTTTCCCAATATGTGTAAAATAAAATAAAAAGTTAAACAAGGTACAAAATATGGTATTCCATATTGTCAAAATATGAGCATTTTACTTTACATTTGCTTATTGTATATAAAATCAAAAGTTGTCATATTTTATTTTTATTCATATATTAAATTATTCTTCACATATAAATCATGATACACAGAGCAGCCAAAAATTAAAAAAATATTAATTACAACTAACAATTTCTCAAGCGCTTTCAGTACAGTATACCAGAAACATGGTGACATATTGGAACTGAACAGTTAATATTAAAGTTCAAGCTCAGTGGAACACAAGTGTTATGCTGATTGAAAATGTTTTTAGACCTCACAATAAAGCAATCCTATTTCAACTTCCTGTTTTTATCATTTGATTCATTGCACCCAGTAGTAATATTTTGAGGATAAAACTCATGTTAACACATTAATGTGATTACAACAGCACATTTATCAGTATAAAAAGTCTAAAAGTGATTTATAGGTTAATTCTGGTTTTTCTAGTCACAGAAATAGTTGTAGACATGAGTTTTATCATCAATATATTACTACTGTGTGCAATGAATCAAATGATTGAAAGAGGCTTGGTTTAATGTGAGGTCTAAAAATGTTATCAATCACTGTAACACGAGTGTTCCACTGAGCTTGCACTGGAATATTAACTGTTCAGTTCCAATATGTCACCATAATTCTGGTATACTGTACCAAAAGTGCTTGGCAAATTGTTAGCTGTAATTAATATTTTTTTTCAATTCTTGGCTGCTCTGTTTATCATGATTTGTAGAATAATTTTCATTATCTCACAGAGTTTTTTGTATTATTCATATATTGAATATTAATTTTTAAATGATTATAAAAACAATTATTTTATTAGCATTTTGGACATATTTTGCATTATTTTAATACTCCAAAATTAACTGTATATTATACTTTTCATATAATTATCACAAAATAATACTGACATTGTGAAATTAGGCAAAAACATGCATTGCAGGCTGAAATTATATTATCAATTAATATAATTCTACATCTGACTTATTTCATTATTTTGATAATTATATATATATATATATATATATATATATATATATATATATCTAGATGTAGGGATTTTTATTTTATTTTAATTTTTTTTAATTATTTTTATATATAACAGGGATGAAGTGTCCATGCATTGTATAGAATGAGTACTTCCATAGAAAAATTCATTAAACCTTTCAAAAGCTTTAATTAAAATTCAATTTTAAAAAATCACTTTAAATTTTTTTATCAACAGTTGAATTGTTTTTATATACACAAAAAATGAATATGACTAATGCATTCTCGGTTGATTATAAGAAGCTCAACAATGCTAAGATCTAATTTACAGTTAAAACTTTTAAGAATGCTAAAAGCACTTGGAAGATAAAAATATATTGATAATGTATTATCTATATTTAAACTAATCGCAGTCTTATTAGAATGAGCAATTCAAATTCATTATTTTTTGTATGGAATTACTGTTGACTTTCAATTTTTTTACCAATAATTGAATTATTTTTATATATGCAAAAGAATGAATTTGATTAATGCATTCTCGGTTGATTATAGAAAGTTCAAACACTGTTAAGATCTAATTTACAGTTAAGACTTTTAAGAATGTTAAAAGGATTTGGAAGATAAAAATATATTGATAATGTATTATCTATATTTAAACCAATCACACTGTGATTAGAATAATCAATTTGAATTCATTATGTTTTGTATGGAATTACTATTGACTTTCAATTTTTTTTTTACCAAAAGTTGAATTGTTTTTATATATGCAAAGAATAAATTTGACTAACATATTCTTGGTTGATTATAAGAAGTTCAAACAATGCTGAGATTTAATTTACAGTTAAAACTTTTAAGAATGTTAAAAGTATTTGGAAGATAAACATATATTGATAATATATTCTCTGATTTACAGATAAGAGTTTCAGATTTTTGTAGATGTGTGTAGGCACTATTACATAAAAATTGTTGTGGAAATTAAATAAAAACATTATTAAAAAAAGGAAGTGTGTTTCCATTCCTAAAAAAGTCATGCTTTGTCACTGATATATAATATAATTTTCTAGCTTCCTTTTTTGCATTGATGACATTTATAATCAATTTGTGAGTAGTAAATCACTGATGCACTTCTTTCTATGCATTTTTTTTTGTTTATATTATTGATTTCAACTGCACAACAGTACTCATCAGTATATATATATATATATATATATATATATATATATATATATATATATATATATATATATATATATATATATATGACAAGAGGGAAATGTAATGCCTCATTAAAGCTTAACATACCACCAATAAACTAGGTTGTCAATATTGATTAAATTCGCAAAATAACAATTGGCAGAATTGAATATATGCAAATATATATATACTAAAATAATCCAATTCACTCTTACACGATAATGTTTAGGGAATTTATCAGAATAATAATAATAATAATAATAATAATATAATGAGATAATCTGATTTCATTATAAAATAATTTACATAACTGATTTAATTATATTTAAGTATGAAATAATAATAATAACAATAATAATAATAATAATAATAATAATAATAATAATTATTATTATTATTATTATTATTATTATTATTATTATTATTATTATTATTATTATTATTATTAGTGTTGTTATAATTATTATTATTTTACATATATAATGTGCTATATTAATTTCTTTAATTTTTATAAATCACATGCAGTTTGTATTTCATTTTAAAATAAAATGCATTAACATATTTATAATTATACTAACAATGCAAAATGTAAATAAGTAAGCATTGATTTTTTTTTTCCAAACAGGCTTCTTTTAATCCCTAAAAATCTGATCTGATAAACCTAAAATTATAAACTTCAATATTTCATGTTAAATTGCTCATAAACATTCAAAAACAAAATTTGGTTATTTTCTTATTTTCTTTATTCTTCCATAATAAATTCTTGAAGTAGATAAATAATCTTAAAAAATAATAAGAATTGAAGTTAAAGCAAATAGTAAGCTCATTGCAGACATTATGCATTTAATATCAACACTATTAGTATTATCTGAACTATAAAGTATTTAAAAAAAAAAAAAAACTTTGAGTCAATTGCAATATTATTTCCATTATTTACTTTCTATTATAAACCAAATTTATCTTCTCTAAACTTTTCATACCAAATTTTACTAAAGTTGAAGTAAAAGAAAGATCACTAAAGATTATTTACTTTGAATTCTGAAATCCTGTGAAAAAACTTCCTGCAAACAGAAATTTTAAAGTAAAAAAAAAATACTATAATAAAAAATAAGCTTGAATTTCAATCTAAAAAAATAGCAGATAATCAAGATAAATTTACTGTTTTCTAAATACATTGCAAAATATAAATGATTTATTTTATTTTCTTTAATTACAATTATCTTAAATATTTCTCATATAAATAACATTCTGTTCTTTTGATTATTATTATATAAAACAATATTACTAATATATGAATTTTTTTCTATAGTACAGACTTTTTCATACCTGTACTCCAATATGTAATATATAGGGATTTGAACTCAGACTTTCACATGACTCTCAACTATCCATGCTATCTAATATTGCTGACACACTTGATCATACACATGGCAAAAAAATAAATAATCACCAATATACTTATTTCATGCTAAACCAGCACTCGTCAGTTGGTCCAGATTATCATCTCCACACATATATACAATCAATGCTCATCTTATAATAAGATAGCCAATCTTCATACTTTAATGGGCAGGTTTCAATACTCTCCACCCCACAATATTACCTAAATTATCTTCCACATTGAAGAGAAATACTTGCATCAGAATATAATACCATATACAAAAAACTTACTTAATTTTATTAATTTTAAATAATTTGAACAACAAAAAAGTTCATTTAATTCTATCATATTTAGAATGAAAAGATAATGAGTTATTTATAGTATTTCTGATAAGATAATGAATAATTTTGATATATTATCAATAGTCATATAAGTTAAAGCTTATAATGATATATTATGCTTTAAAACTCTCTAGCAATAGGTATTGACATTAAGAAAAGTTCCATTAAATTATAATCCTACTTATCTTCATATATCTGTAGGTATATATTTACATTTACTAAATAAATCTGCTTATTTAAATATAGTAACTTTAAAAATCCTGAACAACAAAAATAGTTAATATTATCAACATATGATTAGATTCATTATTATCATTTTCAAGCATTTCTGACTCTGTAGCATAAAAATCTTTCCGAGTTGAAGGCAGTTTCTTGATTCCTGGTTTTTCTTCTCTGCATTATACTAGTTATCTACTTTATTTTCATTTCTGCATCATAAAAAAAATCTTCTAGATTTTTTACAATCACTGAAAATCCAGTTTAAAACTCCAACTCTCAATGTATTATATTTTTTTTCTTGTGAATTATGTACAAGGTTGGCTTTCAAAATAGAATGACTATTTCTCATAGAACAAATATCATACATTTTCCTCAAATAAAATTAAGATCCTCCACATTTAATAAAAATAAGACTTAAGAAAACAACTTATTAAATCAGTTGTTTTAAGTGCAGTTTTAATATAAATTGGAGATGTAATTAGTGAGAGAAAATGAAGTAAATTTGAAGAATAAAAAAGCAAATGGAAAGAAAAATAAGCATTGTATCAGTGTCAAAATAAATAAAAGAAAAACATGCTATTGTTTAAAAATTGTGAGATGAAAGAAAAAGTGAATTAAAAATAATTACTGGGGCAAAGAAATTATAAAAGATATAAGGTGACTTTAGAGAGGAAATGAAATAAGTAGAAAAATAAAGACTTGCATAATGAAGTTCTTAGAAGTATTATATATATATTTCATGTCCAAAAAGAAAAATATATAGATTTGAAAAAAAAAAAAAGATCTGATTAATAAGCAAGATCTACTTTCTATCAAATAATTAATAATGATGAAAAGTCGTAATATATAAATAGTTAGTTATATTCTGTATGTAAATAGTTATATAAACACTTTTTAAATAATAAGTTTTAAAAAGGTAAAATATTTTTAATTTTAAAAACAAAGTATGTGCTCTAATTTCAAACAAATAAATACACAAATAATTTATTTCTAAACTATCTCATAAGTAACTGAAATATATTTAACCAATTTATTTGAAAATAATATTACTTTTAAAAATCAGATAAAATAAGAATCACACATTCAGCAATAGTTAAATTAAATATATAATTTATACAATATATAAAATAGCAAAAACTTATTAAATGTAAAATATTTAAAACGATTCTTAATCAAATACTTGACGAAATGTTTGTTTGATGGAAATTTTACCCGGAATATTGTTATTAACAAAACGTAAATTCTACTAAATTGATTTATAACTTATAAAAAAATGCATCTTCAAAAGACAAACGTTTTATGGATATTAGTTGTAAAATTTATAACCTCCTTTTAATTTAATCAATCCTGACCAAATAATGTCTCAGTAAAGTAATTTACAAACATTTTTTCTTTCAGCTTATTTTGATTTCTTTCTTTTTCTTTATTATTTTTGCCACTTTTTAACTAGTTTTTTTTTTTTTTTTTGAAAGTTATGTATAGACTAATATACTTTATTATTTAAATGTTATTAAAATATTTAAACAATTTAAAAAAACAAACAGAAAAACAACCTATTATTTTGAAAATATAATTATAACATAAAAACAAATGAAATGTGCTATCTTCAGATTTATAGCATTTAAAAAAAATTCAAAATAATATATATATAAATAATTATACTTTTTTAATTCAGATTGCAAAAAAAAAAAGAGATTATATTATAAATAAAAGAATATGATTTTTAACAGTCAAATATGATTTTGATTTATCTTTTAAAGAAATTATTACAGACATTCATCTAAATGCTTAGTTATCAACATTGACGATAATTAAAAATTCAACAGGTCAGATTTCCAACTAAAAAGAGGTAAAACTTTTTTGCCAAGTCTTACTAATAAAAATTGAAAAATCTAATTACAAATGGTCTGTTTTGTTTTTTTTATTCTACAACTAAATGCTTAAGACAAAATATTACAAAAATGAACGAATACATATAAACTAAAAATTAAGTTTAATATCTAAATCATTTTTAAGAACATTCTCAGTAATGTTCAGGGGTGATTATGTGATACTATATTATACTATAGTTGAATGCTTATTGAATAAAAAAAAAAAACAGCATTTACAATAAAGACAAAATGAAAACTTGACATAAATTTATTTTTATTATCAAATGCTTGTAGTAAAAAGTCATGTTATTACTATTAAATGGATTGGTCAGCATATTTTACTGGCATTATTAGATTATTAACACATAATATTTCATTAAAATATCCATACTTCATTAATAACCAAAACTACATAAACATTTGTAAGAGATTACAAATATTTTTTTTAAATAGCAAACATTGAAATATTTGAAAACCAGGCACTCTTCACAAACCTGGAGCTTAATTGTAAATATAGGGGATTTGAACTCAGACTTTCAACCACCCACCAACTATCCACACTATTTTATACAATCGATACACAAGACCACACACATGTAAAAAAGATAAATAATCACCAATATACATATTTCATACTAAACCAACAATCATCAGTTGGTCCAGATTATCATCTCCCATATATATATATATATATAATCAGTGCTCAGTTTATATTAAGACAGGAAATCTTCACACTTTAATGGATAGGCTTCAATCTACTCCAACCTCCAACTTTCCAGCCATCCATATTATTGAAAATCTGATGGTGACAGCTCAAATCCTATGCTGATGCCAACATTATTGTCATGCCCATGTTGACCTAAAGTCACTGTGACCTCTCATGTATAGGACCTTATTCATTTAAATACATAGTATATTGGTGATTATTTATATTTTCTACATGTGTGTGTTCATGTGTATCAGTTGTATAAAATAGTGTGGATAATTGGTGGTTGCTTGAAAGTCTGAGTTTAAATATTGAAAATTAAAAATAAATATGGTAACTGTTTTTAATTTAGTTATTTTAAAATGTTCTTATATATATATATATATCAAATATATGAATATATATATATATATATATATATAAATAAAAATATATAAAAATATATATATATATATATATATATATATATATATATATATATATATAAACACTGATATAAAATACTATTTAGTCACACCACTATATGCCATAAGTATGATATAGTAAATATATTGAAACCATGCTAAGCAGTAATAAAGTTAAATATTACAACACCTTTTCTCTGAATATATTCATTTTACCAGATAATACATGAACACAGACCACACCTAAACAATACCAAACAATATCAAGAATATCAATTTGTTTGTTATCAAGCCAACCTTATTTATTATGGTAAAGGTGGATAGATTTTCTACAGGTATATTTATATAGACACTAATGATTTCCACTTGACTGAAAAGGATTGAAATAATTTTAAAGAAGTTTAAATAACCCCCAGTAAACAGGTCAATACAATCTTTCTTTCTGAAAGCAATGCCAATTTTAACATTTAAATTGCATTGAAACCATATATTATTTAGATAATGAAACTAAGGCTATCATTACAATTTAAATGTAAATACATGAAACTAGTCTATAATTAAACAATAACAAACAATACCAATAATCTCAATCTGATTGTTTTCAAGGCAATCTTTTTTATTATGATAAGGTGCATAACCATCTTAATTTATTTATAAAGACATTAAAGATTACCACTTGTCTAAAAGAAATGAAAATTAATTTACAGAAGATATATATATATATATTATAACATTATTTTATATATATATATATTATAACATTATTTTTCTTATTACACTGCCAAATCCATATAATATTAATATCATTGATGTTCTTTATTACTTTTACAATGTATTGTAAAAATAATAAATTAACATATATATATATATAAATACAACAGTAATACAAAAACATAATAAATGCATTACATAATTCTAAGAAGACTCTAGAATTGATTTGGCTATAAAAGTAATAGAAAAAAAAAGTCTCAAAACTGTGAGGAACGTTATTTTGGTATACAAAGGAATAATGCTATTACTAAAAATAGAGATGAAATCAGGAAATGTGAGGAAGAATTCTATAAATAATTATATAGTAATAAAGATAATAAAAAAAAAAGTATCCTCTACAATTATCACATCTTCTGAATTGTCCAACATTTTAAATGAAGAAATAAGACGTACAATTAAGCAAAGAAGAAGAGTATGATGGGATTATATTATTTTAAAAAATGGGGGTGAGTACAAAAATTGTTGACAATATATATACCGAATGTCAAAATGTTAAAAATGTATTAGATAATTAGAAAAATTCAGTAGCAATATTGATATTTAAGAAGGATTATAAAGAAGATGTCAGACACTGCAGAATTATCAGTTTATTATTAAAGCTATACAAAATTTTTATGAAAATTATTACAACCTTTTTTAGCAAACATTCAACCAAAATAATAAGCTGTCAAGCATTGGTGGTCAAGAGGTCTGCGTGACTGCCTTATAAGCAGTTGCCTGGGTTGCGGGTTCGCTTCCCAGCCGATGCTATGACACATGAAAAAAATAAAAATAAGCTGGATTTAAAAGTAATTTTTGGTTAGTAGATGACATACAAGTATCAAGAAAAGTTAAGGCCAATGTATATAAGTTGCTATACTGCTTTGAATTTGAAGAATATGAAAAAGTATTTAATTCTATAAGTATTTCTACAAAACATAGGATCATCGAGGTATAAACTCAGAATATTGTCCTAATCTAAAAATACTTACCAAAATATATCAGTAATGATTAGATTATATGGTGACAATAAGATTAACATAGAGATGAACATACAACAGGATAATTTCATATCTCCAGAATCATTTACAACAATTTTGCAATAAGTAATTTCATAAATAAAAATGGGAAGCTAAATAATTAAAAGTAAACAGAAATTATTTAATTCATTTACAATTTGAAAATGTGGCTGTTCTTGTTTTGCAAATAATGTTTCAGAACTTCAGAACATCTTGCCACAGCTACCAAATGAAAGCAAAAAAGCAGAAATAAAGATAAATGCAAAAAAAAAAAAAAAACTAAAGTAATGTTCAATGGATTTTCTTATAAAAAAAATAAAAATTGATAACAACGAATTAGAATAAGATAACAACTACAAATAACTTGGTCAATTAATAATACAGATAGAAACAATGAAATTAATCATAGAATTAAACTTGAATGGAGAATTTTTGGTATAAATAACTTAATATTAAAAGGATATGCCTATGTAGTTAAAAAAAACGTTCTTGATAGATATGATTACCAGATCTGAGACTTCAACCTTTAATAGAAAAGCAATTTAAAGGTTTTAGAACACTTAAACTATAGAAAGAGATACACTAAGAGTAGCAACAACAGATAAAAAAAAAATATGTGATTAAAAAAACAGCATATATCACTGATATCACTAACAGAATTAACAAATTGTAATGGAATTAGGCAATTGCTAGAAGAGATGATAACAGATGAATAGTTGAAGTCTTAATCTGATTCTAAAAGATTGTAGAAGATCTAAAAAGAGCATACTGTGAGATGAATGAACGAAAAATTAAGTTTGTTAGTGTGTTCTTAGGAAGAGAATCTAGAGATCAGAAAATCTACTGTAATCTTAGAGAGTTCTTCCTTCCTGCGGTGGATTCATAATGATTGAAAAATATTGTGATGATATATCTGTTTAAAGTGAAAAATAATTATAAACTTAAAAATAAATGTTCATTGAATAATAATAGCAACTCCTCATAAACAAAGTGGGCTATTCAAACATGAAAAAAAAAAAAAACTATAAATTTGCTTTGTGATGACTATGCAAACCAATATACATATATAATATACTGGTATATTTTTTTAGTTTACTTGATATTTTGTGGTGCTTTCTTTTAACTTCTTCACAAAAAAAATAACATATAAAAAAATATTTGCTTTCTGAAATACATCAACACAATGTCTTATTACTGATTTTCAATGCTTACTATTACTTACCATATCATTCTATAGGAAACAGTCAACATTGCATATCATTAGAATGAAATTTACCTCTCCACAAAAATAATGTTCAAGTTTAACCATAATGTACCCTTTAAAGAAAATTGTGCACTGTTTATTCATTTTATATGTCCAATCCAATGAAGACATCATTTCTCAGTAATGACTCTATACTATTGTATCAAGCAAATTAAAAAAATTATTGATCAATTTTATAATCTTCCCCTTATATATTTAAAATTTTATTCAGCATTGTTAAATGACACTTTTCTAATACCTTCATATTGTGTCAATAGTATTTCCAAGTATCTCTTCCACACAATAATTTGTGTAAAATAATAGTTCTATATATGCATGCCTTAGCTTTATTAGTTATTTCACTGTGCAATGAAATATCTTATTTTTAATCTTGTTATGAATTACAGCTGCAAATTTGATTCTGTGAACCTACTTTTTTACTTATCAAACTACCAAGATATTTAAATTGATTTATTTCTCTATTTCTTTATCATCTAAACTAAAAAGCTGCTAAGAATTTTTCTTCTATCAATGACCTGTAAAGAATTTGAGTTTTTTGAACAATAATTATTAAACCAAAGTCTTTATATGTTGTACTGAAAAAATTAAGTACATTTTGTATATCATCTTTTAAACTAGCAAAAATAGCACAATCCTCAGCATATTGCAAATCTGGAGTTTAGAACAGCAATTTGTTATTTTCATTTTTAATAAATTTTAATTAGAAATTTCACTATTAAATCTGTAACACATCTCATTATATCATCTATACATAATTCCAAAGATCTCTATAATAAAACTTGAAAACAATATTGGATCAAGGATATATCCTTATTTACCAACATCACTTTTCATTTGAAATGCCACAGATTTTCCATTTGTAATAATAATACTTCCTCTCTTTCCATCATATAGAAACTATATAATATTAATATAATATAGTGTATAGTCAACTAATTGTAAAAAAGCTATAGCTTGGTTTAATTAAATGAGGAAAATGCTTGGAGATAGCAATTTAAATGATCAAGTTTCAGTTGAAATTACTGAAAGAAAGGTTGTTTCTGTGGAAGGTCATCCTAATTTTTTTGATTAAACATATCAAAGAACTTCCCTCAACTCCTATCTTTTCTCTCTTACAATTTTTTTCTAGAAAGCAATAGAATTTGTCAAAATTAGGATACTTTCTTTGAGAGAATACATTCCTACTTTTGATAGATATAATGCCATATTTCAATTATACTAGCACTAATTATTTTTAAATAGATGTCAGTGTAGGATTATATATTCAATCAAAAACTATTATTATTTTCTATTTCTGGCTTATCATGTGATTGAATCAATTCTAAATCATCTAAACTTCCAATTATAAGTTCCTAATGTAAACAACATTATAGTCAATTATTATTGTTCACATATATAATCACATAATTATAAAATAACCATTAATTATTATATATGGATATTTTTTGTATGATTTATAAAAGCTAGCCATCATGATTTACTATGGTGAACAATGACTACAATTTTCACCATTGCATTATCATGTTCAAAAGTTTTCAATACATACTGTAATGGATGAACATTATTGATGATTACATCTTATAGTAGAGAATGCTTCAGTAATATTGATGTATCAATGGCAAGTATAGTAACTAACTTATTCATCAACAATTAGAGATTATGATGAACTTCCTACTCAGTATTAAGAAGAATTAAGGAATTTTATTCATTTAATTAACCTTGCATCATAAGGCAAGAAAAATTAACAAAAAGTACTGACATTCAAGAAAACAGAACAGAAACAATAAAAATTTTGACACTTAATAAACAAAAATTTGCAATGAAAGTTATAATTTGGCAATACAAAATCTGGATGAACGGTGTCAAAAATTGAAGTCAGCCATTACTATAAACATTGGATCAGCAGAATAATAATGTTAAAGTGTATCTATCATCAGGTTAACTTATAATGATAATTTATGATTTATTGTGATGAAATGAAAATGAAATATAAATATTATTTAGATGCAATAAAATGTTATTATTGTTATTAGTCAAATGATGAATTGCAAAGATGATTAGCAGAACAACTGTTTACATAAATATATTATAAAAATGCTTATTTATATACATTCTTTAGATATTTGTTTATTATATTGGCTTTGTGGTAATGTTCCAATTTTTCCAGTTTGAAACAGAATAATTTATTGTTTGAACATTCATTCAATGGTGCACTTTTTCCCAGGTATTTATGTCTTTAATATTTACAGTTGTCATCAAGATTTATATAATATCAATTGAAATATGCTATATTCTTTCAATCTTTTTTTAGTTTACAACATCATTATGCTCCCCCCCCCTCCATTTTTTAATAATAGTATCATTGTTTACACAAAAATTATTATAGTCAGAGAATATTGCCTCATGGAGAAAACATGTAATACTGGCCTTCATTTTAGCAATATTGGAAGCCACATTAGCATGAATATGACTGAATGTTAAACTGAATGAAACATTTCAATATTCCCAGTGTGATGTTAAAAATTCTCAGATTACTATTACCATCTTTATTACTGGATGTACATGAGATTTATAATAATTTTTAAAAAGAGCTAGAAAATATACATCAGCAACAACCACTGGATGGTGTAAGTAAAACTGGAGAAAGTATTTAATAACAATGAATTATGAGCTCCAATCAGTTCTTAGTTATATGATCTTTTGCAGAGATGTAAAATACAATGTTTGAACAAAAAGTATTATAGTGGATAAATACAAATGTGATCTAATATAGTAATCAGATTTCCCCCAGTATATACCAGCATTTTTGCCTTTCACAACATTCACCAAACTTAACTGAATGGACTACTTATGATATGGGAATGCATAGAAACACATGAAGCACAATTAATATGGGAAGCCATTTATTTTTTTCAGAATAATATTGATCTTAAACTAAAGTTATTGGGATTAATAGTATTATTTTCATTATTTATGACAGATTCTTATAAGTTAATTATAATGCCATTACCTTTTAAATGATGGCTAAACATATATTGGTCAAAAACATTGGTAAGTCACTTTACCAATAATAATGGGAATACCATTTTTCAATATGCAATATTATTTCAGGCCATTTACTTTATAATGCTATTAATTTTTTTTATTAAGATAGTTTAATTCTTTTTTAAAAAAAACCTCATAGTACTGGGCACATTGAACATTTATGTTAGTTAAGTATCCTGAAATATTGTCAACCCAACACCCAATAAAAATACAATTCTTAGAGGCAAGTAGAATTCCTTTCATATATTATTTGTCATATATATATAGTACCAGTTTTAGGGTGGTGGTCACTTGCAAAGTCAAACTTAGCGCCCCCCCCAAAAAAAAAAAAATAAAAAAACAACCTTAATTTCTTTGTTATAATCATGTGGACAGTGACCACAATTTACTTGAAATTAAAGTATAATTTCCAATTTTTATTTAATGCATAATAAAATAATTTACAAATTACCTTTTTTCTATTTTAATTAATTGTTTTAAAATGACAGCTTTTAAAATTTTATCTTTTTCAATGGATATATAGATCTGTATAATAGAATATAACAAACTATTTGCACAGAGTGTGTTTACTTTATGAGAAGTAAAAACCTGTAGTCACTATAAAAACATTCAAGTTTTCTTATTCACTCTATAGCGATATTTCTGTCTAAACCTCAACTGTTGATGAACATCTCTATCCTTTAACGTCCAACTTTGCTTACTCATTGAGTAAAGTTTTCTATAAAACTAATTAATAATTTCTACACTTCAGAGATCTATGTAAATTAAGTCTGATAAAAAAAAACATTGATAATACTTATATGTTCTTTGTAACCCAGAAACCATCCTTTTAGTGAAGTTTACTTATGTAGTGCAGATCTTGCAGGCCCACTTACACTAGTCCTATGTGTCTATATATATATATATATATATATATACTTGATATATATATATATATATATATATATATATATATATATATATCTATATATATATCAAGTTTATCTAAAATTGTAGTTCTTTACACTTGAGAAGTATGATTGTAACAGTGAAATCATTGGTTATGTTTTAGAGTTTAAATTTTTTGGCTAGTGAGGTAGAGTTGTAAATTTGGAGTAATTTTGAATATTTTATAAACTAGTATAGCTTTAGGTTTTTAATATATATATATATATATTACTGCATAAAAAATAAAGTGATTCCAAAATTCAAGCCTAATAAAATATGGTGTTTTGACTTTGTGTGCTGATAGATATAGTTGAGAAAATGGATAACGAAGAATGCATTGATAAAAATTAAAAAAAAAACATGGAATATATATCAAATAACATTAACTTGTGTCATCTACAGAAACTTATAAATTTTTAAGTGGCAATCTTTGATAAAAATATTCATTATTCTTTGCCCATATATTTCTGTTAAAACCAATATTATTAGTGGCTAGAAACTAGTTGATAATCATCAAATATCAAACACAGCACTGCAACACCTAATTAGATAATAACATATAATCATAATTTTAACAGTCGTTTAACTAAAGACTCCTTGTATATATGTATATATAGCATATATGAATTTGTATGAACAAAATGTGTTAAATAAATTAAAGTTGATTGTCAGCTTAATATATTGCTGTTAACAAAAAACATAAAAATTAAAATTTTTAGAATAATTATAAATAAATCCAAAAACTATTTCATAAAAAGAAAGAAAATATAAAATATAAATGCATCATATCTTGTATTAATCAAAGTTTTATATTATTTATTAACAATAGTATCATTTTGTTTATAAAGCATCATCCACCATCATAAGCTGCAAATATATAATTATCATTAACTGATATACATACAAAGGACAATTAATATCAGAAAAAAACTAAAATTAATCTAAAACTTTATACTTTCTTTCTTCTTTCTTTTTTTATATATAATTTATTTTTAAAAAGGTTTAAATCTTCATCAGAGAATTTAATTATTGATTAAGAACTACTTGATAAAAAAAGATATTTTTTTACACTGAAACACATTAACTAATCAATAGGAATTAAAAAAACAAATATGAGACTTATCAAAGAAAAATATTAAGAAAAAAAGGGAATACTTATATATGTAAGGTAGATACAAACAGATAGATAGGTAAACTGTAGATATATGCAGTGGTTCAAATTATACAACATTATCATCAATCAAATAATAAAGAGTATGCTTAGTATTTAGAAAATGTTTCATTAAATGTGTATTTTATTTTATCACAACTAATTAACCCACTTATTTAATTAAATGAAAATCCAATTATGATTCATTCTGTGATAAATCATAAGCTCACCGTTTTTGTAAGATAAGAAAACATTGCATGCACCATCAACACATTATAATCATCACAGAAATGTAGATCAGCTTACAGTAACATCATGCTTATATATATATATATTGAATTCTTACAATTTGATATGAAAGATATATATATATACATATATATATATATATATATATATTGCTATATTGAATTCTTACAATTTGATATGAAAGTATGAGGCTTTCTACATTTACTTATTTGACACCAATTAAAAAGTATTGATTCAAACAAAAAATACATCTTAAAGCATATGAATAAAGAATATGAAAAGAGATTAAATGGAACTTTTATCCATATGTTTCAAGAA
Source organism: Epiperipatus broadwayi (assembly GCA_028023455.1). Classification (NCBI taxonomy): domain Eukaryota; kingdom Metazoa; phylum Onychophora; class Udeonychophora; order Euonychophora; family Peripatidae; genus Epiperipatus; species Epiperipatus broadwayi. The sequence goes on along the minus strand of JAQFVV010000098.1, from coordinate 4,139,775 downwards.
AGTATGGTTATGTAGACATTTTTCCCCATCACTATTGATCCATTGCAGAATAAAAGATTATTCAAGTTTAATTCAGTTTTTAAGAGCTTAACTTTGCATAAATGCAGCAACTTTCACTATTATCTTCACCTATCTTATTTCTTTTTTTTCCTTTTGCCATCTTTCAAGATGTAGTTTAAAATGACATATGCTCATCAATTGATATCTCTTCTAAATATATGACTGTCTAGTTTATATTTCAGTCTTTTAATTCATTCAATGATGCCAATAATTCATATAAATTTTCTTCTATATATTCCATCCCTGATACATTCTTATTGTTCTCAATATTAAATTGTCCATGTTCTACTGACTGGTTTAAAGCCTTTGTATAATTTATATATTAAGCATACACGTCTGAAATCCATTCATAAACATTACTTAAAAAAAAAAATTGGTATATTTCCTTTTAATATTTAGTTTGACTAAAAACATCCTTTTGTAAATAAAATTATGATTAATTACTTACATCGTGTTTCGATATGCATATCAAGATTATTTATAACAACATTACATTACATGTTCTTTTGTATATTTATCTACATAAAAGAATAGTGATATGCAATTCTAATTCGAACATTACACTATTCTGCCTCTATTATCATATAAAATAGTATAATGTTCACATTAGAATTGCATGTCTTCTACTACTTGTCTTCATAGATAAATATATAGAAGATTTGAAATCAGATGACTTCAGCTATCAATTTGGACTGGAAATGTTATTTTTAATCTTCTTGTAATTAAACTACATGTTTTACAAAATAAATTGAACTATTTTTTTCATGTACACATATATTGATTATCTGACCAAGAAATCTTAGATTGTTAAATTCTAATTCATTATTGTCAATTTCTATTTCCTCCTTTAAAAACATCATTAATATATTTGTAATATTATTATCACAAATAATTCACCAACTTGAAATTATAAATGAATTTCCATTTATTTTTATCCCTTCAACTTTATATTTTACTTGATTTTTTTTTTTTTTTCTGTGAAAAATTTTAGAAATACAGATCAGCATTTTGGATCATTTTTAGTGATATCATATCAAATCAATTCTATTCAATTTTGATAAATTTTCAAATTTAATAATAATTTGGATTGATATTTTGATAATCAAAAACAATAATCTCCATTGAAATACATATGAAATCAAATGTATTTTCTAGCTCATACTGATTGGATCTTTTGTAATATCTTTAATACTTGAATATGATCTATTTCATTGCAACAAATTTAATGTCCAGCTCCATTTGAATTCAATGTTTTCTGCAAATAAGTTGTAATGATCTTGGTATAGGTCTTATAAAAAAGATCGCTAATTCCTCCTATCTTTTGTCACCTTTCCTAAATATTAATATCACTATTACATTAATTCTCATATAAATATTTTTTATCATTTAAAATATAAATTCATATAATGTTACAATACTAGCCAAGAAACAAAATTTTACTAAAATTCTTCCTATTCTTATGGAAGAATTTCAGTAAAATTTTGTTTCTTGGCTAGTATTGTAACATTATATGGATTTCTATTTATTTTAAGATTATTAATATAGCATTAACAGTATTTTAACTTTTAAAAAATTAATATAAAACATTACCAACAATTTTTTTTTATTTCTCCATTTGCTTTTTTTGAAGTATCAGTAAAAATTCATTATTTGCTGAGCTTTTCTATTCTTCATAGATTTCATTAAATTTGTAACTGTAGAGACAATTTGTTTTCTTATTTTTATATTATTATATAATCTTTTGTAGAACTCTTTCTAATAATTCATCATATTATTGCACTTTTTAGTAACAGCTTCATCTTTTCATCTTAGTGCCGAAACAAATATTCAATACTAAGATGCTGAATTCTACTTTTAAGATTTATAGATTCTTCTATAGTTTTTCCCACTAATATGCAGTTCTATTTTCTTACATCATTATTAATTATTGTCTGTATCACTTCACAGACTTTAAAATATTCAATTCTTCTAAATAAAAAATAATATTGATCAATTGTATCTTTTTTTTACTGGCTTTCTATGTAGCAGTTCCTAATAGTGTATCAGTTATCTTCTTAGTAAAAAAAATACCTCGCAGGACATCTTTTTGAATCACAAAGTCATGTTAATATATTAAAATATTTTTGAAAGTTTGACTTTGAATTCATTATATTATCAAATTTTGCTATTAATGTGTAAATTACAATTCTTCAGAAATATTATCAAATTCATCACTTCCTTTATTTTACCAAAATCAGACTTTTCTTTGTTTTGCCATAATATCCTATAAATATAATTTATACTTTTATTTTGTTGTAATATCTTATATAAATACAATTTCTCCACTACTTTGAACACTTTTTAGCAAAATCCTTTTACTGACCTATATTCATGCACAATCTTACATTTCAACTATCCTGCAGTCTTCTTCAGAGCCATTTTGTAAAAAAAAATTAAAATTAAAGTGGCTCTGAAGAAGACTGCAGAACAATTGAAACATAAGATTGAGCATGAATATAGGTCAATAAAAGGTTTTTGCTAAAAAGTGTTCTCAGTAGTGGAGAAATTGTATTTACATTATAATTCATTAATTGATTGTCATATTGTGTTGAATATGTGATATATGTACATTAGTCTTCAAATAGATATTTTCTAATAATTAAAATATAATCCAATTTTGCAGTACATTTATTGACATTTCTGTTTTTTTCTCTCAAAGGGGGGGGGGGAGATTTGTTAATTTCAGATTTTAATTTCCTCAAAATTCTACTATCATGCCTGTTTTAATTTCTGAATCTATATCCAAATTTACCCACATCATTTATACATTTCAATTGCTCTATAGTTTAGTATTAAAATCTCCCATTACAATTTTAAAATGTTATTTAAGATGATCAAAAGCATTCTGAAATATCTATAAAAACAATTTTTATTCTTTTTAGTCACATAAAAATCATTTACTTCCTCTATTCACTATAAATAACTTTCTGGACTAAATCTTAATTATCTTCATTTGATATTTTCTATTAAACTGAATAAGTAAGCTTGTCAGTATATCTAAAATGCTATCAATCTCCACAGTATTATTTTTCATTTTTAATATATAATAAATCCCACTCCACTTGTGTCTTCAATATCTGCATGCTGGTAATAAAATGCATAAACAGCTTTCAGGTCAAATCTATTGGCCTTTTCTTTCAATTTCATTGAGTTCCACAATATAACATTTAATATTAGTTATTTCAATTTATAAAATTATTCTTCACTAACAGTTGTAGGTTATTACAAAATGTTTGGGAGTCCATAAATAGAAATTTTTAACATTTTATTATATCAATCAATAACTGCACCCTTGATCAATAATTGTATAGCCTCTTGGATACGAGTAATGTACTTTATCATTGGCTATCTTGATTGTAAAGATATAAAAAACAATGAACATTTATGCATAATAACACATTCACCCTACCATATAAAAAATGTCATTTCAGTTAGTAATTTTTGATTGTTTAAATAAAAAATATGGTGTATCTTAGGCTTAAACTCAGAAATAAATTCCAGTGAACAAACCATGCTACCTTATATATGTTGATAAAAAAGTCCATCCATAATATTTACCAGGCAAATAATCATATAGCAAAATCAGCAGCAAATACAAAATATACAAATAGAAATATGAACTTTTCTTTGTTCAATTCTTTTAAGAGCTGAAAAAAAAATCAAAGGTCTTTTTTCAGCTTACCTTTTTCAGCCATATATATATATTTAAATACAAGTAATATATATATATATATAGTTAAGCTGGATGTAATTAGAGAGGATTTGAATCCAGACTTTCAAGATCATCTATATATATATATATATATATAGAGAGAGAGAGGGAGAGGGGAGAGAGAGAGAGAGGGAGAGGGGGAGAGAGGGAGAGGGAGAGAGGGAGAGGGCGGGAGAGAGGGAGAGGGGGAGAGAGAGAGGGAGAGGGGGAGAGGGAGAGGAGGGAGAGAGGGGAGAGAGAGAGAGGGAGAGAGAGAGAGAGAGAGGGAGAGAGGGAGAGAGAGAGAGAGGGAGAGAGAGAGAGGGAGGGAGAGAGGGAGAGAGGGAGGGAGGGAGAGAGAGAGAGAGGGAGGGAGGGAGAGGGAGGGAGGGAGAGGGAGGGAGGGAGAGAGAGGGAGGGAGAGAGAGAGAGCGAGGGGGGAGGGAAGATGATTCATTTTCATCTCACTGTGAAATATTTAAACTAACCACTTCACTACTGCAGAAAACTCATGACTAAATTGGACTCAGCTATTCTTATGATTCTTAGTATAAAAAGAATTAAATTTGCTAAACATTTTGACATTTCAAAATGGAATTACCATTAACATCATGTAAATATAGCAATAGCAATTATATCATATCTAATTAAACAGAGGGAAAAGATAATATCATATTGATAACAACCCCTGCACTGATAATCAAGATGAAATGCATATTAAATATTAACTTTGCACAACATCAAAATATATGAAAGGAGATTGGGAATGATTAAGCATCTAGATGTAAATAATTAAATACATAACAGTAACTAAAAGACTATGTGTTGGCATAAAATTAAAATGTAAAATTAATTTTAATGTTAAGTTTCTGCTATTATAAAACACTTATACTGATATCAACAATTTAAAAAATATTATTTAAAACTACTTTTATAGCAAGTACATACTTTAAAAAGTATAATGACTTAAATTCTTCAAATGGTTTAATATCTTCCATATCTGGCATTAGAGTGATTGAAGGTCGTCTTGTTTCACACATTAATTCTTGAATTTAATTTGCAAGAGTGAATTTTTTTTTGTTTTTAAAAAACAATACAGTTGATAGTGCTATATCCAAGTTTATATAATCAAGTACATGTTGATTACTCAAGCTTACATCCGATTGGTCTGTTGTACAATAGATATTGTTATTACATGTTTAATTAAAATAAGCATACAATTTCTAAATATACCCTGACTTACTCACAATTCAAAAAAAAATATGTCTTGTAATAAAAAATTAAATAATTAAAAATATATATAAAAAAAGTCATCTTATTTTTTTAGTATACATAGTTATTACTATAGTCTATGATCAATCATAAAAAATAAATTGTTGCTATTATCTAAATAAAAAATGTATGCTTAAAATATCTTTACTTAATATTTAAACATATATTGATGTGGTGCCAATAAATCACACTTGTATATGATAGTATATAAGTAATAATCATTATGTTACTTATGTCCAAATCCAGTGAGTAAATATTACATGAAGAAAAAAGGTCATCAATTTTTTAATAGTTTTTATATTTTGAAAAATGTAACCATAACCCTTATTTTAAATCAAATACTGCATAAAAGTTTTTTTGTTGTTGTTAATTATTTTTATGTTTTAAACTATATATGTCATTTTCCCAAATTAATATTATTAATAAATAATAATTTAGCTTTATATTCTAATCAGGGTTCAAACCTGAAATGTTGTGATTACAATACACTATCTTAATCAATATATTGCCATAGTGAACTTGAAGATTTTATTAAAAGCTTTAACTTTTCCCATCTGTGTTCTTTCACAGAAGAAATGATAAACCAAGAACTAAAGCCCCAAATCAAAGTTCAATCAATCATTTCTAATGTTCAAACGTCACATTACCTGTTAAATACATATTGGAATGGTAATTATCTATCTACAATTATTGCAACATCCAAATGAAATAATTTATTTTAAGTATAACAAATGCTGTGACAGTGATGAACAAACTGAAATTAGAACTTGGAAAATTAAAATTAGCATAATTACTCCAAAAGCATTTTTTAAATTTCTTTTTTAGATTTAAATTAAATTAATCTTACATCTCATTTTCTTTATAAAAAAAACTTTTTTGGATCCATTATAATTATCATTATTTTGATGTATTTTTCTTACTCCAGTGTGCCTTCCAAAGCATTGCATGACTTCCCAGGTTTAATGGTATATTAATGATATATGTTTGGGTGAGTTCAGATAGCAATAAATTTATATTTGAGAATAAAATAACATAATAATTTATTTATACTAATTATAAAATCAATAATGTAACAAAATTGTTGCTTATATGTTCGCATCTACCATAAAATCATAAAGTAAATATAAAAAAAAAATATTGAAATTAACAAATAATCATACATATTAAATTTAAATGTAATTCTGAATATAAAATAAATCTATAGTAATATTAATTTTAAGGCACTAAATTTATTTATATATATATATATATCTTACCTATACAACAAAATGGTTTAAGTATGGTTTTTGTGGATATTGTAAGTTTACATTCTACTCTTCATGCACATTCATAATAATAGTCTTTATAAATTCATTTTTTTATTTAACCTCCTTGGTTATCAATGATTGTAGATAATGGAAATGAGTCTGATTACAGTCAAATACAAGATAGATCTTGTGGAGTTCTCTCCCTTTCTTGCAGCATGGTTTTCTTTTTGTAAGCACACACAGTTTTTATCCCATAGGCCATGAATCTTCATAACTGGATAAAATACATAGTTGTAAGTTTTTGACTGATGTTCACTGGGTTCTTTAACAATGCCCAGCAAATAGTCTTCTGGTAGTAAACATTTTCATAGTTTCTGAATTTGATGTACTATTTAAAAATAGATTTATAAACATTCGACAATGTAAAGCTATATGAAATTATTCTGTAGGAAAGTAATTAATTTAACGAGTGGTTTTCTTTTTCAGCAACTACTGCGTTAGATTTAATCTTGGCTGTTTATAGCCTTCAGTATTTTCTGTTTTCTTGCTGATAATAATAGCTCTATTTCTCTATCGGCATTTTCTTACTTCTTAGCAGAATCAATCTGCTTCTCTGATTGAAAAAACTACTGCTATTTTCCAGACCTATTTATATTTTCCCAAAAAAAACAGACACATCATATCTTCTCAGCTTAAGTCTTTAATAATACAGTATGTATTTTTGTTACTTTGATAAAAGTTTTTTGCAATTGACAAACCAATTAATTCTATAAGTTATATTGGATTTTTTTTTAAACAAAACACATTTTAGTTCAAATTTGAATATCACGTTTAATTTTATATAAAAATTTTTTTTTTCTTTCACATTCAGATAGTTATTTTACAAATAATTACAAAATATTTTTTTATTTATGCTGATTAAAAAGAAAGAGCAAGAAAATTGAGATTGAACTTTCAAATCTTTTCCCTAGTGTTTTTTTTTAATACTTTGTAATTTGCAATAAAATATTTGGATTTGTCATTCAGTATCACAAAAAAAAAAAAAAAAGGGCAAATTATTTCCTTAAGACTCTTCCAAAAGGCAAATCTGAGAGATCATAAGGTGCAGCGCATTTTCTCTTTTTCTTAAAAACCTAAGCAATTTAAATTTATGTATATAAAACTTAAATAAATAAATTATTTTTTCTTTACAGTGGGTTATAATTTTACTATTTTTAATTTTACATAATATATTTAATGTTTCACGGATTTATTAAATCTATAAATCACTTCTTTTTAAAAAAAAAATAAAGCACTTTATCTATGTACTACACACACACACATATATATATATATATGAGATGTGAATACATATGGCAAGCTATAAAATTTACAAATCAATGTTTTACATTATTTCATTAAACTGTCTTTAATATTCTGATAACAATGCAGATTTGTAATACAAATGAGTCTAATTGCAATCGATTTAAAATCAGAAAAATAATTGTACTTGCAATTATTTGTAGTAATAAATATTCACATAGGACTGCATACCTAACTATATACATGTGTGCTAAAATTATTTTATATTAATTACTTTTGTTATTTTAAAATGCATATGTAATATTTTGTTTTAAATGCATTATAGAAGTATGTTCGGTACTTGGGTATTATTCCTGCAATCAAGGAAAGATAGGAGGACTTTTCACATTTGTATCAATACACTGCTAACTTTTTAATGTTATGATTTTGGCAACATCAAACATTACAAAGTTAGCAATGCTTTCATAGGAATGTGAAAAGTCCTCCTTTCTTTCCTTGGTTGCAGGAATAATACTCAATAGTTTTAGAAAAATACACAAAAATTAATTTTATAAGAAATATACACGTACTTCTATGCAATGTAGATGGATACAAACAATCAAATTTGACGGATGCAAAGAACCAAATTTTGTAATTTTCTTCCATCAGTTTAAAAAAAAATTGTAGTAATGAAGGCATACCGGATCCATTTTTCTGTACGAAATTAATACAACACAAATATAACTTTTTAAAAGTTAAAAAAAAAATAAAAATATATGAAAGAAACATAAGCAGACGATGCTTGAACGCTAAATTTAATTGAATGATTTTAAACCAAGAAAAATACCGAAATTTGTACAAATAGTTTTTAAAATCACATTACAAAACATTCAACAAGAGGCTACTTACTGTCTGAAATAGAGTACAGTATTGTAGTTTCCAGGAATTCTTACATACAAAATGCGATTATCAGACCTCTCCCCACCATTCCTACTTTTTACTCCAAAATGTTTATAGAGTACGTGATTGTGCAGTACATGCTAAAAAATGGAAACTTACCAAGCTATGTAAACCAACTGCAATTTATTTTTTGAAACGAATGTTGTCCAAAAAATAATAACAAAGTCAACGTATTTATTCAATTAGTAAATGCAAAAAAAAAAAAAAAACAACAACAGTAAATTCCTGCAACTCTTTTAGTAAAAAAGTCAACGTATTAAAAATACAATAAGAATTCTAAATTGCAACACTACAATCGTTAGTTTTTCGACTGAATAAATAACTGGAAATTGCAGTAGTTGGTGAGTTGTTTTATAAACAGAATTAAAAATGTTTTTGATCTCAAAGCAAGTAAAAGAAAACCACAGTAATACCAAAGTCTACATATTAATTATGTTAGTAATTAGAAAAAAGGGTAATTATAAATTGCAACACTTTGAGTATATGCTTTTTAGACTGGAAAAGTAACTGGAAATTGTAAAAACAGCAGCACTTTGAGCAAATCAAAAAGAAACAACATCGTAATAATAATCTAGTCACAGCAGTAAATATAAAGTGAACTTATTAATTCCATTAGTAATACGAGAAATAACTGTAAATTGTAACACTCTGATCAGATAGTTGTTAGACTGGTGAAATAACTATAAATTAAAGCACTTTGAGCCGATCAAAGGAAACAACAGTATTAATAAAGTCAACGTTTTAATTCAGTTACTAAATAAAAAAAAATAAGTATTAATTTCAGCACTTGGATCAGATGGTTTCTAGACAGGAGGAAAAACGTTCCTTATGTCATTCAACATGGAAAAGGTGTTATCATATCTGTGTAAGCAGGAGTAAAAATGTTTTTTTATATGAAAGCAAATAAAAGGACAAAATATATAAATAACAAACTCAACGCTTTACTTCAATTCGTAATTAAAAAAAAAAACAATCAGGGAGATTGCATTAATATGATCAGATGGTTTTCAGACTTGAGAAGTAATTATAAATTGCACCATTTTGAGCAGATAAAAGGAAGCAACAACAATATTAACAAAGTTAATGTATTAATTTAATTCTTAAATAAAGAAATGTCTGTCAACGAATTATTTCAATTAGTACATCCAAAAATTACTTTAAAGTGTAACACTTTTAGCAGATAAAAGAAAACAACGGAGTATTAACAAAATCAACATTTTAATTCAGTTACTAAATCAAAAAATAAGTGTTATTTTCAGTACTTAGATGAGATTGAATAAAAACTCAGAAGATGAAATTAAAAATGATCAAACAAAATTACAATAACAACAAGGAGCAACTTTAAAATGTAAAAAACAAAATTTTCTATCAGCAAATGCAATATTTCCAAAAAAAAAAAAAAAATGACACTAAGAAGTTTTGATACCTAAGAAATTGTGTTTAGTTGACACATTTTAAAACACATTTTGTGCACGTTCAAAAACACGTTTTTCGAGATTAAAAAAGCGCGTGTTTATTTCACGTTCGCAAGATTACACATTTTATTGCGTATGTGAATAGTCGTCCTATCTATCCTAGGTTGCAGGAATAATACCCAAGTACCATATGTTCATATTAAATAAGAGAAAATCAAATGATATTTACATTATATAAACATGTAATAAGTAAAATCATTTCCCTCCCCAAGCATTATGTTTTATTTTTTTTTTAAACAATACTACCTTGTGATTAAAGATAAAAGTATTAATTTCAAATTACTCAGCTAAACATTATTAATAAATACTTGAGAATTTCTTATTTCATTAAATTGTTCAGCCAATGGAAAATGACCATTTGCTTTAGCTCTTCCAGTGTATAAAGAAATAACAGATCTAGTAAATTGGTAAACAAGGGTGAAACCCATTAATGTATAGATATAAATACAGTCTCATTTACATACATTATGGAAAAGTTAATGGTTTTTTTTATATTTTAAAGACTATGCAAATGAAACATTTTATGTCGGATATTTGTAATACAAAAATAAATGTAACATTTTTAATAACATTATATATAATTTCTAGTTTCGCCTAATGAATCAAATGAGGTTACTAAACAATTTGATATTTGCTCACTAATTGTAAAATCGCCATTTGCATTAACTGACCTATATATATATAGCGATTAACAGATTTGATAATTTTGTAAACAACAATAACGCAAATAGATATTTTTCATTGTTTTGTATTTTGATAATTTTCTTATTGAACAATAAAAAGTACTGAAATATGTATTAAGAGCACTTTATTCATTAATCAAGAACAAAAAATTATATACAATGTTAAAGAAAATGCTGCATTTATTTTTATAGTACAAACATTTGACATAAAATTTTTCATTTTTTTGGTATTTAAAATAAGTAAGAAATGGATTTTCTCATAAATGTTTAAACTAGCTGTATTTGCAACTAAATTGAAACTGATTTCACTCTTGAAATGCAAACGACTACATCGATTAATAATTATAAACATTAGGGAGAAGTGATGTAAATTTTGCATTCTCTGAGCAATCTAAAAATAAAAGAGTGGTGAAATATTTATTAACAGCATTTGGTTCTTAATTAAGACTGGAAATTGCATATAATGTTGAGAAAAGACGGCATTTATTATGTTACAAATATTTGATAAAAACTTACTCAGTTGCATGGGCTTTAAAATGAGTAAGAAATGGAGTCTTTCATGAAAGTTAAAATTGGCTGTGTTTATATCTTGATTATAATAGATTTTACTATTGTTTGAAAACTTCATAAATTTGTTAATCTTTTATATATACCTGGAATAGCTAATTAATTGGCTATCTTTATATTAACAAAGGAATTTAATGAGTTAAGGAATGTTGAAATATTTGATCCATCATTAGTCAAGATAAGAAATTACCTATAATGTTGGAAAAAATATTGTATTTATTATGTTATATATGTGATAATATGCTTTTCTGCATATTATATCATAGTATCATTTAACTTTTAAAATATTAAATAACCATAATTACAGAAATATACCTACAGTTTTATAACATCATCTTTTTCAAATGCATGCAAACTTAAAAATAATATATTAATTTCCAGATAGCACTAATTCCCATGCTTCATGAATTTGATAAGAGTTTAATTTTAAAAAAAAACATATTTCCTTTATTGGTAAAAATATCTTGTTTTATAGTTATTTTACTATTATTTTTCTCTTTATGTAATATTTTTATTTTGTCCATATGAAAACAAACACTCTGTTACATTTCAGTTCTTGTTCCTTAAAAGCATACTATATTTGTGCAATACTTATTATATATATTTCAATCATTTTATGTAACAATTGATGCACTTTTAAATCACTTTATTATATACCGTGTATATCTGTGAATGTACATTTCCACAGAGGGCGAAACCATGTATATCATCTCTGCCATACAGTCAAAGATTCATAAAGCTAGAATTAAAGTTATATCATTAAAAAATATGCTTTTGTTGTAAAACTTTTATAAAAACTTAAGTTATTTTGGATCCAAGTTCTAGTTTATTAACTTGTTAATATTATTTTTTTAATTAAAAATATTGGTGCTTGTAAATTTGTGAGAACAAATCCAATACTCCTTATTATGGAAGATCATTATCTAAAATTAGTTTGGTGATTAGCATATGACACTACTATATTGTATTATTTAATTATTCAAATTTATGACAGCTGATTATGTATTAAATAATTATTCCTAATGCAGATGTTGAAAATAAGCAAAAGAAGTTATATGAAACTGGTTTCTATGTATAGCAATTTTGTCAAATAGTCTAAGATGTGTTTAAAGCTGGAATAAAGCTGAAGTCAATAAAATATATAATTTCCAATCTAATATCAGACTTATTAACTAACTTACAGAAGATAACTCTAAAACAGAATAAATATAATGAAGATCACACCAAATGCAAGCATTGAAAGTAGGGTACTAAGCTCATGTGATGCTTTTTTTTTATAATACTTGATCAAATAGAAAGAAAAAAAAAGATGGTATGTTCTAGGGATGTAAATTTTAAAAAAGTTTATACACATTAAAAACATGAAAGAAAAGGAATGTAAAATTATTACATAAAAGAAATATAGTCAAGCGTTGTTAGCTGAGAGGTCATCGCACCTGCCTTGCAAATAAGTAGTTGGTTGTAGACCAGTGTGGGTTTGCATCCCGGCTGATGCTATGACATATGAAAAAAAAAAAGAATTATAATAGAGTTTATCAATCTTGTGTTAAGTTTTTTAATTATATACTATATATATATAAATTGTTATTATTTGGCTTGAGAATCTAAACATTAAATAAAAATAGAGTTTAGTATGCAAATACATATCTGATTTTAAAAAATGTGAAGACTAAATAATGCTACAATTGAAATCAAATCATATCCCAGATTTTAAAAAAAAATTCAATTTTATTATAAAAATTGCTTTTTGATGGATTTTTTAAGAGCAAACAAATCACAGAGAAAACTGATTCAAAATGATATTTAATTTTCTTTTGGATAGATTTGTAATAATGATGATAATATAAACTCCGTATGTTATTTAGCGCACTAGTAGAATGGCAGATGCTAGAGATCAAATAGATTGTGGCACTATTCTTTAACAATAACTCTTTGATTGTGATTTTTTAAATATACAAGCTAATATAAATTGGAAAATGATTGACTAGTACTATCACACTGAAAATCGATAATGTAAATGAAGTAGCCATTAAATAATTTAGTGAATGATAAAAGTTTCTTCAATAACCATTGACAAAAGAATAATAAAAGAAAGTATTTCTTAATAGACTTTATGATTGTCAAATGTTAAGGAATGGGGCTTCTCCCACCTTCATTTTATTCTCTAGATATTGGAGAGTTAGTTGTGTTAAATAAATGTTGACTTCTTGATTAAAATTTCTCATCCACATGTTGAAAAGATTTTGATTTTAAATCACAATGGTATTTTATAATATTGAAGAATAACTCATTCCGCTAGTGTATCCTTGCCTACAACAAACTCTGAAATCATGGCATCAGGGATTTTCCATAAGTTATAGTATCTAATTTATTATAGATGAAAATACTTTGCTAAACCTATCAAAATTAAATAAACAACCAGCTATATTTTGGTTCATTAATAAAAAATAAATATTACTTGTAGTTACACTATATGTAAATATGTCTATAAAGAACCATAAGATTAAAAAAAGCAATCATCAAAAATGGAAAGAAGTTTAATCTATTATGCTGCTTTTATATAAATAAATCAATAATAACCATACACAAAAAAGCTATTTTTGGCAAATATTAATTTTTGCCTTTACAAATGCATACTTAGTGGCATCTATCTTTTTTTTTTTATAAAATTAACTATAACCTATTACAACAATATAATATTTTTAAGACAAAAAAACTGTGTTAATATTGTACCGGTAAAAATCACCATGCTTAATCACACACAGTAATCCGAATTCAAACCCAGTCCATGTCTAGGAATAAATTCCAAAATGCAAACTAAATTCGAACCCAAAACCCTGGCATGACCCACCGATGACAATATTACAATGGTACAGGGGTTTCCCTTTACTAGCTCATCGAAAAACACAGACTAAATTACCTACAATCAGCTATTTCATAGATACCTTATAGTCGGGATATTGGTACGGCTAATAATTTAATGTATATATTTAAGTTGTCGATACAGACAGCAGGTGATTGACTAGATGTCGAGAGTAATAATGCAAGAGACACAAAATTAGGTTAGATAAATTTTTAATAAATTATTGAAAGCATTGAATAATATTATTTACAGGTACGGTAAAACTCTCATATGTATTTATAATAAATTGCTGCTAGTCATCAATAATCGGTTTGTACTGATTAACAAACTCATGCCAATATTTATATGTTTAAATGGTTGTCCAGGTTGATATGAGACTCAGAGTAATTGGAGCACTTAAAATATTTAACTACTAGTTTATATTAAGTTGTTTTATTTTAATAGATTCGAACCATTGCGTATACGGATAAATGGGAGGCGGTTTTATATAAAAATATAATATATAATATTGATGTACTGATGGGTGCAGGGATTAAGGTATACTACAAATAATAACTTGCGGTGCATTGACGGAATACCAGGTGGCTTGTACTTTGACAAGTCTTAATGCCCCCAAGTAGATCCGGGACACTACAACCAGCCGGGCTCATTTTGGAACCCCGGTGATCCAAGAGATTGCCTGGAGAATTTCTTTCTCTCCATGTGGTAGTAAAACGAGACGCCAACTTAGGCGAAGGTAAACGCATTGCCACAGTAACATCAAGGAAGAGTGATCGGAAGTGGATTTTAAAACGAAATTATATAAAACCTTTTCTCTCCGTAACATTTTCTACGCAACAGTCCGATATAACTATTCAATAAAACATGGCAAAATCAAACGATCGCAAAAGTAATAATCAATTAATTTCACTCTGAAACCCATAACTCCCCAGATTGTTTGGAAGGTAATAATAGCAAAAATATTCACTTATTATTCTTCCTCCGTAATAATATATAAAAAAAATTATAATAAAATTTTAGACTATTTTAAGTATTGAGATTTGGAGTATAGATTAAAATATTATAATGAAGTAAAAGAAACAACAAAATATTTGAATATTTCTCAACTTAACATAAATGAAACAATTTTTAGTTCGATAAAAGAAAATTACTTTTAAACTGAGTATAATAAATATTATGAGATAAACTTTACTGACTTTAATTAGAGTTGAGAAATATTATTATTGGCATCGTTTTGTTTGTAAAATAAGTAATAGTAAAATATAAATGTATTCACAAATGGGTTATTAGTAGGCACAAATATTAAGAATTATCATCTAAAGACTGGGGCATAGAAATATTAGAGAAGAAATTTACTGACAGGTTTTAGTGTAACATTTTCAAATGGAAAGCAAGAAATTTACATGCAATTACTTTGATTAACAGATTAAATATAAAATTATTACTGAGAGGAAAGTTAAAAAGTTCATGTAACAAAAGTTACCATTCTTTCTTCGTCCGGCTTTTCTTCTTGCGGTGATATGTATGAAGAACGTAGGCGCCCATTTTGAATTTCTTAGAAAGGCATGGTTAATTTAAATGTTGGAATTTGGAAGACTGGAAGCACGGAAAACATTACAGATCAGCGGTACGAAAGATTTAAATTGGCAGAACAGGAATCAGCTTCTTGGACTTAGCCCATCATTATTGCAGTTTACCGGGCAACTTCTTAATAACGGTTGAAGTGATTTCTCTGGAACAACTACTTTGCTGTAGCTTGAGATGATCTAAGCACAGCCAAGTCAAAAGTTAGAGTGTCTATCTTATATCTAAGATGGCTACGGTTGACCTTTCTGCCTAGTTTTAGTTCATGACTCCGCCTCCTTTGATTTTCCGGCCTCCAGCAATATCTAATTTTTGACTATACAATAGCATTTGCCTTTCTTGATAAGAGTTCTACGTTTCTCATTTCCATTGTTCGGTTTTCATTTATTTTTAAATTTAATACATGATTCTAAATTGACAAAACAATTACATCGGAATTCGTGAATACAAAAATATACATTCATTATGTTAATTCATCAAAGTACCAATTAATTATCCTATACATTTTGTACAAGTAAGATTTTGATTAAAAATACTGATCAAAGGAATGTGACTTTTGATCAGCATTTTTAAATGACTTTGTATAATTTGCAAAATTAAAATTTAAAGAAAATATACCCGCAATTGAAACTTTTAAATTGAGCTAATATACATCCACAAACCACACACACACGAATATTATTTATCATGATTTGTGACATTTATACTCATCCTCTTTACATTAAATTCTTTTTAAACAAACACAAAATAAATAACTTAAAATTTATGTGGCTGGGAATAGAAAAAGTCTCATTGCGGGTAAATAGTGGTTTAGAATCACCGTTCTTAAATGACAACCATGAAACTAAGATCGATTCTGCGATCTGTCTGTTTCAATATATATATTACATAAAAATGTACAATGGAAGGTTATTTAATATATATTTACATAGTTTTTGTATTATCTCAAAAATATTGCACGGTTTTAACAGGTTATAGATAATTTTATATAAAAAAGATAGATGTCACTATGTATGCATTGTAGATCCTAATTGTAAATTAATTAAAGCACATGGACAAAAATTAATATTTGCAGAAGAACTTTTTTGTGTATGATTATTATAATATATATTATTGCTGTTATATAAATATATTTTATATTATATTGTTGATTTATTTATAAAATGAAGTATTTTTTAAAAAAATAATTTATATTTGCTTCACTATATATATATTTTATCTTTATTATATATATATATATATATATATATATATAATAAAACAAAATGTCAGATAAATTAACTGATCTCATATTTTAATTTTAGATTATTGAGAATTAGTAAAACTAAATTGGCTGTAGTTTATAACAGAATGCATTACTTGTATATATGTATAGAAAATGAGTAAATATTTATGTTTATAGCAATAACTATGCTATTCTGAAAAAAAAAAATTCAGGTGCCACCTTTTTTCCTTAAATCACCTTCATTTTCTTCCAATCAAATTCAGAGAAGACATGAGTTTCAATCACAGTGCTAAAACAATTTTAACGTTAACAGCAAAAAATGAAGATTCAAAATGAAACAAACTAACAAAATGAATAAATAAAATTATAACACCGATATATGATACTATTTACATCATAAATATAGAATAATATTAAAATGAATTCAATTATTTAGTAAGTTACTATAAAAACAGATTACCTTTAAGATTTGATAATCAATAATTTTAAATATCTCATAAGTTTAATGAATAGAGTATCATCTAGAGCTACAATCTAAAGAAATATATAGGACATATTAATATAATATACAAATTAATAGGTTATAAACATAAATACTTATTTGTGAATGCTTTAAATATTTGGTAGCTAATATTAAATAGATCATATTTTATGAAAATGAATAAAAATGAATCATATATTATTAAAGAACAATATATTCAAGATTTTATTTAGTCCTATACAATTCTTTCTTTCAACTATCTTGATTATGTCCACAACAAGTTTATCTTAACAATTATAAAGTTCAATTTTTTAAAAAAGATAATTTAATTTTTATGATTTGTAAGAAAATTTACTAAATCTTTTCCCAGAATGTTTTAACTATATAGTTATCTACTAATATTTTGGTGGATTTTCCTTAAAAAAAATTATATATGTTCAGCTGGTAGAGATGTTTGGTTATAGTTATTGGTTAGTCACACATGGTGATATCTAGAATAAAGAGCTTTAGAGACAGACAAATACTTGATTCAATGAATTTCTATTTCATCATGTTATTCTAAAACTTTACCATACAGTTCTATTAGTACAGATCAGAGCAACTATCTAACTTATGCAATTATGTGTATACAACATATGTACTAATGTATAATTTATCTAATAAACACCACATGATCATTATTTCTTATGCTTGCACATAACTGTTATTAAAACAGGCAAAACTCTCTATACATATTGCCACTCAGTGCAAGCAGAGTAATCAATAGATGCCAGAAGGCTTGTGCATAATTCATCTAACTATCTGTTGGACCTTATATATATTTTGGGAATTGTTTTTAAAAAGTATATGCTCTTACATTCTTACAAATATTTTTTCTTACTTGCAGTAAACATTTTAACTTGCTTTATAACAGAAAAACACTATGTATATAAAATTTTAAATTTTGATTAATTTACATAAGAGAAAGTAAAATGAAGCCTTATTTTAAACATATAAAAAATAAATTTCTAAATATGGAAACTAAATAATGAAAATAATTATAAATAATGTTGTTATTGGCTATTGAATGGAATAAAGTCCAATAGAAATATTATGCTTATCTTATCAGTGATTATAGTCACATTATATTACAATTGAAGTATTACTTTAATAGCCATCATACTATCATTCATCTGACAAACCAAGATTATCCATCTACTAGATAGAATATCCATTTACTGACCACTTGGTGACTAACTGACTTCTCTATGAGAAAACTATTTGAACAAAAATATTTAGCCTGTTATAACTTTAAAAAACACCAAAGTCCATTGACGTGGGTGCCAACTCATAGGTATGAAGACTAACACCATACCATAAGTCCCATCTTTTTGCCTTGCATTTCCATTTTTGTTTTTCTTTCTTTTTTTTTAAAAAAAAAAGCAGGTATCAGTTGATTTTCAGCAATGAGTGTCAAAAAAGAAATCGGAAACACATTTTAATACTATATATGTATAAGTTATTTAAAAAGCAAATTTCAAAATAAAATTAACAATTCTGACTTTATTCAAGAATAACATTTTTTATTTATTAAACATTACACATCTTTCTTTAAAAACAATATTAATAAACAACAATAAAAATATACCATAAATATAACCAAATGATAATTTCTACAATTATTACTTTAAAAATAAAAATGTAAAGAAACAAAAGTTATTAAAAAAAAGTTATTTGCTTTTATTTTTTATTAATATAAATATATTCAATACAAACAACTTTTTTATTTAAACAATAGTTATAATAAGTGTTTATTAGAAAATTAATAAATCTTACATAATTACTTATTAGAATTTTAAATGAGCTTTTCAAAACACTTAAAAATTAAATTAATGATAACAACAATTAAGAATATATAACTAAGAAGAGAACAATATCAGCAAATTACAAAATGCTATTTCATTATACGCATCATTTAGAATTTGAAATGATATTACAAATAAACACTTAAAAATATATATATATTCGAAATTTTATTTATATTTCTGATTATTTATAGAAAAATATTTAAATAAAAGTTAATTGATTTTATAATAATGGAAAGAAATAATTTCATTTATTAATGATAATTGTGGCCTTCAAAAGTGAAGAAAATACCAAAAAATAATATTATTAATAAATACTATTTAAAAATTATAATATTCAAATCTTAAACAGATTTCTAGATCGATTCTCAACCAAAAACAAAAAAAATCTAAGATGATCAACTAGGAGAAAATGTGTTCAGCATGATATAGTTTGTCCACATTATCAAATGGCTATAATTACATACATACAATAACAACAACAACAATAATAATAAAATTCCACATAATCCTATTTTAATATATATTTCATAAAAGTAGGCATTGAATTATCATTCAAAAATTTCCTCAGTAAATCAATACATATTAATATACAGTATTAATATGTTTACAACAAATTAGTATTTTATTTTTTTTTTTTTGGTTATAGTGCTTTTTGAGGCTCTAGGTTTGGACAACTCATCTACCAATCTAATGAAAAAAAGTTAAATCAGCCTTTTTATTAAATAACCTATTGCAGTGCAAAGGTTTTGTAAAAACCTCTCATAGAAAAAATAATAAAAAAAAAAGATGCTAATACTCTCCCAACTTGCCAATTTTTAGTATGTGAAGGGTTGATTGATTTCTCATTCTTCTATTGCTCTCTCAAATAATAAAAAGTAACTACTTTTAAATACTGACCAATATTGAATGATTATGTACATTGGTTATGGAATTGCTACCAACAATTAAGATCCTAAGTCCCTCAAAAGGAACTTTATTTGACCCACATTAAAATGCCAAATTATAAACATGACAAAAATATGTACTACATCTTCTATAGTCAAAGCCTTTTAGTTATCTAATAGAGATCAGTAAATCCGTATTAGTCAGATGAGTGTCAATGTGTTGACTGTAAAATAATAAAGAAATACTGTTGTATTATGAAATACCCTTCATTAAAGTAGAAGATATTTTGTAGATAGACATACACTGAGCACAAATAAACTTTAACTTAACTATTTAAATTCATTACAAAAATATGTATGTGGGGGAGCGGAAATCTTTGTTTTGATTATGGAATGACCATTAATAATGTGATAAAAAATACCAGCTTTTTTTTTATTTCTTGAATCCTTAAGTTAATTTACTTATAAAATTATATATATATATATATAAATTATCCTATTATCAAACATTTACAAGAAATAAATGAAAATGAAATATATTTCTATGAAAAGGAAATTGAAATGTAAAAATTGGTACTTGCTAAAATTTGAACTAATGTTCATGTTTCAAATAGCTTTAAGATCAATTATTAGATAATAAATATGTATAAACCTATTTCTAGAAAGAAGTATGCAATATAACAAAAACTTCTCAAATAAAGTGAGTAATGCTTATTCATGATCCTTCTTTGGAAGATGTTAGACAAGTTTCTGCTTTATGATAAGTTATTTAACAATTGTTTTCAAAATAGTCATATGTGTTGCCATAAATTAAGTTAAAAAAAGAAATTAACAATAAAATACAATATATACTTTTTAAACATAAATATCTTGAATTGTATAACATTAATCTCAAAGAAGAAAAAATCCAAAAGAATAAATACCAATGTTTAGATCTGTCACTATTGGCAGACAAAATATTAAAATCAAGCAGTTGCAAAGCAGAGTGTGTCAACAGTGTTTGGCAGTATTTAAAATAATTTATTTTAAAATATCAAAATTAGAACTAAAACATAAACTTTATTGAGAGCTTTTCATGCTTATATTAGATTATAAAATGAATGAATATATTAATGTTCTAGAAATGATAAATGCCTAAAGAACTGTTTACATTTAAAAAGAATAGACAATCTAAGAAATGTAACTGGACTAATATGTAAGAATGTGGACAAATATGTGACAGAAATAAGGAAGTTTATATTTGTTTAATTGATTCTAAATCAGCTAGTGTGAATTTTAACAAGACATATCTAAAAATAATGTGATTTTCTATATAGAATGATATAATATTCATATAGTAATTATTCAAATGTTATGTAAATTCATCTAAATATCAATATGTTTGTTATTTTATGCAAAACTTATACAGCAGGAAGTTAAATAATTAGAATAATTAATGAAATAAGATTAAATGTTTATAAGAATGTGAAGAAAAATGGAAAGGTTGGAAACATGGTCTTATCAATGATGAACAATTCAGGATATTATGTGCATATTATTTCTAGGAGTTTCCATGTGGTAAAAATAGTTGACATTTCAGTACAATAACAAATACTGAAACGTTTCAGTCATTTAGTAATTATATTTTTACTACAAGGAAGCTCCCAGAAATGATACTATGAATTCATCATTTACCCATGAGAAGATTAGAATTAATATATATATATTTAAATACATGTATATTGTCTATAGTAAGCTTAATGTATGAGCGGTCAGTGTGACTTAAAGTCACCATTGCCATGACAATAATATTGGCATCAACAAACATTTTGAGCATTTCATTCTTGGATTTTCAATGATATGAATGACGGAAGAGTTGGGGTGAAGAAGATTGAAGCTTGTCCATCTTAATATAAACTGAGTATGGATAATATATATATATATATATATGTGTGTGTGTGTAAACTGAGTATGGATAATATATATATATATATATATGTGTGTGTGTGTGAGAGAGAGAGAGAGAGAAATGGTGATCTGCACCAAATGATGAATTGGTTAATATGTAGTACATTGGAGATCATTTATCTTTTTCACATGTGTGTGGTCATATGTATCGGTTGTATAAGATGGTGTGGATAGTTGTGTGGAGCTAGAAATCTGACTTCAAGTTCCTTCTAATATATACACATATAACAATAAATAAATAAATGTTTAGACATTTAAACTAATGAAATTATTTTCTATTTATCCATTTAAATATGTATTTATTTATTACAATTAATAGAGAAAAAGGGGTAAAAGTAATATTTATAAAATTACATATAATAACACTAAAAACAATAAATATAATGCTAATTGACTATTACACACAATCTTTCCAACAGCAGAAGTAATTAACCAAAAGAACTTCTGCGGATGGAGAGAATGTGTATAATAGTCAACTATCGTTATATTTATTATTTTTATTGTTGTTATATTTTTTAATCAATGGTCATTTTATTTGTATTATATATATATAATATTTATGTATGAACTTCAAGAAATACAAAAACAATTGCAGTAATCACATGCTTATAAAAAATATGCAGGATATATAAAATAAAATAAAAAAATGTGTATTAAATGTTCTAAACAGTCTCGCTAAGTATATTCAAATAATAAACTAAAAGAAAAAAAAAAACAACAACTTTAATATAGTTGACATTAGACTTGCCATTTGTATAATTAATAATATTAATAATAATGTATAAAGAGTATAATGGAATTAAATGTATATAAAGAATATAACTTTACTGTGAATAATGCATCATCTTCAGTATATTTTATATTTTATTTACAAGACTAATACAAATATTAAACTTCTCAGTATTTTGAGTATTATACAATAAAAGGCAGAACTTTTACATTTTATATATTTTCAATACAAATGCCAAAAAGTATCTATAACATATCAATGCAGAAGTCTCTATAAGTCATATCCCTCATACCTAAAACATAGCATAAGTGAACAAATATAGAATTAATGTAATAACTTTACAAACAGAAAGATTTGCTATGAATATTAATGAATGAGTACATAATTAAGAAATGTTAATCTATGTTCATCATATATCATATTTGATGTTTGAATCAAAATTTACCATTCATCAATTGTAGTACTAATGCTATTATAATCTTAGCAAATAAATTCCACTGACAATTGTTTATTTAATTAGTTATATAATTGCTCTCCTTCTTTCAAAATTTATTATAATACTGTGATACTTTTTGTTAATTATTTGTATTGATGTCTAAATAGGTATGTTTTAAAAAACTATGATCATAGATGTAGATAAATTCAATCACATCGTTTTCAACATTTTCAACTATTATGGGACCACAACAGAAGAAGACTTTCAAGTTTAATATCATTTTTACAATCCCTAATCTCTCTTTTTCACAGTTAACTAGAAGCTCCCTTGTTCCATCCATCTCATATATGATCTTTCATGAAACACAGTTTAATGTATCAATTATTTATTTTCTTATAAATATGCTTAGATTAGCTTTCAGTTTCTTAATTCTTTTCATAATGTCACCATACCTTTTATCCTTTCATCTAAGTATTTCATTTTAGACTTTTCTTGTTACCTCTAATATACATCTTTTCATAGTTCATTGAGTAGCTTGAAGTTCCAGAATTACTATTCAGTTAAGTATTTAAATCTCAGATCCATAGTGAGAACTGGTAAAAAACATATATCAAATACATAATGTTTGAATCATATAGACATATTTATTTTTAATATTAAGTTACTTTTATCAAAAGCATCTCATATAAGTTTATTTGCTAGATTAATTTGATCCATTTACTTTTATCTGTGTTAATAATCTGGCCAGTATAATTGCATTTGTTAACTTCTAATCCATGATTATCAATCTTAATTTTCTTCTTTTGATAAAATCCACTGAACATTATTCCAATCATTTTAGCATTTATCCTTAATTCTACATTCTTAGTTTCATTTCATAACACTTGCAACAATCCCTGAAGCACTAAATTATTCTTTCAAAAACAGCCACACAAATCTAAAAAAAAAATATGAATAAATTAAATAAGCAACATTTAATTTTATTGTCTTAGCTTTCCATTTAAAATTACAAATTATTTCTTGTAAAACTTCTATAAAAAGTTTCAGAGCTGTGGAATCACCCTATCATACACTCTTCCTATTGTTAAACCTTTTTTTTAGTATTACTACATAATCTAATTATTGTTGTGGCATTTTGTTAAATATTTTTAGAAAACAATATTCTGGGGTTATATCTTAACGATACAATACTTTAAACAGTGGATAAATAAATTATCATAATCTTCAAATCCAAATCAAAGTAGCAACTCATATTTATGGGTCCTTTTCATAATTTCTCCAAACACACGAATAGAATCTTACCTCATAAACCTCCTTTAAATCCAATTTGTTCTTTTAATTGGTTAAAATCCAAAGTTCACTATAGACAAGTTGTAATTATCTTGATGCATATTTTGTATGAAATTGATAAAAGACTGACAGGTCTATAATTTATATTTTTTTTATTGCCTTCTTAAATATAAATATTTTTAATATATTTCTTTCAATCATCTGATACATCTTTATAATTTAGACATTTTTGTTATAGTTGCACCAACAATTTTTCTATTTATTCATCTGCTTCTTTTAAGATACTGATTATAATTCCATCATTTCCTGGAGCATATCCTCATGTCTCACTTCTACATTTAAAATACTGAGCCCTTCATAAGATATAATAATCATAAAAGACACTTTGTTCTCTTTTTATTATTAAACAATTCTTTAAAAAGCTCTTTCACACATTTCACATGATATTTTTCGTCTTAGAATATATTCATTTTTTTTTTCTTACTGCAGAAATAACTTACCTTATATACCAAGAAAATGTTTTACAATTTTGAGATTTTCTTTTACAGCTGCTTTGGATAATTCACAATTTTATTTTCCCATATTATTATTTTTTGTACCATTTTACAAACTCAAAAATATTCAATTTTACTTAATGTATTATTTTTAAATAAATTCATGTTTTTTTTCTTTTACATATCACAGTAGAAAATTTATATGTAAATTATTGCTTTTTTGCATTGTCTATCTTTGCTATTGTTCTTAGTAAAATATCAATTATTTTCTTATTAATTTCATTCAAATATGAATCATCTTCAAAATTTGTGATTAATTTCAATTCATTGCAGTATTTATAAAGGTTAGGAATAAATACTATTATTATTGTTTATCTTAATAATCCATCTTGCTAATTTTGCATTAACACACATCTTACATCGCATTAATCAATAATCACTTTCTGCATTGAATCTATTAAGAATATTGCAATCATGAAATATGTTTTTTTATTAATCCAAATATAATCCCTTTCTTCTGTATGTACATTTGAATGATTCCATATCCTTATAATTCTTTTTTTCCCCCAAGAAATAAATAATATAATTTTTATCTTTCTGTGACCTCCACACATCTGTGTCTTCTCATTTCTATCACCATAATCAAATATACCAACAACAGTTTCATCTTTCAATCATTTATCTATTCTAGTATTAAAGCCTTCCATGACAATTTTTAAAAAATGTTTGTTCCGATAAAAAGCATTTTGAACATCCGTATAAAAATCCATTTCTTCTTTCTCACAATGCAAATTTGTCTGAGCATACTCCTGATTACCTATATTTGTTACTTTCTATTAAGTGAAATAATTAATCTTGTCATACTGTCTGAGATATTGTCAATCACCATACTGTTATTTTATTTTTTATTTATTGTGAATTTAATTCCACTTATGCTTCCAACTTTGTACCTTCTCTTTACCTTTTATTCTAACTACACAAAATCCAACAAAGACTTTTTTAATATTAGACAATTCTAACAACTCATAAAAACTTCAGTCACTTAAAAATGATCATTAGTTATAAGTACTTGATTAAAAAGTCATCATTCAATGATTGTTTGATCCACAATCAATATATTTGTAATACTCTCTACATTTGCTTGCCAATCACAGACTTGGCTGGTGACTTTATAGTCTCCTGGGAATAAGAGACTTAATTTAGTTTTGGATGTCATAATCATAAATGTCGTCTTTGCTTTCAAAAAACAACTGAAATATTCAATTAAAAATTTTTTCGGCAACTGAGAAGACAGACCATGGTGTTTCTTGAACAAAAACTCAAAGGAAACATTATTATATATAGAGGACAACTACAATCCATTTTATATCATTTCACTCCTGGTATTTTACTTTAATGTACGTATATAAATCTATATGATTAAATGCATATGATAAATTAAAAATATTAATATATTGTTATCAGCAGAGAGATAAATTTATTATTTCCAAGCATTTCTCAAATTGAATGTAACGGCCTCTGATGCCAAAATATTTAATAATCCAAAATACATAAAATTCATTCATTTTTCAGCTTTTATATGGATGTTTAATTTGCTTTATATATATATGATAATTTATTATTGGTTTAGACGTTTATTAAATTGTGTAGCAATTAACACTGCCGTAGTAAATTTCATTACAGCCTTATTTGAGTGAGGCTACATGGACATCTCAATTAAGTTGCATGATCAGTGAAAAAAAAATTAAAAATCAATAAAAAATGATTGTTTTTGTTTGCTATGTTTATGACTTTGACACTGGAGATTGTTGCATTATGCAAATATTTAATACATTAATTAATTAAAATCTTTTATTTATAAATTTAAATCGTATTTCTTGTTTGTACTTTTTATTTAATTATTTAAGAATTATATTCATTTTTGCATGTATGTTTGTTAAAGAATTAATATACAGTATATGATATTCTTGTTTTTATTATTATTTTCCTTATTTCAGCTTACTATATTTTCTCTACTTAACGGTAAACCGTAGGATATTTTATATATATACATATGAATGTGCATATAACTGTAAATTTCAATTAAAATAAAATTATATTAAATAAAAACTGTTAAAGAAAATACTATTTAATATTTTAAAACTGAATTCAGATTATATCTTTGAAATAAATTTATATAATATCTCCAATCAAAAGTGATTAATCTTTTATTACTATCAAACAATTTGATGTAAATTCTCTTGATAGAGTTATCAGTGCTTTTAAAATTGAAGTTTGTTTTTTTTTTTTATCAAAAAAAAAAAAAAAAAAGTTAAAATAATAATGAAGCAAACATTTTGGTTCTTTGATCATATACAATATCTTTGTCAAACACATAATAAATAAATAAATCACAAAACTAAAACAATCAAAAAAGTATACATATATTCCTCTTTGTCTACCTATCTATTCATCTATCTGTTTTTCTATATCTGTGTTATAACAATACACACACCATGACATACATATATGCTGTCACCATATAAAGTTCAGAAAAAATGCACTTTTCCTTTAAAAAATTGAAATAGGATATGTTGAGATTTCTTTATAAACGGGATATATAATAATAACAATCGTAATTCATTTTATCATGTTATGTTTCAATGCATAGGGTGGCACTGAATTCAAAGTGCACTCCACAAATTACTGGAAAAAGTTTAATTTCCATTATGTGGAAATAGTGAATTTAAGAGTAATATATATATATATCATCCGTTTTGTGAAATATATATATATATTACCGTGTTTAAAGACTTAAAATTTAATCATAGAGAAAAGAAGCATATGTAATATCAAGATTATTAAAATTTTAAACTATTTGCAATTAAATTTATTAGTTGATAAAAATGTGTATGCCTGAATTATTAAGAAATAAATAAATACATATGCATACTTTATCTATTTCAAAACTATGTTTCAAAGATAATTGTGCTAACATAATGCCTGCCTATTATTTTCAAATTCACTTTTGATTATTTCATAATTATGCACAACAAAAGACATTATTTATTTCTAAATAAATATATTATATAGCACAGATATTTCAAAATCACATTTCCTTTTTACACCTATTGGCAAAAGCTTTATATTCACATTTAAATCAATTTTATAAACATCAAAATAAATCAATTTTCTTTTATTAATATATCCTAAGACTTATAGTAAATTCATAAAAATGCTTTTAATCATAAATCAACTATCATATTAATAATGTTAGTTCTATTAAAGTATTATAATTTTTTTGAAAAAAGTATAACTAATGTTTTATTAAAGGTTATGGAAACTTTAACACACTTTATATGATTATAAGTGTCTAAACTATTACAAAAGTTTATTCAATACATTATATATAAAAACACATAATGTTAAGTTCTCCTTTAAATAAAACTATAAGCAAGATATCATGCAAAATCTGTTCAGATATGTTGGCCACTTATATTCATGTTTGTGTACTAAAATTAAAAATATACCAAAAATAAAAAGTTTTAAGTTCATATTCATATTGCATACAAACTAAGATAAATATGTGCTTATATAATTTTGTAAAATTAAAAAAAAAAAAATCATATTTATAGATTGTGAATGAGAAGAAGAAAGTGGAAAAAAATGCTTTAACAATATATAATATTTTACAAAGATTATTAAATAGGGAGTTGAAATCAGATTTTCACATAACCCTCAACTAACCACACTATCTCATACTGCTGACACACTTGATCACAGACATGTCAAAAAGATAAACAATCACCAACATAAGTATTTTGTGCTAAACCAGTACTTGTCAGTTAGTCCAGATTAGTATCTCCACTCACATATATACAATCAATGCTCAGCTTATAATAAGATATCCAATTTTCATACTTTAATGGACAGCTTTCAATCCACTCCACAACTCTTCAGCCTCTCATTTCATTGAAAATCATGATGATGGAATGCTCAAAGCCCACATCAGTACCAACACTGGATAGGATGAGAAGGTTAGCACCGATGTGGGCTTTGAGAATTCCATCATCAGATTTTCAATGAAATAAGAAGCTGAAGAGTTGTGGGGTGGAGTGGACTGAAGCCTGTTTATTAAAGTATGAAGATTGGCTATCTTAATATAAGCTTACCATTAATTGCATATATGTATGGAGATGATAATCAGGACCAACTGATGAGTTCTGATTTAGCACAAAAGACATACATTGGTGATTATTTATCTTTTTGATGTGTGTGTGTGTGATCAAGTGTGTCAGCAGGATGAGATAGCTTGGACAGTTGAGGGTCGTGTGAAAGTCTGGATTTAAACCCCTTATATATTACATATTGAAGTGCAGGCACAAAAAAGCCTGTACTGTAAAAAAAATTCATATATTAAAGATTAGTAAATAAATTTTTCAAAGAAAAAAAAACATTTTATTGTGTATTTATTATAACAAAATAATTACTTTAACATTAAAAATATAATTAAATAACAGGAAATTTCTACTATGATACAAAAAAGTAATTTAATATAATTTATAATATAAATATGTTAATACATTGTACAGGCATATGTAATATATACAGCATTCGAACTCAGACTTTCACACAACCCACAACTCACAGGTCCATCTTATATTACTGACCCACCTGATTACACACATGTTGGGCCGTGTGAAAGTCTGTTCGAATCCAACTTGAATATGTGTAAGTTAAAAAAAATATGTATTCTTTTGACTTAGATAAAAAAAAAAATAACAGAATTAAAACAAATAAGATATATCATTTTTTTCACTAAAACATAGCCTGCATTTATTTATGTATGATGTTATTTTGAAAAAATATTTTAGTTCATCAAAAGATCAAATGATTATAATATGTATGTATGTTTATCAAAATAATATTTATGACAGTGATACATCATTATTGAAAGTATATTAACTTGAATGAAAACTATACAAAAGAGACACAAATTTAAATAAATATTAAATATATGTATATTGTGCCAGGCACGTTTGATGTGGCTAAGCACAAGATAATGTTAGACAAATTAATGGCCGAAAATACGTCATCATCATCATCATCAACCATTGTCAATCCACTGCAGGATGAAGGTCTCTCCAAGTTTAATCCATCTTCTCTGATCTTTAGCTTCTCTTTTCCACAACACCCCTGCACATTTTCTTATTTCATCCATCCATCTCACATGTGGTCTCTTTCTGGGTCTTTTACAATCTCTTGGAATCCAGTTTAAAATTTCAATTGTCCATCTATTATCATTTCTTCTAGAAATATGTCCAGCCCAACTCCATTTCAATCTTTTAATTTTTTCAATGAGGTCAGTAACACCTGTTTGTTGTCTTACCCATACATTGTGTTTTCGATCTCTTCTTGTTACTCCCAACATACATCTCTCCATATTCCTTTGAGTGGTCTGAAGTCTCTGTATTGCTCTTCTATTAAGTGTCCAAGTCTCAGATCCATAAGTAAGAACTGGTAAAACACATTTGTTAAAAAACCATTCTTTTCAAACACATAGGCATATTTCCTTTTAGTATCAAGTTATTTCTACCAAAAGCACTCCAACCAAGTTTAATTCTATGATTAATTTCCTCCATTAGGTTTCCATCTGTATTAATAATCTGACCTAGGTATTTGTAACTGTTAACTTCTTCTAATTCTTCATAATCAATCTTTATTTTCATATTTTGAGCAAATCGATTAAACATTACTTTAGTCTTTTTAACATTTATCTTTAGTCCTACTTTTCTACTTTCATCTGCTAACTCCTGCAACATTTCCTGCAGCTCTGAAGCATTATTTGCAAAAACAACTACATCATCTGCAAAATCTAAATGACTTAAATACTCTCCATTTACTTTCATTCCTTTAGTTTCCCATTTTAATCCACAAAATACTTCTTGCAGCACTGCTGTAAAAAGTTTTGGAGATATGGAGTCACCTTGCCTTACATCTCTCTCAATGTTGATTTTTCCGGTATCATTATGTAATCTAATTGTTGCTGTTGCATTTTTATAAATATTCTTTAAAATATGACAATAACCTGGATCTATACCTTGATGATCCAATGCTTTAATTACTGAAGAAATGTGTATAGAATCGAATGCCTTTTCATAATCTACAAATCCAAAACATAATGACAACTCATATTCATTTGTCCTTTCTATGACTTCTCTCAATACCTGGATATGATGTATTGTACTAAAACCACTTTTAAATCCAGCTTGTTCTCTTGGTTAGTGGAAATCCAAAGTTCTCTGTAGACGAGTTGTAATTATCTTGGTAAAAATTTTATATAAAAGTGATAAAAGGCTGATAGGTCTGTAATTTCTAATATCTTCTTTATCACCTTTTTTAAATATTAATATTATTACTGCATTCTTCCAATCTTCCGGTACATCTTTATCATTTAGACATTTGGTATATAACTTTTCTAAAATTGTTTCTATTTCTTCACCTCCTTCTTTTAATATATCAATTATAATTCCATCATTTCCTGGAGCCTTTCCTTTCTTCATACATTTAATTGCATGTCTCACTTCTTCATTTAAAATTCTGAGCAATTCGGAAGATGTAATAGATATAGGAGGTACTTGTTCTTTATTACTATATAATTCTTGATAAAAATATTCTACCAATTTCATGATGTCATCTCTCTTTTTAGTAATAATTCCATCTTTTTTTCTTATTGCAGATGTTTAACATTCTTGAGACTTTTATACGTAAAAGCCATTAAATGGGGGCGGGGGTATACTATTTATATAATCAAACTTTGTTATAAATTAAGAGAGAGAACTGTGGCTATAACATAAACTCACACACATATATGATTAAAGCCAATATTTAAAGGCTTAGAAATATGTATTTGGAATTTTGATTTTTGTTTTTTTTTTAAAGAAAAAGAAACAGCAAAATGTATTTATAATTTTAAATGTTTTTGTTTGTTAAAGAAATGGCGTTTATTTAACAAATTGTTATTCTGTATTTATATTTTTTGAGTGTGATGTTAAAAGGAAAATTTGAAATATTACTATTTAAAAATAGGTTAAAAATAAGTCAAAATTGAAATTTTAATGGTTGTTTTTCTCTTCAGTTGCATTTGAGCAAGAAGGTCATTGTCTTAAATTTAAGAAAAGCCTAAAGGCATTCTGATTTCCTGTCCATTCTAAAATAATTTAAACTGGACAAAAAGAACTTGATTAAACTTGTGATAATGCGGGGAGAGAAGAATGCCCAATCAAAGTGAAATTATTTTGTTAAAACTTCGATTGTAGTAATGTAATTACTAAAGAAAAAATGAAAAAGATGTTATTCATTAAAATTTTCATTAGTCATATTGTGATCTGAATGGAGATATAAAACAAAAACCAATTGGAAAATCAAATTCTTAAAGCACTTAGGCGATTGCATTGGAATGTTTCATGAATTGTCTAAGCCAATTACAAAAACAAAAAAAAGAATTAATTGATTTCCCTTTCTTGGAGGGGATACCTGCATTAAGGGTATATTGAAGAGATAGATCAGTTCTGAAGTTGCGAGAAGGCAGTTCATTTTTGTTCTTCAAAGATAAATCTTATTAGGAGCTGAAGTCTAAGTTTATTGTTAAGCTAATGCTGTTCATGGAACCAAGCAAAGTCTTGCAACCTTTTTAGCAAGCATGCTGCCTGATTCAACCTAATCCTGGAGAGGTACTCTAATTAAAAATTCATTCAGTCATTCTGAACTAACGGACACTAATTCAAGCAGTCATTCAAAAAACCATTTGAGCAGTTAACCAGTGAGTAGCCAGCAGTTTAAACATCAAACTATTAAGTGGTGTTGAGTAACGTCAGTTATCTAGCCAACTATTGGAAAGCAGAATGAACAGATAATTATTCCACCATATACTCAGTTGATACCGATGGAAGTTTATTTGCAACATGCCATTGAAGCCTGTAATTAAACCAGAATTTGTAAAACAAGACTGTTTATAGTGTATAATATCTGTTGACCAGCCTAAAGATGCACATCAAACACTTCCCTGTATATAGAATGATTATGGAGTAGAAGCCCACTTCAGTGTGTCCATCCAGCTCCGCTCCTGCCATCCCAACAGAATGTAGAGTCAAACACCAAAGTGATGATGATCAATTCTATGAACTTGTGCTGCAGTCAAGTCCAGTCCTTGCCACAGTAGATTTATAGACTTTATCAGGTATAGTATTATTTTTGTGTATTTATTCTATTCAAATTTAATACACATTTCGTAAATATATGTCCTATGTACATACGTACACAAACATGACTTTTCGTGTGAGTTTATTTATAATCCACAGATCACTATTTCACGTATTAATTATTTAATCCATTTTTCTTATTAAGAAAGAAATTTTTCTTTATTTAGTTTAATGATTGCTTTAACGAGTATTTCCTTACGATTATAGTTTTGTTTGTTAAAATGATTATATAGTGTGTAATATTTGTCTCATATATTTAATCAATCTGGGAATATTAATTTGTGAATTATAAATGGTACGATGTAATGGGTTAATAAAATATTTATATTATAATTTTAACGTGACTACCGCCATATATTTTTTATTCTCTTTGTCATTTACTTTCTCTAATTATATTATTAATTAGTTATGCGAGTTTTCCGATTCCCATTCTTTTAACTGAAAATAGAGTATGCTGAGCTAGCAAATGGGAAATCATCTTACCGTCTTCTTACCGTCTTAAATCTTTATTTATCATGAGGATACTTGTTTATTAATTTTGTTTGAATAATTATTTATATTCATATATGTCCAATAATAATTGAAATTGCATATCCTTTCAGGAGGAGAATTAGTTTTTCTTCTGGGAAGGGTGTGAGGGGTTGGTTTAGAGTCATCCCCCAAAGATATGTAAGAATCAATCTGTTTATAAGTATCTTTTGTGTCAGTAATAATATTATGGTAAAGTATTTAAATTTCTCCTTATTCTGGCATGTCGCCATATTTCTTTTCATGTTCGATTTGTGTGCATGCTCATATTAACGGAGTAAGTGGTTGACGGTACAATATAAATGTCATACATTTCTAGAATTATATATGCATATTTAATGTCAGATTAAATATATTTTATTGACATTAAATTTATTAAAATAATTTCAATTGCTAAGTTATAAAAATTATATACATATATATCATCATCATCATCAACAACAAACATCAATCCACTGCAGGATGAAAGTATCTCCAAGTTCAATCCATCTTCTCTGATCTTTAGCTTCTTTTCTCCACATCACCCCTGCACACTTTCTTATTTCATCAATCCATCTCTGATATGGTCTCTTTCTGGGTCTTTTACAATCTTTTGGAATATGGTTTAAGACTTCAATTGTCCATCTATTATCATCTCTTCTACCAATATGTTCATCCCAACTCCAGTCTTTTAATTTTTTTCAATGAGGTCAGTAACACCTGTTTGTTTTCTTACCCATATATTGTGTTTTCGATCTTCTCTTGTTACTCCCAACATGCATCTCTCCATACTTCTTTCAGTAGTCTGAAGTTTTTGTACTGCTCTTCTATTAAGAGTCCAAGTCTTAGATCCAAATGTAAGAACTGGTAAAACACATTTATTAAAAACCTTCCTTTCCAAACACACAGGCATATTTCCTTTTAGTATCAAGTTGTTTCTAACAAAAGCACTCCAACCAAGTTTAATTTTATGACTAGTTTCATGCATTATATTTCCATCTGTATTAATATTCTGACCAATGTATTTGTAACTGTTAACTTCTTCTAACTCATCATAATCAATCTTTATTTTCATATTTTGAAAAAATTCATTAAACATTACTTTAGTCTTTTTAACATTTATCTTTAGTCCCGCTTTCCTATTTTCATCTGATAACTCATGCAACATTTCCTGCCGCTCTAAAGCATTATTTGCAAAAATCAACTACATCATCTGCAAAATCTAAATGACTTAAATAATCTCCATTTACTTTCACTCCTTTAGCTTCCCATTTCAATCCACAAAATACTTCTTGCAGCAATGCTATAAAACGTTTTGGAGATATGGAGTCATCCTGTCTTACATCCTTTTCAATGTTGACTTTGTCAATATCACTATATAATCTAATTGTTGCTATTGCATTTTTATAAATAGTCTTTAAAATATGACAACATCCTAGATCTATACCTTGATGATCCAATGATTTAATCACTGAAGAAATGTTAATAGAATCAAATGCCTTTTCATAATCTACAAATCCAAAACATAATGGCAACTCATATTCATTTGTCCTTTCTATAACTTCTCTCCATACCTGGATATGATCTACTATATTAAAACCACTTATAAATCCAGATTGTTCTCTTGGTTGGTAGAAATCCAATGTTCTCTGTAGACGAGTTGTAATTATCTTGGTAAAAAAATTGTAAAAAACTGATAAAAGACTGAAAGGTCTGTAATTTTTAATATCTTTTTTATCACCTTTTTAAAATATTAATATTAATTCTGCAATCTTCCAACCATCTGGTACATCTTTATCATTTAAACATTTGATATATAACTTTGCTAAAAAAAAATTATATTTCTTCACCTGCTTCTTTTAATATATCAATTATAATTCCATCATTATCTGAAGCCTTTCCTTTCTTCATACATTTAATTGCATGTCTCACTTCTTCATTTAAAATTCTGGGCAATTCAGAAGATATAATAGATATAGGAGGTATGTGTTCTTTATCACAATATAATTCTTAATAAGTCTTCTACCCATTTCATGCTGTCGTCTCTCTTTTTAGTAATAATTCCATTTTTTCTTCTTGCAGATATAAATTTCCTACCAATACCAAAATGTTGTTTTACACTCTTGAAACTTTTTTCTCTTCTACAGCTTTCCTTGCTAGTTAACAGTTATACTTCCTTATATCATTTTCAACTCTTTTTCGTACCATTTTACAAAATTTGAGATATTCAATCCTTTTTCATGAATCACTTTTGTATATCTTCATATTCTTATTTTTCTTCATCACTTGAAAGTTTGTTGGTCAATTGCTGCATTTTTCTATCACCTATCTTTGTTGCAGTTTTTAAAAGTGTATCAGTTATTTTCATATTAATTTCATTCAAATCTAAATCATGTTCAAAATCTACTAATACTTGAAACCGATTTGTAAGTTCTAATTTAAATTCATTAGAATGTTTCTGAATATTAAGATTTTTCAACTGTAAATATTGTTTTTCTTAATAATTTTTGTCTCTTAACACATATCTTACATCTTACTAATTGATTATCACTTCTTGCATTAAATTTATTAAGAACATTACAATCTTGAAATATGTATTTTCTGTTAGTCAAAATATAGTCCAATTCTGCTGTACTTTCATTTCCATGTCCATTTCCTTTTAACATTTTTCTCAAAAAAAAAAAAAATTCATAATATAAAGTTTTTTCTGCAAACTCCATAAGTCTATGTCCTCTCTCATTTCTATTACCATAACCAAAATTACCTACAGCATTTTCATCTTTCATTTGTTTACCAATTCAAGCATTAAAATCTCCCATAACAATTTCAAAATGTTGCTTACTCTTATCAAAAGCCTTTTGTGCATCCATATAAAAATCTTCTACTACTTCATTACTATGAAAACTTGTTGGGGAATAAACCTGAATTATATGCATTTGGTATCTGCTATTAATTTGTATAACTAATCTTGCCATTTTGTTTGATACACCATCAATCCCCACAATGTTGTTCTTCCACTTTTTATTTATAATGAATCCTACTCCACTTGTATTTCCAATATTTGTCGCTTTGTAATAGAGTACATTCCATTTTTGTATCAATTGTCTCTTCACCTTTTTTTCTAACTTCACAAAATCCAATAATGTCCCATTTAATATAAAACAACTCTTCTTCTAATTCTTGCAATCTTCCTTCATCTGAAAGTGATCTGAAGTTGTAAGTACCTAAATAAAAATTCATCATCAAATGGCAGCCTGGGTCCACAATCAAGGGATCTTGCACCCTCTGCCTTCGGTCACCAACAGATGTCTTGTTTGGTGACTTTACAGCCTCCTGGGAATAAGGGCCATGATTTATTTTTGTCGGTCATAATTGTTCAAATCTATTGGAAAAATATTTAGCATTTACACAAACATTCATTCTGCTTTATCAGATAACTGAGAATAGAAATGAGGAGATTATATCCATATAAATAGAGATAAGATTTTTGGCTTTTGCTGATGCCAAGAAATTATCAATTATTGTTAAATGATACTATTTGAAGCAAAATAAGTTTTCTCATTAAACTATATTGACTCTTTTCTTGGAGATTTTGTTAAAGTAAAAGAAGCTTCTTTTAGTTCAAACTCAGGTTCTTTTATGTATTTAAACATGAAAATCTAATTTATAGGAGGGAGATTGTAAAAGAATAACATCCTTCAATGGCATTTCTGCAAATATTTTTAATTTCTCCAAATGGTGTACCAAATATTTCCATGGATGATTATTTTGATAAATAGAAATGAGGATATTATATCCATAAAAACATAAATAACATTTTTGATGTTGCCAATACATTATTAATTACAACTAATTGACAATCCTTCAGGACAAACATTTTTTCTCATTAGTTTATAATAGCTCTTTTGTTAGAGTTTTTTTTAAATAAAATGGATCCTGGCTTATCTTAAACTCAAATTCTTATATGGATTTACACCTAAAAAGCTATTTTTATAGATGTAAGAATGTGAAAGAATAACATCTTTCTTGACATTCTGCAAATAATATTTTAAACTCTTCAGAGAATTGTGCATATTGAACCAAATTTCCCATGGACCATTATTATAATATGGAATAAAAATAAGAGATTATATTCATGTAAACAGAGATAACATTTTTAATTTTTGATATCAAAAAATTATCAATTATCACTAATTGACAATGCTTGAGACAAAAAAAATCCAAGTCAAGTTTGCGGTCTACATTTTTTTTAAAAAGAAAATATACAAGAAAAGATAAGAGTATGCAAAAATTGTAGTTATTTAACCAAACTTTAATAAATATTTTATTGACATTAACCATTAGCTACTTAAAAATA
Organism: Epiperipatus broadwayi; assembly: GCA_028023455.1. NCBI lineage: Eukaryota > Metazoa > Onychophora > Udeonychophora > Euonychophora > Peripatidae > Epiperipatus > Epiperipatus broadwayi. Next base: position 4,101,615 of record JAQFVV010000098.1, on the reverse strand, counting down.
AAAACAAAGAGATCTTTGGGTGTATGAAAATTGAAGAGTTATTTATGTATTTTCATACAATATTAAATCAATTATTTATAATCCTATAAAATATAATATTAATTTTAATATTTATTGACTATTAGCAGATTATACAAATAAGTTTATTACCAAAAAGTATTTTTTTGTACAAACATTTTCCTTCTTTAAAGATGTGGCAAAAGGTAACTTTTAAAATGATTGCATATTATCTAGTTAGCTGAATAGAGATTACAATTCTTCATAATGTGACTGCTTTAGACAAAAAAAATGGTAACATTTATTTTTCTTTTCACTTTATAAAAGCATATATAAAAATTGTTTGAAAGAAAAATATAAAAGTTATGAAATAATATTGATTTTAATACTTGATTTCTCAAACCTGCAAATTACATCATTTTAATGGTTTTATTTATGATTACTGGATAATACTAATTCAATTAAAGTCCTTAAAAAAATAATTTGCTTAGAAGAAAATCTGTTACCATCTTTCTAAAAAAAAAATGTCTCAAAGTCCATAATAAAGATGAAATAAAAACTTTTCCAAAAATAAATTTACTTAAATAAAAAAAATATGTATTTAGCAAATAAGTGCATAATTGAATGACCAACTCCATAATAACTTTAAAAAAAAAACAGAGAATATGAATAAGATACATTTAATACACAAATAAATCAATTAAAATAAAAGAATGTGTCTATATTTCATACTCAAACAGAAAAAAAAAAAAAAAAAACATGGCCAAAAAATAAAATTAAAGCATCTGGAATTAATAAAACAATTTATAAACAAAGTAAAAAATATCTTACATCATACAATTCAAAAAACAAGTCAGTGATGAAATACAAAAATGAAAAAGTAAAATAATCTAATTGCATAAAAATCTGTAAAGCAAATAGAGAAAAATCATGTTTTTTCTAATGGTATTTCTATCAACTAACTAAATAATTAAATATTTTTTATTGTTCTTTTTTTAAAAAAGTGCAAATTTTAATTACAAGATAATCTGTATTAATGGGATATATTTCTAAAAATATAAATAAAGTTTAAACTTAAACTCAGATTTCAATTTATTAATTATTATCATAATTTATTTAAAGTTATTCAAATTTATTGAATATTTTTTGCTTTAGTTTTTAATTGTTTTTAATGTTTAATTTTTTGTTAAATATAAAAGTAATTTTAAATAAAATGTTTTAAATATTGTTCAATTTTTAATTAGTTTTCAAATGATGTACAAAAACTTAAGCTTTGATTTCCATATAACAAAAAAGTAAGTAATTTTTATATTTGAAATATTGATAATCATTATATAGTTTAATTCACTTTTATAATTTATTAAATATTTGCTTATAATGTTATTTACATGGCATAATCCTTTGCACAGTTTCAAATTCGACAAAAGCAAATACGCACACATACATTTAAAAAATAATAATAAAAATAAATGTGTCTGGTGGTTGTGTGTGTGTGTGTGGGGGGGGGTGTTAAATAATAAAAATAATGTTAATTTTTTTAAAAAAGGACAATAAAAATGCAGAATTATTTTAAATATTTTTACTCCAATAATTATCTCGATGATAAAAAACTGCATTAAATATATATATTAGATTTTAAGAGTTTTTTTAAAAAATAACTGCTATAATTGTTAATAAAATATCTTAAAGAAATCTGCAGAGATTCTATCATAGAAACCGATTCACCAATAGCTTTATGAACTACTTCACTTCTGCTATCACAGCTATATATTTGACAGTCATTAATTATGTGGCTTATAATTAATGTTTGTCCACATTTATATAGATTGGATGGTGATAAATTGTATTTGGGAAGCAGATAAGCACATTGTGTTGTTCTTAATCTGTTGATGATATCCTAATTGCATTTAAAAAAATCAAATCTAGACGGCTTTAGTATTGGAACTGTAAAAAGAAATTTATTTGGATAATCATAATAATTCCAATTTTATGGCATAATTCATCAAATGTAAATTCTTGGTAAAATGGCACCTAAAGTAGTTAAATACAGTCTTGAGTTATTGAAAAATCCAATTTGTTTGACAGCTTTTTTATGTAATTTCTATGAAATAAAATTCTCTTTAAATATCTGGAAGAAAAATATGTGAAAAAAATATGAAGTCACTGCAAATGAATAAATAAGAGTACTGATAAAATCTCTCATGGTAATACGTGGATATATAAAAATTTAGTATGAGAATTATTTTCTTCAAAACAGGAACATAATTTTCATGGAAAAAATGTGCTAATTCCAAGAAGCAGTCTTTTAATCTCTTTTTTGCTGATTATTTTATTGGGTGAGTGAGGTAAAAGTCGAAACTTTTAATTGGTCAATTCACAAACTCAAGTGTCAATTAACAAACTCAAGCGTCAAAATATATTCATCTTTTAATATTACATTCACTTTAGTTTCATTTGTAAAAAGTATATTAGTAATTTGTCAGGTTATGAAAGTGAATGAAAGTTTTTTCAAAAATAAATTTTTATTTATAATTATAAAAATATTCGATAGCAACAAATCTAAAACAAACATTACTTACCAACCAAAAAGTTTTGCTGACATCAGTGATTTCTTTCCCAATTTTACGTTGCGAAAAAGTAAATAATTTTTGCTAAAGTCTTAACTATTTTTCTAAAATAATTTTATTTTTAGCATATTTTATCAAAATAATTTATAATTTGTCAAAAAATACTTTTAAAATGTTCTAAAACATTCATTTATCATTTTTGAAATGAAAGAAAAGAAATTGTAACTCTTTAGTTATTGACAACCATTTTCTTTGTTGTCGAAATTTAACAGCCAATCAGATTCAAGAAAGGACAGCATTCTTCCTTTGTTATTCCTTCAATGTCAGTTTTATTAATTTTTTATTTGTAAAATAATTCAAGAGAAGGCAGCATCTTATGGAACTTTTTTAACCTTTAAAAATAATGCAAAATCTTAACGGCAGCATTAAAAATGCCAGAATTAGAGTGACTTGAAGCCGTCACATTTTTAGCTGTAACTAGGAAAAAATGAGTTAAGTATTTGAATCAAAACTCCAAATAATCAGCTGGTTTTCTAAGAAGGTTATTCCTACAAGTTAATTTTGGTCCAACTTTAACTAAATGGCTAAAGAATAAATTAGACAATGATCCAAGATTATCTTTAATCAGCATGGGGTAGAATTGTCTTTCAATTTCAAAACTTGTATTCAGATTATGAAATAACTACCTGATGTTTAAAAAAACATGAACACACTTCTTCAGTGTATTAGAAATAAGACCCCAGTCTTTGAAAAGATTCTTATTAAGTCATTATTCAGAAAAAGTGTATACTTTCTTTGGGAAGTCAAAACAATATGAAAAGCATAAATTAATTTTCTGCATTCTGCCTCAAGAAGGTGACTGACATTTCTGTAGAAAACTACAGTATTCTGTAAAATGTCATAGCCACTATTATTATCATTTAGTATCACAATTTCCTTATTGAAGAATATTTTGTTAAATAAATTAATGTTTTTCCTGTGTTTAAGTATTTTAAAACTTTAAAAAACCATTTTTTTTTCAAATACAATCATAAAGAGAAATTAAACCAGTTAAGATTACTTCAGTTTCAAATTTATTTTGAAAATCAGAATTGTTCATGAAAACTTACAGCCACTTCATCCATATTTAAAGCTAAATTCTTGACTGCCAACTCATAGCAAAATTTTGATTAAGATAAATGCTTTCAAAAGATTTTAGGCAACACATAATAATGATATTGGGTGATAATTTTTAGAACGATTGCTAGCTTTATTTGTTTTTAAGAATGCTATAGTTTTGACTTTATGTCAATTTTTTGGAATCTCAATGTATCTTCAACAAATAGATTAGTCCAAATCCAAACTTATCTTGATCAGATTGAGGATTCATCATCAGAGGCCATATATTCAAATAGGAGAAGTATAGAAAGATGTGATAATGTTCAGTGAAGCTGATTGTTTCAAGGTGGAAATAAATCTTGCTATAAATAGCAATCATGTTGAAGGTAAAAGAGAGATGACAATGTACTGTCAGACCTAAACAGCAATATAAACTTTATCCACAATATGGTTAAAGAAGAGAGGTAAGTTCACATTAGAATTGGAAGCTCCTAGAAACTAATTCAATTACTAGACAAGCTGTCACAGTACAGCTAGAAATGATATGTAAGCTTAGATTGATAACTATAAGCTATGAATATGGGAACACAAAGTTTCCAAAAGCACTAAGCAATTATTAACTCATAAGATAGCTTCATGTAAGTGTATTTCAAGTACAATATATAGATTTCTATTGTATGGTAACTAAACAATATACCAAGCCAATATTATCAGATGAAGATATAATAGTTGTATATATTGTAAAAATACATTTGTATATTTATTTTAATTAATAAATATTTAATTGTATATACACAAGTTTTTATTAACCTCTATCACACAACAATTTTTTTCTAACTATAATATGGTTTTACATTCTATTTTTTTTCAAAACTCAAGACATATGCTATCTTCTCTTGAAAACTTTTATGGTTTAAGACAATCAAGAACAAGCTAATGTTCATGAATACCTATAGTATATTTGATTATTAATATTAGTGGGACATTTTGAAAGAAAAGCTTGGAATGTTGCAATAACATTGGTTTTTTTTTAAACTTGATCAATTATGAATTTAGAAGTCTGGCATACAAGGTTGGCAATGCCATTAGCAGAAACAGTCATATTTCTTTTAAATTTACTTCTACATTCCCCAATAATTTTTAATTTGCTTCTCCATAGATTCATTCCACTTTTCTCTTCTGGCTTCATCTGATGATTCTAAAATTTTGTGAGAAATTTTTTAATCATAGATAGGTAAACATTGGTTATAAAAACACTCCCAATTTTGTTCCAATCTGGAATAAATGCATTTTGATAATCTTGAGGTATGTACTTTCTGGCATTCATTGTTATAAATTTGTTAAACCATTCATCCAAAAAGGAAATAAGAGAGATTTTATTAAAAATTCTTTTCAAGATATCCAGTATATTAACTCCATTTAGCTTTCCATAAATTGCATCTCAAACAGCATAACTTTCAATTGTAGGAATGTAGATTTTAAAAGTGATAAGATTTGTCTTATGTGATTAGAGAGCAAATGATCCAATAGTAATATCTTAGCAAACAATGGTAGTCCATTTTTTATTGAATCAAAACAAATTAAGAATTGCTTCTGTTCTCCATCTGTCTAAAATCATCCTCCTTGCTTGCCATCATAAAATAAGTGCATATAATTTAAATCTATCCATTCTAAAAGTTGACAACCTGCTTGCTTATCATTTACATTTCTCCAAAGATTATTAAAATATTTGGAATCTCTTATATATTATAAGTTGTAAGTAGGTTTAAAAGATGCACATTGGGTAGTTTCTAAACATTGTATATATAAAAAATATCTATTTAAATTGTGATTGCAATATCATTTGAATTATTTTCAATGGAAGTTGTTTAATTTTGTTTTGAAACAAAAGTAGCCAAATAATGTTTAAATATGTTCTTTCAGAGGCATTAGTATTGTACTGAACAATTAATTAATGCAGAATCTTGATTTTTGAGTTTGGCGTATCGTCAAAATTAAACTCAAATAAATTTATAGAATTTTCTAAATTATTATTAACCTATAAAGAAATAGCTGGTACTAGAAATATTTCATGGATGCCACACCATGTAATGTTTTTTTTTTCATTTTGAGAGTCTAAAACCATGATTTCTGTAGTCGTGACATGGTTATTCCTCCTAATAGTAGTGGAATTCAAGTTAATGAATTTATTACATAGTTTCAGTATTTCCCACTTTTACTAGAAGTTCCTCAAAATGCATTCTTGTTAATTTGTGAATACTAGTAGTTTCATGCCATGTACACTGTTAGTAATATGGTATGGAAGACATCTCGACCACCAATGCTTGACAATATATATTTAAAAATTGAACAGTAAAGGAAGCATCAAAAAGTATCATTTTAATTAAGACCAAATTCAGAGTTGTTACCCTTGCAACTTATGCTCGAAATATAAAATGTACATTTTTAAACATTTTTGTGCGCTTATATATATATATATGTTCTTTATTTTATGCATATTAAATGTATGTGTATAATTGTATTTAAGCAATAACTATTATTATAAAATCTTTTTTTTTCTTTTTACATAGTTTAAATAAATAGAAAAAGAAAGAAGCTTTTAAAATGATAGTACCAAATTAAAATAACAAAAGACTTATAATAACAAATACTTAGTGTTAAATTATTTTCATGCTGTGGCATATTATTTTTTGAATCAACTGTTGGCAGTGCTAATTTAATTATGTACAAAAAAAAGAAAAATAGTTACTGCGTTAACTGGCTATTTAAAGTTAAAATATGTAGCAGTTAATTTACAATCTCATGAAAGAGAATTAACTAATTCAATTATAGGCCGATTGTAAAAGATATAAAATTTAATTATAACATTCTCATTGTGTGCACAAGTGTGTATATATATATATATTTAAAAGTTCGTTTAATAACAAATATTTCATTTGAAATACCATAAGATTTTAAAAAAAAGACAAGTGAAATGTTTAATGGTGTCGTTGAAATAAACAAAATAATTTAGCAGAAACATAAATATGAAAATGGAAAAATATTTGATGTTATGTGCAAAGTTAGCAGAAGGAGCGGCAGCAGCAGCAGTAGCAGTAGTATTAGTAGTTGTAGTAGTAGTAGTAGTAGTAGTAGTAGTAGTAGTAGTAGTAGTAGTAGTAGTAGTAGTAATAATAATAATAATAATAATAATAATAATAATAATAATAATAATAATAATAATAATAATAATAATAATAATAATAATAATAATAATAATAATAATAATAATAATAATAATAATAATAATAATAATAGATTATCAATAATTATTTCATAAAATAACATTAAATATCCACATTGCTGAAACATATAAGATTAAATACTCTAGTATAAAGACAATACTGAATATAAAGTTATAAATTAATATAAATAGAGTAGAAGAAAATTGTTTCTAAAGACAACATAAAATACACGAATATATCTTAATTAGATAAGCCATAATATTGAAACATACAAAAAGAAATTGAAGTCATCTATTGAACATGAAATTCATTTTTTAGTACAGTTCAGAAAATCAGAACAATAATAAACTTTAAGGATGACAAAAATTGGCCATATTTCATGGAAAATTCTTGGAAAAAAGATTAGAGCATGAACAAAGATAAACAATGAAAAAATATAAAAAAAGGACAATCCTAATTTAATAATATACATCTTCATAGTAAAAGATGTCAAAATCATGAGACTAAAAAGAAACATAAGACATTAAATATTTGAAAAAATATAATCAAAATAAGATGAATTGGAAAAGGTCAATAAAACTTGAAAAGAAAGCAATACACTGAAATATTTAATATCACACAATGACCTGTGGATAATGGTAAAGCAGTTGGCTCAAAAAATAAAGATCCCTAAACTGCAATTCAATTTTATCATCATGCTTGAATGTTATATGATCTCTAATGCAAGTATTCATTCAAAGTTTAACCATGTAATCATTTTTATTTCAAATTATTGTTTTTACATATATAAAATAAATAAAAACTCTGTGCAGTTTGGCAGAGTTGATAGTGTCCAATTTGGCATTGGGGGATCATAGGATTGACTCTGGTATTCACAGGTCTGGTGCTCAAACTTCTTATGAATTAATTTTAATTTAGATTTTATGGTAATCATTTTCAGTGTTTCAATTCATTTACCTTTATAATTTATATTCCATATTTATTTTTCCATGAGTTTGTTGATTTTTGTATTACAGGAATGGGGGGTTTCTCATATTTGAGGATGCCACATTTTCATGATACACCAGAGTCCTTATCACAGCACTATTCCCAACTATTTTATACTTAGGAGCTTAATAGTGAAATATGAATAATTATGACATCATAATTGTTTATTTTTCTTCTAAGTCTAAAAAGTGAGCCAGGCAAAACATTGATGATATATGTTTACCTAACCTCTAAATCTCATCATAGAGCCAAGCTTTAGTTAAGTGTATTGGGGTTCATTTATATGTGAGTGGGTTGATGTCATATTGTTCTTGAGATAGTTGTCTTGGTGTACTCATTGTCAGTGGGGGGTTACTTTGTCCATTCCAGCATTGTGAGTGGATGATCAAGTCTGATAAATAAATTCAAGTGAATTTATAAAAAATAAAAATTACAAAAATATATGTATACCAATTATGATAGAATTTATAAAATATTACATATAACACAGAAGACTTTTGTTTCTTATATTTGTACAGGCTTGTAAGTTGGCTTTTAAAGAAGTGCCACTAAACATGACATTGTTTTATTATTTTAAAAAAAATACAAATAAAATAGTGTTGTTAATGATTGTGACTCTATTTAATTCCTAAATGGAAAAGGACAAATGTAACCTCTCTTACAATGTTTACATACATACCTTTTTATTGTCTTTTAAAATATTATAAAGTTTATGTGCATAAAATAAATTATTAATCAATTTAAAAAATATTTTTTTCAACTGATTAATAATTTAATTTACACATCACCCTTACAATATCTTAAAAGACAATAAAAATGTATATACTTTTACAAAAGCCATGTATGTAAACTCTGCCATGAAGGTTACAATCTATATATGTATGTATGTATTATGTAAAAAAAACCACCAATATATATAAAATATATATTTTGCAGGTTCATCTGTGTTGGATTTCAATTACATATACATTTCAACTTGATCACACAAGCCCAGTTGAGGGCTTGTGGGATCAAGTTGAAACATTGGAATATCTAATTAAAATCTTACATGGCTGAACCTGGAAAATATGTGTTTTATATCTGTAACCCATGAAAACATTCATATATGTGTGTGTATGTGAATTAAATAGAAGTAACAACATTTTACAAGCCATGAATAAACAACACTCACATATCAATAAATGTTAATAAATAATAGATAGCCATCTATTCCTTAAGTTTTGATGTATCTAAACGATCCTGCATTAATGCTCCTGGAAACAGAGTGTAATATTTGTATATTAACCAATAGGCTTAAATCATTCTGAAAGTATATCTACAAGTCACAGCAAAAGGAATACATGCCATTTCTAAGGAATGGGTGGCTATCTTTTCTTTATTAACATTTATTGACGTATGTGTAGAGCTTAGTCACGACACATGAAAAGTTTGATTTGATTTATATAAATATAAACACACATACATATAACTGTTTATTATTATTATTATAACACTAATATTTAAGTTGGATTTCTTCTATTATTAGCCTCCAAAATTTTCACAATTTTTCACAAACAGTGAATTTGTTTTTCATTACTAACATCTAGATATGTTTTAATGTGCCAAACATATTATTCAAACAATATGAGATGAGATCTGAGTGGATTACTGGTGTTACAATAGTAATTAAAAAACATGATGCATACCACACATAGAAGAGTCTGAAAACTATATTCACACATATATCCAATCATCCATGTATATATAAATTATAATAATTTAATTTTAAAAAATCATATTTTTAGCAATAAGTACAGTATGAATTAAGAATATATATTTCAAAACGAATACTATGCCATGTGTAATAATATTTATCTGAACTTCCTTAAATCAAAATTGAATTTGTTTTCAGTCAGATCAAAAATATGTATTGATTGCTGTAAAAAATTAAAAATACTTAATGTTGATTGGTCATGGGGAAAATCACATTTTTTAGAGCTAGTATGAACTGTATTTATTTATTTTTTAATTATTGCAAAAAAGAAATTCGAATTGTGAAGAAATATATATATATATATTGTAACCTAGTGTTATTGACACTTGGTTTACTTGGCATTATTTCTGCAGGAAAACAATGCTATTCTTTAAAGAAATAAAAAGATAAAATAACAATAGTAATAATTGATTAATAAAGTATGCTATTCACTCACTTTGGCATGTTTTGGGTGAATAACTAATAGATTTAATAACTCAATGTCATTTTAAAGAGAGAACATGAATAATTTAATTGAGATATTAATAATTAGAGTAAATTAATATGGTATAAAAGCTAAACAGTAATTGATTTTGGATGGGTAGAGGGGAGAGTGGATGAGTGTCTTATCATAAAGCACAATAACTTCTGGTAATTTCTTTTTGTAAAAAAAAAAGAAAAAATTAAAAAAAAAAAAGAAAAAAAAATAATGTTTAAAGAATTATACATCACTGATTGTTAATTTAATGAATTTATTATTATTTTTTTTATATTGTCAAATTACTTTGTAATCCAGGTAAATAATACTAAAACTATATGATTGTAATAGGTTTTTCCTTTCTTTTGTTTATGTTATAATCAAATGATTATTTTTCTGGAAGAGGTCGCTAAAGTCAAGATCATTTTTTTTTGAAAAATATAGTCTGCTTTTAGTTTTCAAGGAAGGAACAGTGCTGAAATTTGGTAACTCAAATTTTTTCATTTTATTTTGCAGAAATAAATGTAATCAAAGTAAAATTTTAATAATATAATGTGTGGCTAAATTTTTTTGATAAGATATCCTGATTTTCTGTGCCATCTACCTTTTATTTTATACTTAAAAGTTTAGTCTCGCGCTAAAGTTCAAAAATGACAGATGTAACTAAAAGAAGCATGAAAAATGATATTATATCTAAATTAAGGAAAAGAAGCGATTTCCAAGAAAAGATTAATTATTTATTAGCTTTATGTCATTTATTGATATTTTCTTGGTATAGAAAAAAAAAAAAATAATTGAAAGAAATATTTTGAAACCAAGGAAAATCAACTAGAAACATTTTCGCGCTCTTTCTCAATATTGTCTGCCTTTACAAGTAATGTAGTTACATACGTTAAAATATGTTTTATTCACCAAGAATTGTCTGGAAATAATAATAATGATAAATAAGATTAAATTATGCACCTGTATATTTTAAAAAAATATATATATATATAAAACTTTCTCAGAGTAAATATAGGAAAAGTTATATAGGGGCATTCTTACGGAGAAGTTACCGTTAAAAAAATTTATAATTCCTAAAGTATGAACAAAACCAAATATCTTAATGACTTAATGATAAAAATAAATGATATATTATATTACACATCAGTTGGAGTTAGTAAAACTTCCTCTACATGTAAATCAGCTGCAGTTATTATCAGAATAATCTCGGAAAAATTGCGCATTTTCGTCCATAAGTAAGCTAGCTAATATGAATTGTACGTATCGTCAATAATAAAGTAAAAAAAAAAAAAATATTGTGTATGTTTATCGTCTATCGTCAACTGTTCATTATGTTAGAATATGTATATTTTATTTTCTATGGATCCCAAAATTGTAGCAGTTTAATTCAAGTAAGAATTAATCTTCAATTCTGCTATATTTTTCTTTACCTAAGTTATTAAACGCACAAAATAAGAGAAAACTTTTATTTAAAGGAAATAATACCATGCGTTTATTGTTTTCAAACTTGCTTCGTGAAATACGACTGGATAAAGCTCTTCACCTGGACCAATTGCTCAACAGAAAAACATTTTCTAATGAGAGAATATGCACTTGTTAATTAATGATTGTTTAAAACTAAGTTATAAATGATATGTATTTTTTTGTTATATCACATAGGTTAAAGTCTGTATGGTCAAGTGATATTTAATAGCCTTGTAATGACAAAGGTATGTTTTAATATAAATATTATAGGTTAAGTTGATATTTAACACGAAAGAAAAAATCTATAAAATATGTTTTAATTATTACATACAATTGTAGGTAGAAATTTTGTATGTTAGATACGTAAAAGAAAAATATTTAGATATTTAAGGGGTAAAATAAATATTGAAAATTATCAGAAGTAACTAAAAAAAAAAAAAAATGCTATAACAAAATATTTCTTGTTAAAGTTTTGAAACAAATTTATACTGTATTAATTGAGGAATTTATTCCTAATTATTCTTAAATAACACACCCACTTTATTTAGTTTAAGATAGTATGCTACCAACTATCCTTTATTAAAATTAAAATTATTATACTTTTATTCTATGATGTCCATTGATTTCAGATGTTGATCAAAGTATACCCGGTAACATAAGTTTATTATAATCAGTGTATTTACTTATCCTGCCCAGATATAGCATTGGTATATGCTTAATATTCGCATAGGTAATAATTATAATGTATTTATTTTGTGGGATGAAAAATGATCTCCCCAAAAGCTTTGTTTTCCATGAGAGGAAGATTTTAAATATAATGTTCGGGTATGTTTATAGCCCAAGTGATCGATTCTCATAGATAGGACGATCAAGAATTTATCTAGCATTTAGTATGCTTCATTCGTTTAAATCCCAGGAGAGGATTGTATTTGGTGTGTGTTCGTTGTATGCCCAAGTAAGAGGCAAGAAACCACCAAAATATTTTAATGTAGTAGATTACTTTACAGACCTTCGTGGTTATTCCATATTCCTCATGTGAAAATAAAGATAGCTCCATCATGGAAGGTGTTGATTATTGTGCTTAATTTTGAAAGTTCGGGCAAGATAAAGGTTATATTGGAGGTGTTAGTTCCTCAAGATCCACTTTAGTATAAATAGTGCATTAGTAACTAAGATCAATGTCTGTATTGTGCTGCTAAATATTGCTAGTATTTGACAAGTAAATCAATGGAGAAAGTAATTAAAATTGCGTAATTTAAAAACGCTTATTTACTGAAGGAATATTCAAATGCAATATTTAATTCTGGTTAGTAATTAAATAATACTCATATTTAAAATTATACATATGAATAAAATTTGTATCATAACTTAAGTTAGCATTAAGTTAAATGTAAGATGGTAAGTGTAACTTCTGATAACTGGCCTATAATTAGAATAGGTTATCCCATTAAAGACCATAAATAAAGTAAATGTATTAGAAATAAATTTAATATTTTGCGTATTGCATATGATGGGATTAATCATTTAAAAAAAAAAATAGTTAGTCAATAATTTTGAATAAAAGCTTCTACAAGGTTACCAAAATTTAATAAACAATGTATTGGTAATGAAATGTACTTTTAGTTAATCAATCCATATGATTGCATACAGGAGAAGTAGTAACCTCTAGTCCATAACCAAAAGAGTATACAGATTAATGTCAGTTATATTTTATATTTTTTTGTATTACTATGGGATTATTGAATAAATGTTCATATATTTTTTTTTGTGATAATAATAAATTATAGTCTTGTTAAAATTTGTTGTAGATTCATTTTTTTGTTTTTATATGCTAAATATAAGTGTTTGCACAATATTTGCAAAACCTTTTCTTGAGTCCGAAATCATTCCAAATTCTTAAAATCTTAATATTACCAGATAAATAAAGTTAAGCAGATCGGAATATGTCATCATATTTTAGTTTAATGATAATTATTTATGGAGTTGAAAACTTAAGACTAAACATTCACCTTTGTGTAAAGAAAAAAAAATGAATTTATTCCCAAATCATTAACTTTGGTTGCACATTATTCCATTCCCATTTAGTTAAATTGTCTAAGTAATAAATCTTAGTTATATTATTGTGTTGTCATGGATGATGGAAGGACACAAAAAGCACCCTTGTCTTTTTATTATTCTGACTGAGATTCTGAAAAAAAAAAGGGCTGTGTTATTCAAAATTATATGTCATTATTGAATAGAATTATCATCTCTTTAAATAATATAGCAGTTGATATGAGAGATGAAGACACATTGAATTTAAGTAAAATAAATGTTTCTATAGCCGACCAGAATGCCAGTCATATGCGACAACACAATACTGCCGAGCATTTCCTTACATGAAACAAAGAACCCTGAGATTAATATTATTATAATTATTCTTTAAATTAATAAGTGATCAATTATTGTTGTTATTACAATCGTGGCATGGCTTAAGAGAATTGAATGTACAATTGTATTATATGAAAGGTATTTTAGATCATATTGGAAAAAATTAATGGTTGCTTTATTTTGGTTGCCTTAACAACCTGAAAAAGTAGTGTCATGGGTGTAAATTTTCTAATAAATAATATTTACATGGGTTAGAAATGGCCGCCCAACTACAGGGGCCTTCGATGGCTATAGCTGGCCACGAGGAATTTAGTAAACTTTTCTTGAAGTCAATATTAATATTGTTTGCACTTGAATGGATTAGTTATTCATTGATTAAAAATATTTGCCAATAATGAATTGTTTTAGCCATAAGATATTATGTGAATATCTATTATATGATCTAATCTTTTGCCACTGAAAAATAAATAATTAAGTTGTCAGTTTATGATGTTGTGGTCTGTAGGCAATTCCATAAAACACTGTAATGATTTTATCATTTATGATGATCTGTTTGTCTGGTCTTGTGATTGGCACTTATGCTATATTACATAATATCTAATGAGATTTATATGGACCAAGAAGCATATGAAAAAAAAAAGAGCATATTTAGTAGTTAATGTTGGAACTTTAGGGATATTAAATGTCAGAGCATAGTTTTTGGTGTAGATTGTTTTTGGTAGGAGAGGCATGGAGGCAGGATGTCTTGTCAATAATTTCTTATCGATAAATTTATTAATAGTTCATTGCTAATATTTCAGTACTGTTAAATACTAAAAGAGTTAGAATTTTAATATGAGTGAAAACAAAGATAATCATAGTATTTCTGAGGATTTGGGAGGATCCCAAGAGTTACAATCCCTTGATACACAGACTCCATATTTTAGTGTACAATTAAAAAAGGAAGGGGAAGATTTGGATATAGCTAACCCAGAAGAAGCCACAATAATAAAGGGAAAACATGAAAATGAGCCAGATCAATTAATGAGAAATACATTGGAGGAATTCTTGAAAAAATTAGAAAAATCAAATAGTGAATTGAAAAGTCAGATACAAAACTCAAATAGTGAATTAAAAAGTGAATTAAAAAGTCAGATCCAAAACTCAAATAGTAAATTAGAACAATCAAATAGTGAATTGAAAAGTCAGATACAAAACTCAAATAGTGAATTAAAAAGTGAATTAAAAAGTCAGATCCAAAACTCAAATAGTAAATTAGAACAATCAAATAGTGAATTAAAAAGTCAGATCCAAAACTCAAATAGTAAATTAGAACAATCAAATAGTGAATTAAAAAGTCAGATACAAAATTTAAATATTAAATTAGAGAATGAAATGCAGGAGATCAAAGAGACATCTCAAAATCAAGTACAGGAGATAAAGGACTTAAGGGAAGATTTGAGAAATCAAGTAGAAGAATCAAAATTGGCCTCTGAAAAGCTGGAAATAAGAATAAGGAAAGAGATCGAAACAAATTCTGAAAGGGCAGAAAATATGATTGAGGCTATCCAGCAGGACTTTAAAAGTCAATATATTGTATTAAACAATGAAGTACAGGAAATAAGAAATTATCAAAAGGAAACAGTAATATTTCAAAGAGAAGTTCAGGATAGAGTTGAATCTATTAAGGGAGAATTAGACAGTGCTAGGAGTGAAGTTAGTAATTTGAAAGAGGAAGTTAAAAATATAACTCTAGCACCTGACAATGTAGTGAAAGGATGTCAGAGCCAGATTACCAGATTAATAGCTAAACTAGAAACTCAAGAGTTAACCCAATGTGAGATTAATCAAAATCTAGAAAGTGAGCTAAGTCAAGTTATGAGAAGAGTAGAAAATTTTAATGATATAATAAAGAGTAATGCACAGCTATTACATAATAATCTCCAAGATGAAATAGGGGAATTAATGACTCAGTGTGAGAGTAAAGTCTATCAAAGGTTAGAAGATAAATTCGGGATAGATAAAGATGAAACTATTAACCAATTGGAACAACAGATTAAACACTTAAATGTAGGCCTAAAAGATAGTTCAAAGAGAATAGACTGTGAATGGCAGAACTATAAGTTAGAATTAGAGAGTCGAATGCAAGCTATAGACTATAATAGGGATAAATTTACAAAAAGTAAAAAAATTGTTCAAAGTAAAGGTTTATCTGAAACTCAAGTAAAGGAAACAAATAATGGTCATAATAACCAAGTAATCTCTGAGTTACATACGGTAATTAGTCCAGTAGAATCAATGTACGATCCATTAAATGAGGCTAGAAGTAAAGTCATGCTAGAGCCAGAAAGTAATAGCTCCATGGCCTTAAAATTCTTAAAAATAAAATTTTTTAGAGGTGAATATCTGGAGAATCCACATGAGTATCTCCAGAATCTGGAGGAGTTATTCACCTTATGTCATTTATCTGAGATAGAAAAGATTGCTATTGCCGCTAACCATTTGTGTGCAGCATCTAAAGACTGGTGGCAATCATTATTTATTAAACCAGAAACATATGGAGACTTCAAATATCTTATGTTAGCCAGTTTTTGGGGGGAAGACCGCCAAGATAACCTGAGATATCAGATATCTCAGGAAAGATATCATGTAAATAAGGGTAGTTATACTCAGTTTTTCAGGAGTCAAGCCATCAAATTGAAAACCTTGACAGCTTATCCTTTATCTGAGACACAAATTGTGCGAATAATTCGCCATAATCTGCCGAGGCATATAGAGCAGATCTTGATTGCTGCTGACAGACATACCATAGAAGAGGTAGTAGAAATTTTAGATTCGTTAGAGACCAGCGATAGGAATATTGATAATAGAATTAGGGTAAATAGACACCCATCCGATGGTGAGTAAAATCAATTTCGCAGATAGGTCACATATGGGAAAGAGGAAGTTAGTTAGACAAAAAGGATATTACAGGATGAATCCCTATGGTAGACAGAATAGCCACCTCAGTAGGCCAACAGTTAAGAGTAGAATTCTGAATGAGAATCAGCCTTCTACTAGTGGTATCCCAACAATACCAAAGAAAAATATAAAAGGTAGTAAAAGTAGCGGGGCATTAAATTGAAAAAGGACCTCGCAGGAATGTTTCTCACTTCGGGGCCCTATTTTTAAACATATGGGGAACAGCATAATGTGGAACATGACCAAGCACTGGCCAGAATTAACCTTAAAAAGATGGGTGATAAACGCACGCGTCATTCCAAAACCAGTCCACATCCTTTTAAAGTCCATGATTTTGTTTTAATTAGAACTCCCCATGTGAGTAATCTCCGGAAACATATGTTTAGAAAATTCATGTATCTTTATGAAGGCCCCTATGAAATTGTGAAACAAGTGGGTGAGAATGCCTTTTTGGTCTCAACCCCTGATGGAACAAGAGGTACCTATAATGCCCGAAGCTTACTACCATATCCCAAGCAAAATTAAATCCTTTAAACTGTATTTATTGACATAAGAAAGAAGTAGGATATAAACTTAGTAATACCATAAGAAGTGTTAAAAATGCATATATTATTTTATTTTTTATTTATTATAATGGTGGGAGAATTGTAACCTAGTGTTATTGACACTTGGTTTACTTGGCATTATTTCTGCAGGAAAACAATGCTATTCTTTAAAGAAATAAAAAGATAAAATAACAATAGTAATAATTGATTAATAAAGTATGCTATTCACTCACTTTGGCATGTTTTGGGTGAATAACTAATAGATTTAATAACTCAATGTCATTTTAAAGAGAGAACATGAATAATTTAATTGAGATATTAATAATTAGAGCAAATTAATATGGTATAAAAGCTAAACAGTAATTGATTTTGGATGGGTAGAGGGGAGAGTGGATGAGTGTCTTATCATAAAGCACAATAACTTCTGGTAATTTCTTTTTGTAAAAAAAAAAAAAAAATTAAAAAAAAAAAAAAAAAAAATAATGTTTAAAGAATTATACATCACTGATTGTTAATTTAATGTATTTATTATTATTTTTTTTATATTGTCAAATTACTTTGTAATCCAGGTAAATAATACTAAAACTATATGATTGTAATAGGTTTTTCCTTTCTTTTGTTTATGTTATAATCAAATGATTATTTTTCTGGAAGAGGTCGCTAAAGTCAAGATCATTTTTTTTTAAAAATATAGTCTGCTTTTAGTTTTCAAGGAAGGAACAGTGCTGAAATTTGGTAACTCAAATTTTTTTCATTTTATTTTGCAGAAATAAATGTAATCAAAGTAAAATTTTAATAATATAATGTGTGGCTAAATTTTTTTGATAAGATATCCTGATTTTCTGTGCCATCTACCTATTTAAAGACCTTTTATACTTAAAAGTTTATTGTCTCATGCTAAAGTTCAAAAATGACAGATGTAACTAAAAGAAGCACGAAAAATTATATTATATCTAAATTAAGGAAAAGAAGCGATTTCCAAGAAAAGATTAATTATTTATTAACTTTATGTCATTTATTGATATTTTCTTGGTATAGAAAAAAAATAATAATAATTGAAAGAAATATTTTGAAACCAAGGAAAATCAACTAGAAACATTTTCGCGCTCTTTCTCAATATTGTCTGCCTTTACAAGTAATGTAGTTACATACGTTAAAATATGTTTTATTCACCAAGAATTGTCTGGAAATAATAATAATGATAAATAAGATTAAATTATGCACCTGTATATTTTAAAAAAAAAAAAACATATATAAACTTTCTCAGAGTAAATATAGGAAAAGTTATATAGGGGCATTCTTACGGAGAAGTTACCGTTAAAAAAATTTATAATTCCTAAAGTATGAACAAAACCAAATATCTTAATGACTTAATGATAAAAATAAATGATATATTATATTACACATCAGTTGGAGTTAGTAAAACTTCCTATACATGTAAATCAGCTGCAGTTATTATCAGAATAATCTCGGAAAAATTGCGCATTTTCGTCCATAAGTAAGCTAGCTAATATGAATTGTACGTATCGTCAATAATAAAGTAAAAAAAAAAATATTGTGTGTGTTTATCGTCTATCGTCAACTGTTCGTTATGTTAGAATATGTATATTTTATTTTCTATGGATCCCAAAATTGTAGCAGTTTAATTCAAGTAAGAATTAATCTTCAATTCTGCTATATTTTTCTTTACCTAATTTATTAAACGCACAAAATAAGAGAAAACTTTTATTTAAAGGAAATAATACCATGCGTTTATTGTTTTTAAACTTGCTTCGTGAAATACGACTGGATAAAGCTCTTCACCTGGACCAATTGCTCAACAGAAAAACATTTTCTAATGAGAGAATATGCACTTGTTAATTAATGATTGTTTAAAACTAAGTTATAAATGATATGTATTTTTTTGTTATATCACATAGGTTAAAGTCTGTATGGTCAAGTGATATTTAATAGCCTTGTAATGACAAAGGTATGTTTTAATATAATTATTATAGGTTAAGTTGATATTTAACACGAAAGAAAAAAATCTATAAAATATGTTTTAATTATTACATACAATTGTAGGTAGAAATTTTGTATGTTAGATACGTAAAAGAAAAATATTTAGATATTTAAGGGGTAAAATAAATATTGAAAATTATCAGAAGTAACTAAAAAAAAAAAATGCTATAACAAAATATTTCTTGTTAAAGTTTTGAAACGAATTTATACTGTATTAATTGAGGAATTTATTCCTAATTATTCTTAAATAACACACCCACTTTATTTACTTTAAGATAGTATGCTACCAACTATTTTTGAATGTTCCTTTATTAAAATTAAAATTATTATACTTTTATTCTATGATGTCCATTGATTTCAGATGTTGATCAAAGTATACCCGGTAACATAAGTTTATTATAATCAGTGTATTTACTTATCCTGCCCAGATATAGCATTGGTATATGCTTAATATTCGCATAGGTAATAATTATAATGTATTTATTATGTGGGATGAAAAATGATCTTCCCAAAAGCTTTGTTTTCCATGAGAGGAAGATTTTAAATATAATGTTCGGGTATGTTTATAGCCCAAGTGATCGATTCTCATAGATAGGACGATCAAGAATTTATCTAGCATTTAGTATGCTTCATTCATTTAAATCCCAGGAGAGGATTGTATTTGGTGTGTGTTCGTTGTATGCCCAAGTAAGAGGCAAGAAACCACCAAAATATTTTAATGTAGTAGATTACTTTACAGACCTTCGTGGTTATTCCATATTCCTCATGTGAAAATAAAGATAGCTCCACCATGGAAGGTGTTGATTATTGTGCTTAATTTTGAAAGTTTGGGCAAGATAAAGGTTATATTGGAGGTGTTAGTTCCTCAAGATCCACTTTAGTATAAATAGTGCGTTAGTAACTAAGATCAATATCTGTATTGTGCTGCTAAATATTGCTAGTATTTGACAAGTAAATCAATGGAGAAAGTAATTAAAATTGCGTAATTTAAAAACGCTTATTTACTGAAGGAATATTCAAATGCAATATTTAATTCTGGTTAGTAATTAAATAATACTCATATTTAAAATTATACGTATGAATAAAATTTGTATCATAACTTAAGTTAGCATTAAGTTAAATGTAAGATGGTAAGTGTAACTTCTGATAACTGGCCTATAATTAGAATAGGTTATCCCATTAAAGACTATAAATAAAGTAAATGTATTAGAAATAAATTTAATATTTTGCGTATTGCATATGATGGGATTAATCATTAAAAAAAAAAAATAGTTAGTCAATAATTTTGAATAAAAGCTTCTACAAGGTTACCAAAATTTAATAAACAATGTATTGGTAATGAAATGTACTTTTAGTTAATCAATCCATATGATTGCATACAGGAGAAGTAGTAACCTCTAGTCCATAACCAAAAGAGTATACAGATTAATGTCAGTTATATTTTATATTTTTTGTATTACTATGGGATTATTGAATAAATGTTCATATATTTTTTTTTTGTGATAATAATAAATTATAGTCTTGTTAAAATTTGTTGTAGATTCATTTTTTTGTTTTTATATGCTAAATATAAGTGTTTGCACAATATTTGCAAAACCTTTTCTTGAGTCCGAAATCATTCCAAATTCTTAAAAACTTAATATTACCAGATAAATAAAGTTAAGCAGATCGGAATATGTCATTATATTTTAGTTTAATGATAATTATTTATGGAGTTGAAAACTTAAGACTAAACATTCACCTTTGTGTAAAGAAAAAAAAAATGAATTTATTCCCAAACCATTAACTTTGGTTGCACATTATTCCATTCCCATTTAGTTAAATTGTCTAAGTAATAAATCTTAGTTATATTATTGTGTTGTCATGGATGATGGAAGGACACAAAAAGCACCCTTGTCTTTTTATTATTCTGACTGAGATTCTGAAAAAAAAAGGGCTGTGTTATTCAAAATTATACGTCATTATTGAATAGAATTATCATCTCTTTAAATAATATAGCAGTTGATATGAGAGATGAAGACACATTGAATTTAAGTAAAATAAATGTTTCCTATAGCCGACCAGAATGCCAGTCATATGCGACAACACAATACTGCCGAGCATTTCCTTACATGAAACAAAGAACCCTGAGATTAATATTATTATAATTATTCTTTAAATTAATAAGTGATCAATTATTGTTGTTATTACAATCGTGGCATGGCTTAAGAGAATTGAATGTACAATTGTATTATATGAAAGGTATTTTAGATCATATTGGAAAAAATTAATGGATATGTTGCTTTATTTTGGTTGCCTTAACAACAACCTGAAAAATTAGTGTCCTGGGTGCAAATTTTCTAATAAATAATATTTACATGGGTTAGAATATATATATTATTATACTCGTTTTTCTAGCATAATCATTAAAAAAAGCATACATTAAGACTATGAAGATATCTTGAAACTAAGCAATTGAATGTACAACCATATGATGTAATATTTGAAAAGTTAAGAAAAAATTCTGAAAACGAATTTATTTTTTGATGAATACGGATGAAATTTGACTTAATAATAAAAATCAATACTTTAAAAATAAAAAAAGCTAACAGTCTTCAAATAAATAAAGAATATATAAACTAAAAAATAATTTACGATGTACAATAAATAAGATATCCACAAGGAATATACTGTTCGCTTTTTTTTTAAAAAAAAATGCAATCCGTCAAATTGAGTTTTGATTTGAAGTTATGGAATGTCTTTAACAATAATAAGAATAATATGAAAATAAAATATAAAGATATAAAATAGAAACAAAATGAAAGAAGTTCACTACTAGAATTCCCAAGCTAGGGAGACCACTTTCTATATCTAATTAAAAATTTCTAGCAGTTATTGTTGAAAAAGGCAAACAAATAATTAAAAATGGTGAAGGGTTTATATATACAAATGGTACTCATGTATAAGACATGCCTCCCATGTTTGCCATGGCAGAATACCACACCTTTCTCCAATGGGGAAATATGTTTATGATAGCAGAATGTCGTAGTTGTCACTTTTTATTAAGGTATTCTACCTTCACAAACACCCCCTCGCGACTAACTGGAGAAAGTTATGGCATTATGTCCTCGAAAACAGGCAGCAAGTCGAATACACAAGTATCCTTAAAATATACTAATTAAAAATGGGTAGTTCACAAATATTAAGCAGTGACAGTTAATATATATTCATACATGAGAATACATTTTGAAATGAAACTATTAAAATTCAATTATTTTTTATTAATAAAATACTTTTTATATACTGCTTTAAAGGAATCTATATGATTTATTAGTCTAGTTGTTTTAGATTCTTTTCTAAGGTAATTGTTGTCACAGTATTTTTGTACCAGTTGTTACAAGACTGAAATAAATGCAGTACCATGAAATAGAAGCAATAACAATTTTTAAAATGAGTTTACGTTATCTGAAGAATGGCAGAGTATAAAGAAAAGCCGTAGAATGAATGATTTTATTATCAATGTCTATTTGCACTGGTTTAGTAACAGCTGCATTTTTTTTTCTCAGCAATTTACTATAATATCTCAAGTTCTCTTTTCCCCAATCTTTTTAAAAAAAGAAAGAAACAATTATATACCGTATATATAAATAATTTCGAAAACAATTCACAGACATGATTTATCAATAATATAACTAACTACTCTGATTTTTTCCCCTTTTAATTCATTCTTTCAGTTTTATCCACCCCCCTTCCCACAGCCTATTTATCTTTTGACTTCAAAACAATTAGTAAAAGAATGAAAATAAAGATTAGTACGTTACCGTAATTAATAAGCAACAGCAAGAGACTGAAACAATATATATATATATAATAGGTAAAACAAATTGAAATATCCAACTATTATCTTTCTATGAAAAAAAAACAAACAATTTAATAATTAACAACTGATCATGGCTTTTCCTTAATATGTATTTCGGTTATGAATAGTTAAACCATTCATCAGTCAATAATTGAGTAAGTAATTTAATACATATACAACAGGAGATGAATTAACTGTAATCTTAAACTTAGAAATGCTAAAATATCTAAATAATTCCCCAAATTCTATCTAAAATTGAACTAGGTTGTGCTATATATATATGTGTGTGTGTGTATATCACAATAACGCAATAAATGTCCGCTAATAAAAATATTGTAACAACAATGATTCGGGAACACTTTAAACATCTTACATATACATTTTATTATATATATACATTGGAATGGATTCTTTGTACTCCTTTTCATCCAAATTTTACTAAATAGGCAAAGCTTGTAATTTGCAACCTCCAGGAAATAATTAAACTGAAGCTTCTTCACAATTAAATTCATAATTATCAAATACTATTCAATATAAAAACATCAGTTATATTTGCTGATTATCTCAATTCCTTATGTAATAGAATCAGTCATTGTAAGATTTAAGAGTAATGACATCAACTGCAAGACCAGCCTTTTATTTTATTGTAATGACTTAATTTCATCTAGATGTCATTTCTAGTTAAAGAAAATACCATCATTGGTAATGGGTTCAATGTCGTCCAAAACGATTTGTTCTGTTATTTTGACAAGCAGTAAATCAGCCTTGAAATGCTTGTTTAGCTACACCTGAAAAATTTGCAGACATTTATTTAAAATAATAATTCAGACTTTCACACGACCCACTACATTCAGTGCCATCTTATATTGCTGACGCACCTGATTACGCACTTGCTGAAAAGATAAATAATCACCAATTAGTACTTTGTGCTAAACCAGCACTCATCAGTTGGTTCAGATTACAATCTCCTCACATATATACAATCAGTGCTCAGCTTAGTGATTATTTATATTTTCAACACGTGTGTGATCAGGTGGGTCAGCAATATAAAATGTCATTGAGTGTAGTGGCTCGTGTGAAAGTTTGAGTTCGAATCCCGCATGTATTACATATATAAATGCAGGTTTAAGCTTGTACAATGTATTAAAATAACAATCTGACAAGTAAGAATAATTAGAACGAATATATGACTAAATGAATCTTGTAATATTTTTAATTTCCCTTAACAATTTAAATCATTGTTATATATATATAAGTACAAAGAAGATTAAGATTAGAAAATAAAATATATACATTTCAAAAAATATATATGGCTAAATGAATCTTATAATATTTTAAATCTTTCTTCACAATTTAAATCATTACTATCAACAATATATATATATATATTGTAGCCCTTTGCTTTATTCCATCTATAAATCAAATATAATAAAATGAAGTAATTGTGGAAAAAAATTTTTTTGATATAAGAAAAGTTAAGTTTTACTTGAGAAAGTAATGGCCATATAGCTCAAAAGCAACATATATAGAGACAGTTTGTGTTTGTATGGAATATCTATTACTAAAGAGTTGATGAGAATTAAGATTGAATTGATTGTCAGTAGCTTTAGTTAACAGTTTCTTTCTAGAGAATAGGTTTAGAGTTATAGGAGATTATGGTGAATATTTATGTTTATGATTATCAGAAATTATAATTGATTTTATGCTTGTAATTATAAGAAATTATGATGGATATTTATGTTCATATAATCTGAATAATCAGTTTTCTGTTTCATGATCTGCACATGTATGTGTGTGTAATACAGATATATGGGTTTGATTTTTTTTCTTTCCTTTATGGGAACTGACATAATTTTTTTAAATTATTAAAAATGTAAATCTAAATAAGAAATTATTTAGATCCAATGAATGTAACCTTTGTTTGACCAAAAAAATGTTGGTAAGCTTATGTTTTCAATTATGTCTTCTTTAACTAATTTTCCATAAATTAATCGACAATGTGTTAATTAAAGAGATCTGGTTTCAGATCAGACAAAGTTGTTAATAGTAACACTTAAGAGTCATTGTTCGTTCTGAGTGGGGATTTTTTTGTTTAGACTTGAAGAGGAACCACTGGGGGGGGAGGTTTAACATGTGTTTTCTTTTTTTTCCTTCACTCTATAAAAGTGACTGGAGAAAGTGAACAAAAAACTTTTGCTAATTTAGAACAATGGGCTAACTACTAAAACTTAATATCTTTAAAGGTTTTTTTTTTTCCAAGTTTTTAAAATTTTCTTTCTCAGAATTTAATAATGCATTTAAGTTTTATAGTAGACCAAAATATGAATTTCTAATTCGTCCATCAGTGGTGCATACTCCTTTGCCTCAAATTAATTATGAAGAAGTCAACTTTTAATAAGATATTTTATACTAAATGCCACAACTTATCCATTCTGCTTCTTAAAAATTCATTGAAGGAGAGAATTGTCAAACTTCTGTATGAAATACAGATTATAATAATTATATGGCTCTTTAAAATTCGTTTAAAGAAAGTGCAGCAAACTTCTGAAAAAAAAAAAGATGTTTAAAAAGTTAATTCATGTTAGTAATCAGAGACTGCTTGTTGTATATAGTTTGAGCCTTTAAATGGAAAAGAAGAAGAAAAGAAAACTAAGTGAATTCAAATTCAGGAAGAAACTCATCAAATGGAAGGTAACTAATCAAATTCTTTTGAAATTTATTAATTCTCCTGTAGCTACACTTTTGATTTAAAATAACTATCTACGTTTTTTTATCTATCTTGATTCAAATGACTGTCTGTGCATTCTATACATATTTAATTAAAATAACTGTCTGATGTGCAATTATATAGCTATCTCAAGTAAAATAAACTGAATATATTAATTGATGATGGACAGTGGAAGGAAAAGACATTTAAAGAGACTATCTGTAATGTTGATATTTATTCTTTATTTTATTTCGTTTATATAATATGTCATTTGTTTTTTTATTATATTTCATTTTGTTTATATGCTATGTCACACTCTAATCACTAGATTATTTAATTTAATATTTTGTTTATGTTTAAAATGTTTGAAGGAAAGAAAAGAAAATGATTTTGATACCATTTAAGTATAGATGCTCACATAAATTTAAACTTAAAAGTAAAGAGAGAAATGATATAAATATTTTATTATTCTTAACAAAATTTTAATTTGTGCTTAATATTAAATGTGAAGAGGGAGGAGATGGTCATATAAAACCCATTATTATGCTGTGAATGTTGATCTGTTATTAATATAAATATTGGGTATGTCGTTGGCTTGACTGGTTAAAATTGAAATAATTCATATATGTATTGATTTGGGATCTGGTTAATCTTTGTCATTTATCTAGGCTGGAATCGATGTATGTGTGGGCATATTTAAA
This sequence comes from Epiperipatus broadwayi, assembly GCA_028023455.1. Taxonomy (NCBI): domain Eukaryota; kingdom Metazoa; phylum Onychophora; class Udeonychophora; order Euonychophora; family Peripatidae; genus Epiperipatus; species Epiperipatus broadwayi. The sequence continues at coordinate 4,074,963 of JAQFVV010000098.1, read as the reverse complement.
GCTATAAATGCTTGTCATTACTAATGTAAAGTAATCCTACCAACCTACAGATGGGAAATAGCTGTCTCATAATTTAATTACCATGGCAGTCGGAGATGACTGAGTTTCACTCCATTTATTTGTTAAGATATGGAATTATTGATAAAGTTACTGTTTAAGTGTAGAAATGTTTTGCATGCCAATATAGAGAATACATGTCTAAGAGAAGCTCTTTACACGATTCTGGATCTTAAGAAAAGATTTCTCTCTCTGGCTCAAGCAAATAATTTAAGTTTGAAGTTGATGTTGTTGTTTTTTAACTTCCCTTATCAAGACGTAGCTGTGCGCGCGTTATAGATACTGCATGGTGATGTGTAATATGAAAAGAGTTTTCTTACGTGGGACAGAATAAAGTTGCCCGGAAAGGATAAGGATTCAGTCAGTTGTATATGTATGATGAAGAATGACAAAGATTTTAATTAACAGACTAACCGATCTGTGTTGATTTTTTTTGAATGATGGTAAATTGAGGTCGTCAAGCTGAGTGGACATACTGACCTAATTAAGATATATACAGTCAAAACGTAAAGATCTGACAAGCATGAATGTAAAAGTGTGGGTTTTGAATTTAAACCCGTTTGCAAAATTAGTAGGGTAATTTTATGACATATCATCCTTTTTTATTAGAAAGGTGAAAATTATTGCTTGATAAAATGGTTTAGAAATGTAAGATTATTTCACATTGTTAGTTAAAATAATTGAAGCGAATATATTATTTTGGAATAGTCCAATGGACAATGTTTACAATAAAAAGGGGGGAGGTAGAAATTTATAGGTTTTCTTCTCTTTCAAGATAAGTTTTCTTAAAGCTAAAATATCCGGAATTCTGTTTCCAGCGTTTGTATATATTATTAATTATTTATTTAATAAATGAATGGGTCAAACAGGAAGTGAGTCATCCAGGAAATTAGTTAATTCAAACATGTATTCGAATAAGAGTCCTGAATAGATCGGAATCATATATTTGTGTAACAATATTATAATTTAGTGTGTTTTTGTTTTAATTTTATCATTATTGTTAATGTAATAAAGTTTACTATTGTTATAAGATTACATTGTGTTTTGTGTTTTGATGTTTCAAATATCTCCAGAATCTATATATCCAGCACCTATATTTAAGGTAACATTAGTTCATATTTAAATTTAATTATTCATTTTCTATTGATAATTTATTTCCAAGATCGATTTGCAGTAGTCATTGTTATATTCTTTCCATACTCGATTCACATAGTTAAGTTTATATTGATAATCTGTTTCCATGATTGATTTACAGTATTAATTTTGTCTTGAATATTTCTATATTTGATTAATATAATTCATTTTATATAAGTCATTTTATAGACTTCATTTTCACATAATTTATTGTTATAATTAATTTGCCTAATCTAATTTATGATTATTTCCGTAATTTACTTTCATAAGTAAATTTTGATTGATTTATCTGATTAATGTCCGTGGTTTACTTCCATATTTTACTTTAGCAAAATAAAATTATTAAGGTTATTAATTAAAATAGATTAGAAATAATAGAATAAAATGACAGGGAATAGTTGAGTTAAGTTTAACAAATTTAATCTTTTGATTCATTGTAATGTTGTGAATATTGGGAGCAGACATAAAATCCCTTTCCTGCTCTCGGTGTTCAGAGTGATTCCCACTATTGAACTTGTATTAAAATTTATTTTAGCATATATGGGATCACATCCATTACAGTGTAATCACTTATATGGGCACCTCTTGACAGATCTAGACCTTGAGAAAGAGCAATTCAATTATTAATCTAAGAGCTAGTTTGGAAGTCAAGTAGCTTATTATAACAACATTATTATACTATAATAAATTATTCTACTATTATAAAATAGGGATCATAAATTGATAGTTGATCTAAAGATATAGGTGTGTTAGAGAAATAAGATTAGGGATTCTCAGATTAGAGAACATAACACAGACATTCCTATTGTATAATTGTGGCTATTGAAAGTGATAGATGCTGAGAACGAAAAATAAAGTAATGGGATTAAATGGGGAGGATTTATTTGTGATAAATTTTATCTAGTACTAAATTAAATAATGATTTTACATTATGAACATAGATTATGAGTTCTCTGCATTAATTACTGAGTTATTTCCAGTCAGATATAAATGAGAACCGTATACAATATTTTCTGTAGTTACCACTCGAGATCCGATATTTATAATAAAGTTGTGGAAGAAAGTTGTCTCATTATTATAAATTTTATAATAAATTTATCATGAAATATTTGCATGACTAATGCTAGGTTTGAAATTAAGACCACATAGATTGAATGGTTTTATCAATATTATTATTATTATTATTTTTGAGAGACAATTTAATTACTTTCTCCAGTATCTTCTATAGTCCTAAATTGACTAATGATGATGATCTCTAGTGGTCATTACAATTTATAGCTGCAATTTGGCGCCCCCGGTATATTAGATCTTAAAGTAGTATAAAATTCAATTGACTAGCTACTTGAAATAAATGAGAGTTTATTGAGGTTGAATAAGTGAAAGAGTGTGCAGAGAAAGTTGAGGTGACTATATATATATATATTATATCTATATTATATATATATATATATATATATATATATATATAAAAGTACAAAATAGATTAAGAATAGAAAATAAAATATATACATTTCAAAATATATATACACTTTTTAATTTTTTTTTCCTTTACACTAAAAAAGTTTAAAAAGGTCTTCATTAAATAATGTGTTACATTATAATGAGATATGCATTTTCAACCATAATTATCTTATAGGTTTTATAGTCATTCTCAGGGATGAGATCAACTCATGGATGGATCTATCTTCTTGTGTATGGTCAGGAACAATTTTCTAAAGGTGACATTGAGATGTTAAAGTTGATGAGAATAGTTTCTTCATTCTAGGCTTATTACTTAGCAATAAACTTGAACAAAGTTTAATTAAACAGAACACTGCAATATTTTATAAGCACATAAACCCAGAATAGACAGCAATGAACGATTTGCACCAAAACATTTATCAATGTATGTTTATCTTTTTTTCTTCCTATGTCATAGCATCAGCCGGGAGGTGAACCCAAAACAACTGTCAGCAACCAACTGCTGGCTTGCAAAGCAGCTGCACTGACCTCTCAGCTAACAAGACTTCTCTGATTTCCATAGTCTTATTAATGGAAAATGACTTCTGAATGTACAATCACAGATACATGGCAGATTGGTTGTACTCCTTCCAAATTAATTATAACCTGATGTTTGTTTTGTCATTCCTGATTTTTGATGCTAATTTTCTTATAATTGGCTCACAAATGCAACAAATGAATAAAAGAACTTGATAACATGCAGTTTTATATACATTATCCTATCTGTTACTTCTGCAATTCTGAAAACAGGATGTTTTTTTTTTATTTTATTTGTTTAATTTAGAAATTAAACTAATACTTAATCCATATTAAAATTTTAACCAGATAACAATCAACCTTTATTAATGCTACAGGCTTTCTAATCTTAACTATTTTAGGATTTCATATAAAATAATTCATTTCTAAAATTCACAAACTTTATTTTTAAAAGGCTGCTTTATACCACATTCATTTTATTCTAAAGTGTTATTTCCAAAATAAAATCCATAGATTTCATAATAAATAAAAATTCAGCAAGATAAAAGATGTTTAAATTACATCCTTGATGATTATCTATTGTGTTCCTAATGTCATTATTTTTTCAGCAGTTTTTAAACAAAATTTTTGAACAATTACTTTATTATAAACTTCATGATTATTTTTATACAACAACTGTGTAATTGTTATTGAAAATCAAGAATATAAATTATTACTTATTTATTTTAAACATAAATGTTTTATTTTAAAAAATATAACAATATATTTTTAAACAATGCAACTTACTTAGATAGCATTTACAATCTATTTGCTTACATGTAATTAGTGTAATCAGTAACTGCATAGGCAAATCTAATGCAATACTATAAATAACATTTAAAAAATTTAAACCTTTAAAGCATAATTTGATTGATTTAAAAAATATTAATCTTTATTTGTTCACAATTTAAAAACAAATGTCAACGATGTCAATAATTTAAAAAAGATGTAATTTTTAAAAATTAAAATGTTCTTCCCAATAATGATGACATAACAGATTGATTGCATTGATTCTAATGTAATTTTTTAAAAAACATTTTCTACTGTTAAATGTAAATATATTAAATTTATTAAGAGTAAAATATATTAAATTTATTAAGAGATGATAGTAATAACGTGAAAGGCTAAAACCTTCAACAGATACATTTTTAAAAATGGTTAAATTGTTAAATGTGATTATTTAAAATTTATTTCATTTTTAAGCAAAAAAAAAAAAAAAAAGCTATCAAATAGTCAAATTTATTCCGATAAATAATAATGGTTTAATCTTAAATTTAATATTGGATGCTAACACTAGTAAAAACAAAAATGTCATCTGTAAATGGATTAAATTTTAATTTCAGAATAAAAATAATAAAAAAGACAATGTGTTTCTTATTTTTATTATTTTCTATTTTTTTTAAAAATACATAAAAATTTAAATATATCTATTTCATAAAAACAGCCACATACTTTATATCAAGTCAAAATTTTTAATCGATTTTGTTTAGGAATATAAATATTATTGGGTCTTGCAATCACATGCATACTTTATAACAAGACTGTTAAATGACTTTTTGACTTTGTTTAGTGAAATTTACTTTGTCTATCACATACAACCTACTATATAAAATTATATTTTTTCCTTAAATTACTTTTTTTTTCTCTTTCCATTTTTCTTTTATTATAATTTCAATTGATGGTGAAGACAGAATATCAATAACTAATCCAAGTAATGAATTGGAAGTAACCTTATTAATAAATAATAAAGCTTTGTTCTGATACATTTACAAATTATACCACATATTGTGCAGCTGGATGGTGCAAAACACTTTTCTCAATGAGGAACAAAATACAGTTGACATACTATGCATCACACATTTATCACTTAATAAATTTTGTTTCTAATTTCAACTTTAAACATGATAAGCCAATTTCTCTAGGACATACAAGCTAAGTTTTTTTTCTTCCATCTATGAATAGACTTTATAATTTCATAAAGATGTAGATAATAAGCAACAATCCAAGCAAATAGTAATCACTTGATACAACCATCTCAATGTGAGGATTCCCTATGCTCATCCATTCATATTCCAGAACTATGAACTTGCAATATAATGTCAATCATCCTTCAATATGCTAACCAGAGAGCCTATAAATGCATTAATAATATCTACTAATTAAATCTAAATGTTTACAAAAGTATGGATTCTTCTCTTATTTCTTCACTAATACAACTCATTGACTCCTAAAATTCTCTCTATTGGGGTACTCCACTTGATAAAAATGGTAAGCCATTTCTTTCCAGTTACTTTATTTCAGGAATCTAATGATGAGAGAAATATTATTAGTGATCATATGCTATCAACTAACACAGGAATTGACTCAAGGGTCCAATATACATGTTAACCCAACATTCAATTAAGTAACATCATTGTGGTCATTATATATTTCCTCAAATATTTTCTCAATTATCATTAATTATATATTTAACTTAATATCAGTTATCATTGTTCAGATCCATGTCATTTCCAAATTCATCATTTCACCATTCAAGCTTGTGCTATTTTTTGTAGCTGGTTTATTTCTCAAATGGTGGGAACTTGACCAGTCCATCTGCTTTACACTTCATTCTCTCCATCTGACATAAAGACTATTTTCTGCAGGTCCATTTTGAGATTTGGTGTTAGTACAAGGTGATGGTGAATAATTCAGTAATGGATAATATCTTCATTGTTATTGCTCTTATTTTATATCATGGTTATGGTGATTTCTCCCATTATTGATTTTCACTACATTTATGAGGGTCATTCTGTACTGGAAAGAAATTTAGGATATGACCCCTGTTTCTTTCTCTTCATGTGTAAGCTTTCTAATATCAAACACATTGAGCATTTCAGTGACTTGCTCAAACATTTTTCTGCCAGCACTGATCAACATTTATTCTATATGACAGGAAAGCTATGCCTCAGTATCCAAAATATTTAATTTTTTAGATAATAAATTGGCTGCTAAGGCATTAAGTTTGGTCACTTGCCTCCTGAAACAGGGTTAACAGGTCAACATCTCTTCTAGATAATCTTATATTGAATATCCCCTTGGAAGTCTTCATTCCAATAGCATTTTAATATTAGTTGTTTAAATCCTCAATATAGCATACTAAATAAGGAATCCCATCAAACTTGGATACCCATTATAGATGATTAAAATTTACTGTTTTGTCTGCCATATGGTTTATACTAAAGTATGTATCTAAACTGCTGAAATATCCCATAGAAGATTTATCAGTGTAATGTGAAATCACTCTAAATTTTCAAAATTTGACTAAGATGGGTATAATTATATATACTAGGATCTACTTTTACTCTCTTTTAGAACTAAGTGAAGCTAAGTTACATCTCCCCTCTTATTTGATCAGCTTCTAGCATCTGTATTCTGGCTATGATTTCTTATTGAGATTCCTTTTGAGTCTCTTCCCATAGTTGAAGTCTTTCCAAGTGTTGTGCCAAGCTATTTACGTATCTTGCATTTTATTAATGCTTAAATATCTGAACTGTATTTAAAGATGTTCCTTCTAGCTGTTTCATTTTTCCATTATTTTTCAGCTCATTTTGTCAACTTCTTCCATCCTGCCATTTAAATTTATTATTCATCCAGTCGCTTTGATAACTTTGTAGATATAGAGTCTATTTCACTAATCATTTGTTCCTTAACTTCTTGGTCATGTTATATATCTTAATGTTCACTTTCCTATTTTTTCCTACCTTTTTAAGCATGATCATCATCATGATAAAATTAATACTCTGCATCTTGGACCTCCAATATTTTTTTGTTCAGAGGTTTCAACTTCTGCCTACAGTTCTTCTTAAGAGTGAGTTATCATATTAAATGTATCCATTTATTTACGCTTTTTCTATACTGTTTAAACATTATATCTGACCATCACTCCTATCTTGTGGCCTATTTTTAATATAGTTGTTTTTCCTATTATTATCATTGTCTAACATATGTCTCCTTCCCAACAATTTATAAATGTTTATTTCAAATTTACATCCTGTGTGGGATAACTAGATTCTTTCTCTTTCTTTTATAATTTCATGCTGGGTTTATTCATTTATTACTATTTTTATGCATATCCTTATTATAATAAATATTATTTTCTCAGTTTGATGTATATACTTCAACTATTTATACCACAGTATTGGGGGTGATTAATAAACCCTTCTCATTTAGAACAATTTGTAATGCACACTGGCATTGTTAGCTGATAAGATCTTTTTTAGATTAATATTTTGTAATACAAATGTGTGGGACAAATATCAAATCATTATTAAGAAACTTTATGACTGTTTGACCTGAATTATTTTGCCTTTTGGCCAATTTGCCCCCTAGTGAAGTTTTTCATAAGTATTATACATTAAAATGCATTTAAAATGGTATATTTTACTATAATATTTTTTTTCCTGAAAATTGGACATTAAAAGGCAGGAAATTCAAAATTCCCACTTTTACAATAGACATAAGCCTTGCCCTGACATGTCCAGCCATTGTTGCCTGCCAAAGCTGTAAAACATTCAATATTTTATGACACTGCAGTTTCCAATGATGCAAAAACGTCTTTATTTGCAAATTTATTATGGTTTTAAATAATTTTTTTAAAAATAATTTGCACTATATTTATTAGATATCAAGAAATGTAAATTATTAATAACTTATTTTGACTTGAAATAGTTTATTTTCAAAAATATAATGTTATATTAGCAGCTAATGTAAATATGGCCTGAAGCAAATTTGGAAACTTGCTATGATGTAAACAATCTACTTATATTTATGAGGGAAAAAATAATTGCAATTTTGCAATAAATATTTAAAAAATTTAAACTTCTAAAACATAATTCATTAAATATTAGAGAAATAAATAATTATTCATTCAAGTTTTTAAAAATATTCAGAAACAAAAAAGATTTTGTTGATTTTATAAACTGAAAATAATCTTTATAGAAACAATGCTGTATAAAGTCTTTGTTTTGATTACGGTCTCATTTTTTTAATATTTACAGAAACAAAATGTGAACATTTAAAATTTATTTTGGCAGTAAATAAAAATATCTATCAAACAAAGTCAAATTTATTATTTTCTGAAAAGAAATAATCATTTTATTATATATTTTACATTGACATGTAAGACAAAGAAAAATGTCAGAAATACTGAAATGTGAACATGACACTGCAATTTGGAACAGTTAAGAAACTTAATAATTTGATAAAGTTTAAACTGAATATTTTTAAAGATAAATTAATAAACTATATATTATATCACTCAATATCAAATCAATAGTTATCTTTCCTGATTGTCATTGACCTTACTACTTTTCCAACTCAGTAGAAATCCAATTCATTTTAAATATATACTTCTGATTTTTTATGGCAACCCATTTCAATTAATCTGAAAAATTATTCATTCTCTAGGTTTAAATCTAACTAGAAATAGACAATTGACCAACTTTTTACTTAATGATAACCTCAGTGCACATACCACCTTTACATGACAATGCATAAAAACTTTACTATGAAAGAAAGATACCTCATATCATTTTAAGTTATTTAATACTAATATCAGTATCCATTCCTCCATGATCAGAATAGTCCACAATAATTTACATATAAAATCAAAATAACTCTAAATATTAATCAAACAATGGTTACTATAATACAATAGGAGTAAAAAACTAAATGAATTTATGTGATCAATATTTTTATCAATTTTGTTTTGCCTCACTAACTATAATTCTATATTCAAGAGAATCAAGATAAATAGATAATGTTCATATATCTATGTATAATTATTAAAGATATTTATTAAAAATAAACTCTTATTTTGTTCATGTGTGTATTTAAACTTAAAGATAACTGTTAACTGATTCATTATCTTGATGCATTTAATAGTTTTTGGTCAGACTTCCTAGATAGTCCTCTTCAGTGCAGAATATTTGAATTTGAGTACAACCATAATAGGAAAAACAGACAACATTTTTGTATGCACATAATAATAAAAGATGCTTTTGAAAATGTTATCTCTTATAGTCACTTGGTGTTCCATATATTTAGCAGATGTAACGAGACTCCTTAATACACAGCATACTTGCATGTGGAATTGCTAATAATGTCACTTTCAGACTAAATATGACCTGCTGTTTTCTAGTTCATACTTCTGAGGAGCCAAAATTAATGAGAAAGAGTCAATTAATGAATGAAATTTATCTAAACCAAGTTTTGTATTTTTCTATTGGACTATTTCTTTCATCTAATATGAGTATTGAATGTCTTTAGAGAAATTTAACTTTATTTAAATATTCCAAATACATTCAACTGTTAATAATAGCACATCAAACAGATTAGTATGTGGACAACGTTTCAAGGGGTATTAGTCTCCCCTGTTTGATTGGCTATTACTAGCAGTTGAATGTATTTGAAATATTTAAATAAAGTTAAATTTTTCTAAAGACATTCAATACTCATATTAGATGATGGAAATAGTCTAATGTAAAAACACAGTGAAAACACCATCATCACAAATCCTCAGAAAAACATTCTCTAAACCAAGTTTATACTTTTCTTATTTCTTGTTTCCTTATATTAAGGAAACAAGATAAGATTTCATTTAATTTTAATGCTGATTTTTTTTAAAAATCCATTTAATAATATTTTTAGATAACCACCTATTGCATTCACTATATATATATATATATTCATTTCGGAAAAATTAATCAATTAACATCATTTTTTTTCTCATGGTAAATTATCACAATTATTGTTTTCATTATCAATAAATATTTTAATTATAAAATGTAAGTTATACCATGTGTTTTCACAAAGGTTTTCTACTTTTCTTTTTTTAAAGAAAAAAGTAATATTAAAAATAATGGCTTTATAAAAACACACACAATAAATATTTTTTTTTATTTCTTTTTAATCTTTTAAGATGTATTCATATAAATATTTCTTTATGAGATATCCATTTGATCATGTTTGATCATGGGGGAAAACAATATTAAGAAATCTACTAAGAATTAAGAAATATTTATAATTCCTCTTAATTATATTATTTACCAAACTTTATTCTAGTTTAAAAGAAGAATAGTGCATCATGGTAGCGTAATATATATATATATTGTACTGAGACAAAGTCGGTACAGGTAGATACGCACACACACAAGCAATGTAAACACTCTATTTTTTTTTTTACTTTCAACTTATGATAAAAATAAATGTAGTTTTCTTTCAATGCTTTATAAAATACACTGTAAAATAAAATGTTAATATTTCTGATTAAATAATTTAAGGCTTTCATATAATCTACTATAATAATATTCTCTAAAAAAATAAAATATACATTATTACTAATATGCCATTTTAAACCTCAATAAGTGATTTCTACTTGTATATGCCGCGGGGGTAATTAAAAGGGGTTTATTTTAAATTATAACTGTAATGAAAGTTAAAAGCTTATAGAAACGATTTTGAGAAAGATTAAATGCTCGACTTTTAAAATAATGTAAGTCAGATTGTTCTCTTAAAACACGCACACATGTATGCATAAAAGGTGTGAATAAGTATAAATTTTTTAAATGAGATTGCAATATGAGATTGCCTAAACCTAAGATTGCCTCAAGCATATGGATTGAATGGACATTACGTAGGACACGGACCCCACCGACAACTCAAAGAATACTGAACTCTGGGTGGAGATTCGATCCTCAGATAATAACCAACCCATATAAATATGAATCTAAATCTAAAAGAATGCTTTTTCTTTCTTTTTTTACTCTTTGTCTTCTTTGCTTTCGTTACTTATATTTATGCTTATGCTTATAGCTAATTCCTAGATTTTTCCGGAAGCTACAACTAGAACTTTTTCTTTTTTTTTTGCTATCCGGTTTATCCAACATGATCGCTGTGAAATTAACATTTAGAGCGTCGATCGTCATGATGGGCTAGGAAACCCTTCAGTGATTGATCGACGCTCCGCCGCCAGAACATCTCCACAGCTATGAATGATCAACAACAGTACTTTCCGAACATAGTGCTCCAACCAATCCAAGAACGTTGTTCCGTTTAATATACATGAATCGTCCAAACATACTACGCTGAACTTATGTGAAATGAATAACCACATATTATGGAAAACATCATCTACCAGGTTCGAACCTTCACCAAATGAGAAGCAGCAGAAGACTAAGCAAAAATCCTAGGTAAACACTTTATTTTATAATGCTTTCATTCATTCTTTACGTAAACTTAAAAGGCAATCTCATAATTAATTAAATTCGACTTTCGTAAATCAAAATATAAAATGATCCGTAATTCCTCATATTTAAAACTTATTATTTTAATCTCAACTTTCGTAAATAAAAATATCAAATGCTACGTCATTCCTCATATTTAAATCTTAGGACTTTTCCAGTTATGAACTTTGATCCTAATTATTATTTTCTTTCGCAGATAAGCTATAACACACCTAATTTCAAAATGTATAAAGGAAATATATATATTTTATCATCCATGTTTATTATGCATAATATGTTCTTTTCTGTGCGTGTGTGTGAATGCACGTATGTGCGTGTAAATAAAGCTACTAATCAATGTTTCATTGTTTTTTATATTCAATAAATGTTTTTTTTATAATTTAAACAAGTCGAGCATTCCTCAAATCATTTTCTATAATTAAATCTATATTTTTTTTGAAATCATTATCAAAATTAGCATTATTAATGCAATTAATTATCTTACATTTAAATTCGTCTTTCTTGTATTTTTTTGTTTGTTTCTTTTAAATTTCATTTATAAACATCGTGCCGTAAGTCACGATGTTTACTTATTATGTAGTTAAGATAGGTTTAAGAGTTGGGAGGGCCTATTATTAATAAATGTAAGTAAATGTCAATAAAGCTAGTGTAAATAATTCTATTGGACTGTAGGATAAAGGGGAATGGTATAATAAGCGTCTAATTGCTTTTTTTTTTTAATGATGCCTAAACCAAACATTCGTATTAGTTGTAAATAACCAATGACCCCGTCCAATGCTGGGATCGATCTGTTAATCAACCGATCTTCTTCTCCATTGGTTAATATTGTGTCATTTGCCAGGATAATAGTCTTGAAGGCAATTACATCGCGACCCTGAGTGACCCTTATTGGTCCATGCTGGGAGTTCGAGCTTATGGGCAGGGATTAGACTTCAAAATCGTTTTGATATGACGTAAGGTGATGCGAAAAATTAAATTGTGAATTAAATCATCGTATCTGGCGCCCTCTTGTTTTGATAATGAACAACTATTGATATAAGAAAAAATAAATAAATCTTTACGCTGTATCATGTTTGTTTTGGAGCTCACAATCCCTTTTATGTACGGTTTAATAAGGAGATGGTGCGCAGGTAGAATATATATATATATAACTACGATTGTATTGTCCATATTAAACTTCATGTAATTAGAAGAGATTTGAATATAGGCTTTCCTATATGTGAGGAGTCAGAGTGATTTGAAGTCAACATGGGTATGACAATAATATTGGAAATAAAGAGCTTTGGGAGTTCCATCATCAAATTTTTAATGATACGAATGGCTGAAGAGTTGGAGGGTGGAGATAATTGAAAAATATCCACTAGAGTTTGATATCTCAATATAAACTGAAAACTGATTATATATATATAATTATAATTGAAATAATATTTTTAACTGTTTACAACAATTACAAATAATCTTTAAATCCGCAGATTTAAAGATTATTTGTAATTGTTTGTAAACCGTTAAAAATATTATTTCAATTATAATTACAATATTGTTTTTAATTAACGGATATTTTATTTATTATATATATATATGGGAAATGATTATCTGGACCAACTGATGAGTGCAAGTTCAGCACAAAATAGTTATATTGGAGATCTTTTTTTTTCACATGTATGTGATCATTTGTAAGATGGAGTGGATAAATGTAGAAGCTTGAAAATCTGAATTCAGATCCCTTCTAATATATATATATATATATAATTATTCAAAATAATATATATATATTGTAAAGGAATATTAATGGAAATAATAATCTAGAAAAATCTATTTCCATACCACTCCTCATTGGAACAGTTATTTGCAATGGATCAATTGTTTTAGATCAATTGTCGATAACCATGTAAACTGTTTTATACCCAAATTGGACAAACCTCTGTAACTGTTTTAATCTCTATTCTTTTCTTTCTTATATATATATATGGGTACCACTAGGCTATCCAAACCTAGATAATATCACATTGAATACCTACTTATAATCGTACCTAGTTTGAACCTCAGTTGGTACATTATTTATAATGATATGTAGGATTTCTATTTCATAAAAATATACCATTTACACTTGTGTTAATGGTAAAACATCCTCATTATTCTCTAACTGTGCAGATAAACTATTATACAAATCATTATATAGATCATATTTAACCACTCAATATAATTCTTTATAAGGTGTATGTAATCATGAAACATCATAAGTTTTATTAGCTTATCTTTAGAGATAATCTGGTAGTCATATTTCGTATGCTAGTTCACACACAACGAACTAACAAAGTGAGAATCCTTAGTTAAATGGCCATTTAAATATATCTATTTAGACTATTTATTAATTAATAGAATGGTGATGAGGATGATAATGATGGCAATGATACTTGCAGACACAGCTTTATGCCTAATTCACAAACAAATAATATCTTTCATTAGTCTAGAATAATTTATAAAATATTGTTATATATTTAAACAATGTTTTATGATTAAAATCCACCAGTGATGGTGATGCCTAAACTATTTTTACAAGACCATAATTAACTCTAAGGAATGATAACATTTTTAAATCAAAAAATAATAAATTTTATTATTGGTTAGTCATCACTAAACAAATAAAAAAATTTACATAATTAATAATAAAAATTACTTACATTCAAATAATAATAATAACCAAAAAAAAATTTTTTAAATCAATCGTTAATATTATATAGCATGATATGTATATATTCATATCATTACTGGGTAAAAAGAAGTCTCATATTATGGAAACTTAATATTATAATAAATACCCGAAGTACGCACATACTCGCATATTGTATATAATCTAAGTTTTATGCATATAATCTTAAAAAAAACAACAGTCTAGAAATAGGTAGAAAAGTTTAGTTGAATTATAAAGATAGAATATTTAAGAAAATATATGTTCCTAGTTATTCATCTCAATTTCCATTAAGCTAGATTGCCAATTACTTTTAAAATCTATTTCTTATCATGCTGCATTTCTACCCTCACCCTCTTTTCTAGATTTGTACATTCATACTCAACACATATCCCTGTAGGCATATATATATATATCCTTAGGTGTTTGTGTGTGTTACTTCCCATTATTAATAAATATTGTGTTTAACCTTTATATATGGTACGAATAACCTATTTTTCATGATACCTGAATTAATATATAATAAAAACATTATATATAAAAAAAAACATATATAAATGGTTACATGCAATGGTAATCAAATAACACGTAATATATTGCTAGTCAATATTCATCATTACTGGAAAAAAAAAACCTTTTCTAATAATTGATTATTATTTTAATATTTGGAGAGAGAGAGAGACAAAAATGAATTTATTTAAAAGAAAATTGTTAAGAGTCATTGAGAAAATAAAAATGAAATTAATATTACCAGACTCTTTTTTTATTTCTGATGTAGAGACCGTTTCAATGAGTTTAATGAATTTCATTTTAAATAAGACGTTTAGAGTTACAAATTTTAATTCAGCCTCATATCAGTGTTCAATACATGTAGATATATGAATTGTAGAAATTTTATGGAAAAAGTTTCATTTTAAGCTTAGGCTTGTAATTCTTCTCTCAGGTTTACTGTGATGATGGTGATATTATTGCACAGACTGCATTTCTTCAAAGGACACTATTTTAAATGGTTCTTTGTTTCTTTTTTCTTTCTGTTCTTGATACGGGTACATTAGTAGATAAATGGATATTTTCTGCTTTTAATACATTTTTAACATTTTACTTTGTGCTTTTATTTAAATTCAGCAATAGCATAGGTGAAGCAATAGCAAGGTTCAGAGTCGTCTTTAATCTGGAGATAAACCATAGGATGCTATTTGTTAATTTCCTTTTCAGATTTAGCTCTTCTGATGTGCATAGAGTTCTTTGGGTAGCCAAAAGGTACCTTCAACAAAATAATTCTAGCCCCCCATAATTTGTAGAATCTCCCCAAACATATAAAAATAATGTGTTGCATCCAAGAAGCAATGAGACTTATTAATCCCTCTAAATCTTTCTTTCAGACTATATACATGCTGGATTTTTGATGACATTGCACACACTTATCTAGTGAAACATCTGGTTATCCATAAAATATCCCTTATCAGTACAGCTGTGATGCAAATATCTGATCTTTTTTAATATTTTTATATTTCTTCAAAATTTATTATTTGGTATGGTCCAAAATTATCTGCAGTCTCTTTGTAACTATAATTGTTTACTAATGAGTTATTTTTCTCACTCCCATTTCTATAACACTGAAGTTATGTTAAAATTGACTTTATCTCTCTCAAAATTTAACCCCAGAATGAAATTTTTAGAATTGGACATCTTTCCCTCTGTTTTAACACTTTCAAATAAAAAAGATTGGAATTAAATAATATAAAAAAGAAAACCCTTTTAAGCAAAAAAAAAAAAAATGAAATTATTAAAACCCTTTTTAATATATCTGTAAATATTTATATTTTAATGTTTGTATATACACACACATATATCCATGTACACAAAACTTGCTTATTGAAAGTAATCTAAACAATCAGAAAAGCTACAGATTATAAAGTACTAAAAAGTCATAAAATAAATTAGTAATGAAACAGTATTAAAAATACTATTAATAATAAAAAATATATATAATTCATTAGATATAACTAAAATAGAACAAATTAATAAATAGACTTAGATAACTAATAATGTATGGAATTTATGTCTACGGACAAACTATTTATTGTGCTTAAACTTTAACTCTTAGAAATATTAAACTATTCAAAATATACATATTGTTCTCTTTCACTAATAAAAGTCAGTTGAGAAGAGAGAGAAAAAATATTCCCCTTTCCTTCTAAAGTATTTGGGATTAATAATGTAGGGCTTGAACTCATATTGTAAATCAAAAATACCAATTATGCATAAGATGGCAAGTTTTAGATCTTTTTTTCCTTTTGTAATGAAAGCTTATGTCATTACCAATGTAATAAGTTAAAATATATATTTGCCAAAGAATAGCTTGAAGTTCCATTATAAGATTAAATAGATTAACAATACTTTATGACAATTTAAAAAGAGTTATAATGATTTAAAGGAGTTAAGAAAATAAAAAATGGAAATCTTTTCCATATATTTCAAATGTTCAAGTGAAATTTTTTAAGAATATATATAAAGATGTGTTTAAGGCTTCATTTTGTGTTAAAATTAACATTCATAAGTTAGTGAATAATTCTAAAAATGTCATATCTTTCAAGCAGAAAAGTAATATTGTATATCAAATTTTTGTGGATGTATCTTAACATATATAGGTGAATTGGGGTATAGTATTGAAAAAATATTAAAGGAATATGAATTGCTATACAAGCATGTGAAAAGTAAAAATAATAATGATTTAATGACTGCTTTAGTTTTATTGGATCATGAAAGGACATGTAAATATAAATTTAAGTTTGACATTGAAATGTTAAAATTCTTCATGAAGAGAGAAACCATAATAAAAGAAAAATTAAGACAGCAATTTTAATAAATAGAAATAAAATGAATATAATTAATTGATAAGCAGCTAATGTTAAAATTCAGAAATCATGGGATTTGAATTGATGATGTTTACTTCCACATTGTTTTTTGAATTTAATGGCAGTTGAGAAGGATTAAGGAATTAACTAAAAGTACTTTTGTGGATTGAAAGACTATATATAATAGTTAATTACCAATATATTTATTATTTTTATGGTTTTATATATATATATAATATACAAATCAATATATATATATATCAAAATACAGTACAATTTACATAAATTATATTCTTTTAGAAGTACTTTCGACTATACATTTTGTAGTCTTTATCAACTATATAACATTGAATAATCAAAACGAGACAACCTTTAACAATACCCATAATTCAATTCAGATTTCCCACAATTCTGTTATCTTAACATTTGATGACTGGCGATTCATTAACATTTGATGATTTCTTGAAATCAACATAGCTTCTTTTATTTTACGTTTATTATGACAATGTTCAATTTGAATAATTTTCATATTTTTATAATCAAATTTAAATCCATATTGTCAAGATTTATTATGATCAAACATAACAGATGATGAAGGTTTATTTACATCTATTCCAGATTGATTCTCTTTTTGAATTCTATTATATAAAAGCATATGGTATTTTATTCTCTTCTCAAATGTACACTTAGATTCACCAATGTATTGTATGCCACATCCACATATCAATCTATATATAATAGAATTTTGATTAAACTTTGAATTTTGAATTTTAGAATTATTAAGTAATCTATTTATGTTATTTGTAGAGAAAAAAGCAATATGACACAAACCATTATAAATTTTCCTAATAAACTTGACATGCTCATCTGATATAAATGGCATTGAAATCCATTTCATTTTGATATTTTTATTTTAAATTTTATTATAGTGTTGATTTCTTTTAAATCTTTTAATAATATTAGCAATAGCATTTTTATAATAACCAATTTTCAACAAGTCATTAACAAATAAATGTACATTTTTAATTTTATCACTAGAATATTTGCATAATTTTTCATTTCAAAATAAGAATGATTTCAATCCAGACAACTTATGATATATAGGTACATGTGATTCATATGGAATAAAACCTCTAGTTTCAATTGGTTTAATTAACATAAGATATATATATATATATATATATATATATATATATATATATATATATATAATGTAAAGCGAAAAGAGTGTGTAACATACATATAGAGGCATAATTAAAACAATATTTACATTTTGCTCTATTTCCATGGTTCTTAGCATTGAGATGCTGCCCATCTCAACCAGCAGTACATGTGGATATGCATCAATACAATAATTCTTAAAAAAAGCATAGATGCTAATGAGTAATCTTATTCTTTCAACTATTTTTTTTCTAGTATAGAAATGACAAAAATCATCTATCATTACATAATTTTTACCAAATGTAATAAATGAAATGGAAGACTGAATTACACAAAAATTACACATCTGTTAACTTGTACATCAATACCCAATAATTAAATGATTCACCAAATGAAGGTGAACTGAACAAAATGCATGCTACATAAATTATCTATGTATATGCATACATTTTACCCCTCTGTAAATACCTTCCATTACCATAAATGTATTCAACTGACCCATAGGAATGAACACGAAATACTTCATTAAAGATCAAACCTAACACCGAATCTAAGTAAGAATGGGAATTAAAAAATGATTTCATAATGATCTTTGCATTATATTAAGCAATACATATAAAATATTTATTAATATATTATTACAGACAAAAGATTGTATAAATATACTAATAAAATAAACAAAAATAACTTATAAGTTACCTATACTTCCTTGCAATTATATTTTAAACAAAGTTAATAAAAGAAAAATATTAACAAATAATAACATCAATTGGAATATATTGAAAATCATGTGCAATACTTTTCAAAATAATAAAGACACTGACAAATACAAAACAAAATACTGACACTCATTTCAAATCACAATCCAAACTAACAAACTTATTGTAGAATAACAATGATACTTTGTCACAAGTGAACAAAACTGTAAACTATAGTCTATCACTTTAAATACTATGTTTACCACCCGCCTTTAACAAGATGTGGGACCATACACATATATAATAATACAAGGACAATAACATTATTCTCCTGCTTAAAAATGAGCAAGGTCTTATTCTTTGAATAACATCATTTTCATCCAGACAAAAAATGAAATACATGAATATTAGTGTACCATTTAGAAAAAAAAGTTATTTTATCATTAGGAAACATAATATGATTGTATGTTCCTATCTAACTCTAATCCTGACCCCTCACATTAATGGATATCAATAAATAATACTGACCGCATATATGTATAATATATCTATCCTCATATATTAAGCAAATAATGATTAATAATCATTCAGTAATTCAAATAATGTATTCACATAATATATCAAATAAATTTCTTTCTAAGATATGAAACGATAAAAGTACATTCTATCAGAAATATTTCACATTTTTAAAATGACATTATTAAGATATACCATTATCGTTCCTTTTTTACTCTATTTTATAAATGAACTAGATATAGCAATCCAATGGTGACCAACACACACTTTTGTATGTTTTAATTAGTCCATCATTTTAAAATATTATATAACTATACCTTCACAAAGAATCAAAATGAATTGTATTTGTTTTTGATTAACATGTAAACTCACTATAATGTAAATAAGTTTCCCTTTTTATATATATAGAAAGCACAGAGCAAATAATTATATATATATATATATTCTAATAGGGTGCATCCAAGAGAAAATAAAGGTTATGCACACCTATATAGAATTCATAATAATATTAAGCATTTAACATAGCAGTTGATCAACCAGTTATTCTTAATCTATAGCCTAGATTTATTCATCCTAGTCATTAATTAAATAAATTCATTTAAAGTGTGCCAATGCATGGGAGATTCAGTTGTTTGTCTGCACATATGATATTAGTAAATTATTTTATAACTATTAAATATTTCCAAAAATAGCTATTTATACTATAATAATGAGAGAATGTGAATTTTTCCATTGGGGGGGGGGGATTATATATATAAAGGACTACAAATATATATATATTTTTCAACAAACATTTTTTTAGCCCATTAAAATATAGCAAAAAAAAAAAAATCAACGTTCAATCCATGCATATTTTATTAGCTGAAGTATAAAAAATGATTGTTCAGTTTTGAGTTATTCTAAAAGAAAAAAAAAACAATTTTATCATTTCCAGTTTTGATCAAAACATGCTGAACTGTCTTTAAAAATGTATTGTTTTGAAATATATAAAGCTTTATTCTTTAAATCTTCGAAATGGTATCATTTTATCCATAACTTTGTAAAATAATTAACTTCAGTTAAATGAAATAAAGCACTAAATTACAAAGACAGCAAAACAGAATAACAATCGAGGTAGACCTCATTCTGAAGAATGAATTCAATTATAATCATATAAAAAGGGAAAGTTAGTAAAATTTATACAACTTATATAACAGGATTAATATCGAAAAAGGACTGACATATACATACAAAATAAAACATTCAAATCAATAGTATACCAATCTGTAATAAAAAAAGATATGACATAAATCAAGAGATCTTATATTGGATTTATTAAAAAAAATGAGTAGTGGTAATATAAATTAGACAGGATAATTGGATGTTTAAATAATGTTTCAACCTTAATACAGAAATGAAGATAAAAAATGAATTTATCAGAATACATGTTCCAGTGCTTATAGTAGAATTTTTGGAATCAAGTAGACATTTTAAGAAAATTCTGATTAAGGAACAATACCAAAAATGGTGGTTTTGTATTTCAACTTTAAGAAAAATATAATTTTATATTATCTTCTTGTTTAAATAATTTTACAACTTCTTAACACAATTGTGATTACATTTTCATTATTATAATAATAAACTTTACATAGCAAATATTAATTGATATGTGTTCACATAGTATCTTATAAAAACAGGATATATATATTTATTTATATCTGCATATGAGACATGAATCTTAACTAAGATAACATCCTTAAATTACTAACCAATTATGTCCTTAAATTACATTTATTTTATTTTGTCTACTTGTGACAGTCAAGAATAATTGTTTTTACATCACCTCCATTATTGTTGGCAATGAGTTTGTCATTTATTATATGAGGAAATGTTATGATGGCTCCATATCTGGAAGTTATATCTATGTGATTGCATTCATAATTTTTGTTTTTCTTTGAAAATATTAATTAAATGTTTATCACTTTCCATTTAAAAAAAGAATTTCAAGTCTATTAAATTATTTTCATACATTTTTACTCATAAAAATGCTTTACAAATTCCTATGATTCAAATAGAAAATGCTATTTACGTTTCAATTCAAATTGGATCTTATCCATACCACTAGTTTATATTACTTAACAACTGGATGAAACAAGGCTATTATCAACTATGGAATTATTTGGAGATCATTTTCATTTACATATTTCTACTTGCTGATACCTGGAAAAAAATAATGATTACTATCTATGTGTAATGATAAATATATTGCAAACAAAAATTAATCATATTCATACAATTAAATATATTTGATTTTACCCACTAAACTTTAAATTAAACATAGCTTAATGTCTATGTAAACAAAGAAGTAAATCACCTTCTCCCAGCCTATATATAAATTTTACTTATTAAATTAAGAAAAACATCAATAATTCATAATTAAGTATGCGGAACATAGAACTATATGCAATTTGATAATTATCAATTATGAAGATTATTACATCATATAAATATTGTATTGATGAATATGTGGTATGCATGCATTTCTTTGAATTGCAATGTGATATTTGAGTAATAGTGAAGGAAAAAATTGTCTCATCTACATTGTAAATGATGTGTTATCTTGATGACATGCAATATATACATGGCCACAGAAAGGAATTTTCTGTTAAATGAAAGAAGATCCTTTGATTTCTTTTGGAGGCCTTAAAGAAACCAAGCAGAGTAAATTCCAAATGTCAACGCCACCCATTCTTATCATTGCAGCTATTACTACTATGTGATTATTCATATAGAATAGGAATATTGATGGGTTACTGACTAGCATCCATTTAGACAGTGTAATGAGTTTATTGACTTTTTACCTCTAAGTTTAAAATCAAAAAACACCATGGTCATTCTTCTCAATTGAAAGCAAATTGAATGTGTATTTGCAAATATTTTTTTAGCTTAATAAATATTTACAATCATGACAGATAAAAATAAATCATGACACTTATTGTTGAAAGGTTGTAATGTCATTAGCCAAGGCAGTGATTGGTGGCTGGAAATGGAAGGTACTAAGAATATTCTGGTTGTACACTCAAGCTGCCATTTGATAATAACATATTCAATTGAAGGAAGATTGCAAGAATTGGAAGAAGAATTATCTCATATTCAATGGGACATTATTGGACTTTGTAAGTTAAAAAGAAGAAGAAGAGATAAATAATTTAAAAAGTGGCCATATATTGCACTACAAAGGTGCAAGCATTGGAAGTACAAGTGTGATTCATTATAAATAAAAAGTAGAACAACTACTTTGTGGAGATTGATGATGTGATACAAAATGGCAAGAGTAATTATTCAATTTAATAGCATACATCAAGCGCACATAATTCAGGTTTATGACCTAACAAGTTTTTATTGTGATGAGGAAGAAGTTGATTTTTATATGGATATACAAAAGGCTTTTGATCAGACCAAACAACATTTTAAAATTGTCATGGAAGATGTTTTTGCTAAAATTGGTAAACAATTGAAAGAAGAAAATTTGGTTATGTTATAGAAATGAGAGAAGTCATAAACTTGTGATGTTTACAAAAAAAAGAAAAACTTTATATTATGAATTCTTTTCTTTCTTTTTTTTGAGAAAATCTTAAATTAAAATGAATATGGGAACATCCAAATAAAGGTGCACCAGAATTGGATTGTTTTTTGACTAACAGAAAATATATATTTCAAGATTGTAATGTTCTTAATAAATTCAACACAGGATATGATCATTGATTAATGAGATGTAAGATACATCTTTTAATGCAAAACTAGAACAATAACAAAAACAATATTCACATATGATATTCCTAACCTTACAATGAATTTAAATTAGAATTTACAAATTGTTTTCAGATATTAATAGATTTTGAACATGATTCTGATTTGGACAAAATCAATAGAAATCTAACTGATATGCTTTTAAAAACAGCAACAAAGATATCTGGAAAAAAAAAGCAGCTATTGGTCAGTAAAATTTCTACAGAGACAATTTATGAAGAAAAGAATGAATGTGAAACTATATAAAAATGATGCATTAGAAAATATTGAACATCTTGAATTTTTGTAAAATGGTGTGAAAGAGTTGATAATGGTATACAAAAGTATAATTGTGAACTAGCAAGTAAAGCTATAAAAAAGAATAAAGTCTCAAGAGTGTAAAACAACATCTTGTTATTGGTAAAAAAATCATTTCTGCAATAAGAAAAAAATATGGAACTATTTCTGAAATGAGAGATATCATGAAATGTATAGAAGAATTCTATCAAAAACTATATATCAATAAAAACAAGGAAAAATATCTCCTACAACTATTATATCTTCAGAATTGTTCACAATTTAAATGATGAAGTGAGACATAAAATTAAATTTATGAAAAAGGAAATAGTTTCAGGTAAAGATGGAATTATATTCAATATCTTAAAAAAAGCAAGTTAAAAAAGTTTTTTTTTTTTTTATTGACAAAGTTATATATCAAATGCTGAAGTTATAAATTAAATGCTTAAATCAGAAAGATATACCAGATGATTGTAAGGATGCAGTATAAAGCAGACATTAGAAATTACAAATCTATCAGTCTTTTATTAGTTCTATGCAAGTATTTTAACAAATTAATTAAAACTCATAAACAACAAACTTTTGATCTAAACCAACCAAAAGAACAAGCTGGATTTAAATGTGATTTTAGTACAGTGGATCATATCCAAGTATTGAGATGAATTATATAAAAGATGAATGAATATGAGTTGCCATTATGCTTTGGATTTGTAGATTATGAAAAAAAAATTGATTCTATAAGCATTTTTCATTCATTAAAGCATTGGATCATCAAGGTATAGACCCAAGAAATTGTAATATTCTGAAGTATATTTATAAAAATGCAACAGCAACAATTACCTTATATACTGATAATAAAACAATTAACATTGAAAAAAGTGTGTGACAGGATGACTCCATATCTCCAAAACTTCTTACAGCAGTACTGCAAGAAGTATTTTGTGGATTAAAATTGGAAGCTAAAGGAATAAAAGTAAATGGAGATTATTTAATTTATTTCGATTTTGCAGATGGTGTAATTGTTTTTGCAAATAATGCTTCAGAGCTTAAAGAAATGCTGCAAGAATTATCAGATGAAAGTAAGAAAGTAGAACTAAAGGTAAATGTTAAAAAGACTAAATTAATGTCCAATGGATTTTTTCAAAAGATGAAAATAAAGATTGATTATGATGACACAGAAGAAGTTAACAACTACAAATATCTTTGTTAGATTATTACTACAAATGAAAACCATAATAGATGAAATTAATCATAGAATTAAACTTGGTTGGAGTGCTTTTAGTAAAAATAACTTAATATAAAAAGAAAATATGCCTATGTGTTTGAAAAGGAAAGACTGGTTTGGACACTTAACGGAAAAGCTATGCAGACTTCAGATCACCCTACAAAGTATGGAGAGATGTATATTAGAAGTAAGAAAAAAATCAAAAATGAAATAGATGGGTGAAAAAACACACACATATAGTTAATGACTTTGAAAGAATTAAAAGACTGAAGTGTCTAGTTAGGCTGGATATATTGCTATAAAAGATGTTAATAGATGGACAGTTGAAAACAAAGTAGATTTCAAGAGATTGTAAAAGACCTACAAAGAGACCATATGTGTGATAGATGAATGAAATAATAAAGAATGCTGGGGCATCCTACAGTGGATCAATAATGGTTGTAAATGATATATAATAGTTCAAAATGCAGACTATAACAGGATTTATTTAATCCATATACAAGCAACAATATAAATTATGCCATTTAACACTGAAATTTTTTCCTCTAATAAATATAAAAATTTACCCTATTACTTTAATTTGGACAAAATATATAAAAATATTGTCCTTTTCCCAAGATGGCTAGTATTTTTAAAAATTAAAAAATTCGATAAAGTTATAAAATTGATTGCTTCAATTCTTGGATTCACCAAGATAAAGAATTGAATAGCTTTCTAGAATAATAAACTAAATAATCACACTATTGTTTCTATCCTGTAATTCATTTCTTGATAATTGTATTATTCCTACTCCAGAGATCATTTACAAATCATCTACAATATCTTTGTCAGTCATTTTAGGCCTTTCGCTCAATTACAAAATGTTACTATTTCCCCCTGGTTGAGCTTAAAAAATATTACTGATGGTAGGAAGAAAATCCACATTTTTTTTCTTTTTTTCTTTTTAACTTACTAAGAAAATTTATTTCAGCCCAAAAAATATTTCAGATAAAGACAAAAAAAAAAAAAGAATA
Organism: Epiperipatus broadwayi; assembly: GCA_028023455.1. Taxonomy (NCBI): domain Eukaryota; kingdom Metazoa; phylum Onychophora; class Udeonychophora; order Euonychophora; family Peripatidae; genus Epiperipatus; species Epiperipatus broadwayi. Next base: position 4,049,246 of record JAQFVV010000098.1, on the reverse strand, counting down.
ATTATAAAATACATTATAAAATTTTGGGTTAGTAAAGATTATAAAAAATATATAATAACCATCTTATCCTGATAAAGCAAATAGGATATTTATTTTAACAAAAAATAATTATAAATCCAATCTCTTTTTAATTTCAACAAGATAAATCTATTATTTGTATGACTTTAAAACACTAAATTATAAGAAATACATTTGATGATGGTGATGATGATGATGATGATGATTATTATTATTATTATTATTATTATTATTATTATTATTATTATTATTATTATTATTATTATTATTATTATGAGATTTATATATGCACAAATATGTACATGCACATATACATATTTCTTTCTCACAAGCACTTTCTAATTTGTTAATAAAACTAAATGACTTTAAGTGTTAGAATTGATTATTTCTTTTGGGTGATAGGTAGTAAGTGTCAGTAGTAAATTTACATAAAGGATAATATAATAGTTTATGATTGGATATATATATATTATAAACATGTATTCAAAAGAATTGTTAAAATATAATATTTAATAGAATCATGCAACAAATGTATCCCACTCTTAAAACAAACATATCCACACATAATATTTATCAACTCATTATTTTCTAAATGTGTTGGCAATTACAGGCACTTCTAAGTATTTAGACATCAACAAACATAAGGCTTCATTTTGTAATAAATTATAATTGTAGAAATTAGAAATGATGTACACAAATAAATAATTATAGATATATTAAACAATCTCTATACTTCCCCAATCTTTTTAAATTCATATAAATAAAGATACAATAAAAGACAAATGACCCCCCAGATGCATTTCATGCTAAACCAGCACTCATCAGTTGGCCCAGATCACTATATATGTACTAATAATAATCTCTAGTTTAGAAAATGGTTAGTAGTAATCATTATTGTATTTATCTGAGGTGGATGGTATCAAAGTTGTGAGTGGAGTAAGTTTGACAATGGTAAATAAAAATGTAAATAATTATCCAATTTTATGTGTAGAAAATATCAATCTAATAAAACAATGATTAAAAGTAGCAACTTTTTTGTTTAAAGTATCAATATAATTTTTAGTTTACTTACAATATTGACTCGTAGACATAAATAGGCTGACATAAGGAGATAATTGATTAGTCTGGCAAATAATTCTGAACATTACTGATCATAATTTAGTTATCATTTCCTATCTACTTACAAAATTTATTCTAGTATTTCAATAACTTGAAGAGAAAATAAAAAAGAAAATTAATGTAGGAGGTAGGAAATTTTGTATGCATACATAAAGTATCAGTTAATAGAAAAGATGCACAAAAAATGAAAAAGAGAACGGATTGATGAAAAAAGTAATGAGTGTTAAAAAGAGTATAAAAAACAGTAAAAGAGTATAGAAAACAATAATAAAAAGTAATAAATGGTAATGAAATAATAAATAACCACAAATTAGTTGGTGGTCAAGAAAAAGCAGAAGAAAAAATAATAGGAAAATGAAATAAAAATGGTAAAAAAGTTTCTTAAGCATGGCAATTTATTGGGCATATTTTATACACAGAAACTACTGATCTTATATAAGAGAATTACTACTCCTAATAGCAAATACCAAAACACAAACAAAAAAGTCTCATATTTTGTTGGAAAATATCATTCCAAATAAAGAATAAATGGTAGCTCAGACTTAGCATAAATCTTAAGTCACTAAAATATATAATTACTAAATTATTGTCAGATCAATATAAAAATATAAATAAATGAGTTTAAGTTCAAACACTGATTGTTTTTTTTTTTTTTTATTATTGCAAACTATCAACTTAATAATATAATGAAGTTAAAGGGGTCTGGTAAATGTGTAAACTCATTAGTCTTAATATGAAAATTAATCCAAACTCCTTAGTTTTAAAAAAAGGATGACATGAACTAGTCTGGGAATGTAAATCAATTGCACAATCATCACATTTCTACTGATTACTCAAAGTTACACTGGATGAGCTAAATAGTAAAAATTACTTCTGAAAAGATATAATAAAACTCTTAAAAAACTCTAACTTTTAATCTTACTTTTCTTTTTATAAGCTTGTTGTTTAGTGCATTCATAGAAATTACTGTGACTACTAAACATTTGACTCAGTTTTACTTCTTCCAACTTTACTGCAAAATATTATGGTGCACTCATAGAGAAAAGATTAAATAGAATGACACCAAGAGAGTTGCAGTTATTTACAAAATTATCAAAGATAATTTCAAACCATAACTACTAGCAATAAATTCAACAAAAAGTATACCAGAACCTATTTTCATTGATGAGAATATAGTTGTGATAAAAGAAAGTAAGTATTTAAGCCTATTGTAAAGTAAAAAAAACTAATTGCAAGATATTATATAATAAAAAAAGTATTAGTAAAATACAAATAATAAAAGAAATTATTTAAAACTATATATAACTATTGTTACAAAAAATATTTATTTAATAAATGAATTTAATCTTAATATCTAAAACACCACAAGTCAATGAAAAAAGAACATGCAAACTTTGAAATCATTAAAATAAAGATGAAGATGAAAAATAGTATATTAGTGATTATAACAAAAAGTAACCATATTCTCTTTTTTACACAGTATTAAATTTCTACCAATTTTTAAATCCAGATTCAGTATTCTGAAAGTACAAATGTGGGTGGTGGTGGTGATGTTGCATTTAGCAGTTTGTACAAAATTCTCCTGTAATTGATTGCTATATAGTAACAATTTAACATTAGTTTACACAAAGTAAAAGCCAGAGGTCACTAATATAAAATACTAGCTTTTACAAGAAAACAAGCTGACAAATTAAATTAAGTAACTTTTGAAGACTTTCCAGCTGGTAGAAATAATATTATAAAAACCCTCAGAAACTATTGTAACTTTATTTAAAATCCCATATGACAATGTTAGAAACTATTCTAAAAGCATAACCCCATTTTCTTTTAATATTTAAGGAATTGAATACTATTTATTATAATAAAAATAACAATCTCTCTCTCTTTTTTTTTTTAATACAGTAGATAAAATTTCTAATTTTATTACCAAACATTTTAAAAACAACTTCTACAATAAATTTCAAAGTTATTTTTTCTCCCATAAGAAACATTTTTGTCATTTTAATCTCCCCAACCATTCTCTAACACACATTTTTTTCTTTCTTTGCAAGTGTCACCACTTTCACTTAAACAATCATATATATATATATTGCTAAATTAGATGGATATCATTTGAATAAATTTATAAATCTATAAATAACACCTGCAAAAAAATAAAATAAAACAGACGGTGCGTATTATATTGTGCATTATATTCCATTTTTTAATGAATTTAATCTGATTTCATCTGATTTTCTAAGGAAGTGAAATATAAAGCAGTAGGAAATTATCTTGAGATCTATTGCAAGCACTTTATTAATTTTACTATCGCATTTCTTCCCCTATATGGTTAATAAAATTGAAATTTCCATTAAGGTGAGTTACCTTTCTACTTTTAATATTCAAGTAAAAAAGATTTAAGTTAAGTGAATTAATAACTATGAAGAAATTTTACTGAATTTTATCCATATACAAATATTAAAGTATACAAAGATAGAGAATGATAGGCTAATCATGTATGATGTATAAAGGGGACTTACACTGCATATGTAATGAAATAATGTGTCAAACAAAAAAAATAACAATAGTAATTGCAAAAAAAATCTTAAAGTGCCTATTATGATTGCCCACCCCACTCACTTATTATTAATACTTATAATACCATTTTATATTTGGTAGATCCAACAATAACATTTTTAACAATACCAGTAACATAACATTAATGAATATTTTAACATTTTCTTGAATGTAATATTTTTTGACATTGCAGTTGATTGATACAATGCAAGTTTTAGATAACTGATTAAAGATTATATTGTTTAAAATATTAACGAATAAAAAGAATGACAATTGCATTGCTCTTTTGGTGACATTTTTGGTATTCATTCAAAATTTGATTTATTATTAAACCATGATTCTATACTAGAATTCAATAAATTGGACTAGCTTTGTTAGAAATGAATGTTTACAAAGTAAATACATTCTAAAAAATCATATTTGAACTTTGCAAATATTGAACAAGTATTATGAAAAAACAGAGATTAAAGGCACTTTCATCATTAAATTGTCAGCCAGAAACAGTTAATTAGAAAGCCTTCAGAAAATCAACAAAGTGAGCATGAATTATGAGAAATCAGCACAGAACTAACTAACAGTTCACATAAACATCATCAGCATTACAAAGTAGTAGTAGTAGTAGTAGTAGTAGTAGTAGTAGTAGTAGTAGTAGTAGTAGTAGTAGTAGTAGTAGTAGTAGTAGTAGTAGTAGTAGTAGTAGTAGTAGTAGTAGTAGTAGCAGCAGCAGCAGTAGCAGTAGGAGTAGTAGTAGTAGTAGTAGTAGTAGTAGTAGTAGTAGTAGTCAAGATGGCCACCATGCCTCACAAGCATGTCATTTTGGCTCCAAAATAATTTTAAAATTTTCATTGAAATTCTACTATTTGAGTCTACTTGTGGTTGATACTTTTATCATTATAGTTTATTACTCTGGAATAAACAATTAGGTAGGTAAAATCTACTTCCTTTTTTAAAATCTGACAGATTTAATTTATCTGTTCTATAACTATGGAGTCGAAAGACTCGTTGCTTCTAAATCAAATGACAAACATAAGTGAACCTACAAATAATTCTGTTATGTCTAATAATAATTCATCATTTCAAACTGAAGATGTTCAAATTACAATCAATAACCAAAATAAATCGAATAACACAATTCAAACTAGCAATCAAGTGAAACCGCAAGCTAAGCTCATGAAACCTAAGACAACGTTCAGCTCTGTTAACGTTCAAATGAGCATGCAAGAGTCTATCGAAAACATGGACAGTTTCCCAGAATTACCAAAAATAACTAATAATATTAATGCTAATAATCTTATGCAAGAATCAGACAATAATCAACACTTTTTCAAACAAGATCTAAAGGAAAATCAAATAAAAGAAAATAATTTGTATGCTAGAGCAGTTAAATCTCATGCCGATAATATTACCAGTAATGTGCAGAATTCAACTGAATACTAAACAGAAGTATTAGGCATAGAAAATGATAGCGAAGATGAACAAAATAATGTAAATATAATTCCAGATGATACCCAATTAATTACTTCGGAGTTATATGCTCAGTACACAAATAATTTTAACCAAACCATACCTCAAAGTCTCTTTAGATCATTCCAAAAATTTCATAATGAGAAAAGGTTAATAATGGCAGTTACAAACACGGAATGCAATTTATTTAAATTTCCTATGGATGAATTTTATCAACTTTTGACTGAAAAAAAATTATGGACATTTATTTATAAAATATTATACCATCCTAATAATAGATATTTATGCATAGAATTCCATAATAAAATGCAAAGGAATATTTTCAAAAATAATATTAAATTTTTAAACTCAAGAATCCTTTGTTACATCGATATGGAGCGACCCTTATCTCTACAAGGAAGAATCAGATACTGCCACATTGATTTTAATGAAATTGACTTGCAATTAATTCTTTCAAAATACGGGAAAATAACAAACTTTAAATATCTGCTTGATAAAAATGCAGTTATCCCAGTATTTTTAAATATTGTGACGTTTAGCATAACATTAAACAAGAATGTTACACCTAGTGATATACCAACTGTACATGAAACAGACATCTCACCATTAATCGTCACTTTCAGAGGTTTACCACCCCAGTGCTTTCATTGCAAACAACGATTGCATTTAATACAAGAATGCCCCACCAAAGTATGTCAAAAATGCGGATTAAAACGCTCGAAAACACATCGTTGCTGGAGCCGATTAAATACAACAAAATATAACGAAAATATCAACATCAAAATAACACCAACTTTAAGTCAAACAGGAGATAATGATAATACCCAAACGGAGTTACCACAAACCCGGGATTCATCAACCTTGATTATCTCTGACAAACAATCAATACCAATACACCTGGATGTACCAATAACTAGTAACTCAGAGCTTGATGATGAGAATATTAGCTCATCCTCATCAAGTGAACTTGAAGATATTTTCGTGGAAGATTCCATTCCGTTTCAATTAGTAACAAAAAATAAAAAAATTTGCAAAAAGAAAAAATGGAATTGATGTAACTGAATCGATTCAAGATAATAATACTCAATCTATTGCTATAAAATGTAAATCACCAGTGAATCATGCTCCAACAAAGCAATCCACTCTGTTTAGAAAGAAAATAAAATCTAATAACTCTGACCTCCAAATACAGGAACTCCAATGGACACACACTCGGATAGACAATTGTGTTCAGTTGCTTCCACTTCAACACCACAACAGCAGATATATTTAGCTGGTGTTGATATCCACAGAAGAACACATAAAAAAATAAAAGTTAATACTGAACACACATCAGATAATCCTAATGCAAATTATCCTGGACACATTAAACCAAACAAAACTTAGTGATATATCATGAATGAAGAACTATATCCAACCATTTTTATTTTATTTTTATTTTATCCAATTTGTGTTAAATACTCTGTTGTAATGATTTTTTTGTTAATTTTAATGTTTGGTAGGGGTTCATTGCTGATTACACTTACCCAGCTAAAATACATATATCACATTAATAATATTATACACACACTACATGACAAACAACCACACAATTACATCTTATACCCGTAAACTAAATAAACATAAACTTTATAATAAACAAACACATATATCTATAAATTATAAACTCACTAATACATTTTTCCTTTTATTATTAAACATGCTATATCTAATCTCATTATATACTATACAAAATTATTACCTTCCTTTAACATCCTATCCCACTGTTACATTAGATAGACTGTTCCAGTCTTCATATGACTATACTTGCTCCATAAAATCTTACTTTCCACTACCAAGATCAATAACAACAACAAACATTATGCATATACAACAAATTACCATAATCATTGTACAATCTAGAATTATTCATGCTAGTATCAATTACTGAAGTTAATGTCAGAGGGATAAACTCACCCTATAGAATGTTTGCCATTACCAGCTGGATTCGGCAATTCACACCACATATTATTTTTTTTACAGTAAGTTCTCCTTTTAAACCTGAGCAGCATCTTGCCTAGTTTGGATATACCAGATTTTCCACATCAAACTATTCATTCCAATCTTTCAACATCTTATTTATTGACCAACACATGATTATCATCACTCTTCATAATGCAGCATGTACAATAAATATTATAGCATTATACTTATATAATTAACCAATACTCATACACCAACTTATTAACATAATTAATTTAACACTAGCAACAAATCCACACCCCATAATTCTCTTGGGTGACTTTAATATGTCATACCAAGACTTTACGATGAAATATCTTCATAAAATTAACAAAAGGCTAATGAGGTCAGAAGGTTTTTTTTCATTAAATACAATATCATTTTTCACTAAAAATCATTCATCATTAATAGATCTACTCTTTTACTCTCCTGAATTGCACTTTATAATTACACCTTTCCTAAACCCAGTAGCTTTTTCTGACCATCATACCTTAATGTCATATTAAATTTAGATATGCAGATACACTTAACACTTTTACTGAACAATACCACCCATTTACTATTAAAAAAAAATGCTCCTGAAGCCATAATATCTAATGCATACATTTATTTTAAAAAAATTGACATACTTTCACTCCAACCAACAGAAGCTTGGTTTTCCTTCATTAATATTTTAGCTTCTAACATCAAACATTATACTGCAAGAAATCCTTCTCCTACTGCACTTACCAAAAAATTAGATATACTGCATATGAAGCAAAAAAGTACACCTACCAGCTCAAATTCAGTTAATACCATAATGTTACAAGAGCAAAAGTTCAAACAGACACAACTCACACTAGCTAATTATCTTTCTATTAAAAAAGCCAAAATCTTTTTAAAAAACACCCATGACTGGTCAAGGGCATATATCAAATGGGCATTAGGCTATAACTCTAATATAATCACACCCTCATCCATATTAATAAATGATAAAATGATTACCGGAATAAATATGCTTCCACCAATTAAACAATATTTTAAAACTAAATTTCAAAAGCTACCTATGCCAATTCTTGCTCCACTTTATTTTCGTATATCACAAACTATCCTTAATATATCTAAAGAATACATTACAAATAAATTAAAAACTATTCCAAACAACTCGCATCCAGGAACACATGCCATTCCGAAATTTTTGCTTGAACACCTTAGCCACTTTACTATTCCCATAATTTACAATATGCTACATTACTTGTCGAATCAAATTCATACAATAGAACTACTCTATCCTGTCTCGCTAGTGCCCTTTCTAAAAAAACCTTAACTACCCTCCCCTCTCAATAATCTTAGACCTATGTCTATGTCCCCACTAATCATTAAAATAATAGAATCCATTATTAAAGATAAAATCCAGCCTCTTATATTACCTACTCTATCTAAATTTCAGTTTGCCAAAAAAGGCTCAACCATCCCCGAGGCTCATGTCTTATTTAGGGCACTAACTGATGACATTCACCACCATAGAAAAGCTGCACCTATTGCAGTACAATTAGATATTGAAGCTGCCTTTGATTCTGTGCCTATTGAAAAACTCTTAGAAGTGCTTGGTAGTCATGGAATCCCGATTCCAATTATGTATATTTTAGCTAATCTCTTTATAAATAGAAACATACACATCACCTTAAATGGAAAACTGTCATCAGAATTCACTCCACATAATTCAACTCCCCAAGGTTCACCCCTTAGTGCCCTCCTCTTCATCACCTACATTAATCTCCTCTTACTTCAAATTGAAACTGAACTACCGGGAATACACACAATTTTTTACACCGTACAATTAACCATATTTCATTCATGGATGACATAACTGTTTTTCTTCCCTCACAAAAATTGTTGCCAAAACTACATAACATATTAAAAAAATACACAAAAGATTATACTCTAAAATTCAATCCCGAAAAAATGGCCACATGGTCAATACTTACTGGCACTCCAATTAAAACAAAAGTTGAAACCTGACCTCATAACTTTCTGGGAATACCCTTCCATCAATCAGTTAATATAATGAGAATAAATATACAAAATCAACTAATCATTTCTATACAAAAAATTATTAATTCTCTAACTAAAGCTTATCTTTCAATACACAGCAAGATATCTCTAATTAACATGCTAATCTATCCAAAAAATAATTTCTATTCACCCACCATTAAATTCACAACCTCATTCATCAAGAAAATCAATTCTCTATGTACTAAATTGATCTGGAACCAGAAGACAATTTCTATTAGCATTAATAAACTCCAAAAGCATTCAAAATTTAATGGCTTATACTTGCATTCAATAAATACCTTTTATTATCAAAAATCCTATAATACACTATTTAAAATCTGCACTAACTTTCAGAATTTTCAGGTTTTCATTCCAATATCTCCTACTGACCCACCTCCACCTATTAACAATAAGTTCATTAATAACCTAATTCAACACATATGTCAATACAAATTGCCAGATAATACATTTACAGCAAAAATTAAGTACTGGGATGCATATCAAAATATAATTAACCTAGATCTACTTCAAACACCAGATAGTATACTTAAACTAACAAACAAATCTTTAATACAAAAATTTAAATTTTGGTATTTAGAACCTAAATACTTAGACTTCCTCATCAAAATTAACATGGATGCATTACCAACAAGTGAATTTCTTTTCAATAAGAGGAAATATACTAACATTCAACCTATCTATCCCTTATGTGGTAGGGATGATGAAACAATGCAACATTTTTTATATCACTGCAATGCCTTACATATATATAGACAACTGATATCCACATTCATTTACAATTCTAAACCAATATGTGACATCTTAATGGAAAATATTCAAAAAGGAATATTTCCCAATATAAGGCTGTCCATCTTTAGCATTTTTACTCTCTGGTTCTTAAGATCTCACTTTGTCTTTAATCCAACATCACGAAAACATAAATCTCTTTTTGAAAATAAAATTCTAAAAATTAAAATGAGAGGTCATTCTTTGGCCCCAGTGGATATAGTCAATGCCACCTGGAGCCTCATAAAATTATCTCCACAATGATAACTCTTAAAAAAAATCAGCAATCGACTCAAAAAACTATTACAACCATCAATGAATAGCTTACTCATTAATTTTCATGCCCCAATTTTTTTTTCTTCTCTTTATGTTTCATGTAACATTTGTTTACCTTTTTATATATATAAAAACATAATTATTATGTAAAAAATTTTTAACATGTAATCAGAATATAGAAATTATGTAACATTTTTAATTTGTAATCACAATATAGACATAATAATAAAAAACCTTTTAAAACTAGCAGTAGCAGTAGCAGCAGTAGTAGTAGTAGTAGTAGTAGTAGTAGTAGTAGTAGTAGTAGTAGTAGTAGTAGTAGTAGTAGCAGCAGCAGCAGCAACAGCAGCAGTAGTAGTAGTAGTAGTAGTAGTAGTAGTAGTAGTAGTAGTAGTAGTTGTAGTAGCCATCTTGGCTCTTGACAGAAAAAGTTGACTCATTTCATCTCCTGCTTTAGACTTAAGTTTTATTGGTTTTTGATTGAATTTGATAGTGAAAAGAATACCAAAAGAAAAAGGAAATTTTCCACTTAAAGGTAAGCTCTATTTAAAGCAAAATTGTTCTTAATATAAAGAAGAAAATTGGATTTAAAATGTCTAATATTTCTGATTCTAATTCTAATTTAAAAATTGCTAATAATAGCTTAGATAAAAATAATTCTTATCAAGATCTAGAAAAAGTTAAAGTTAACAATAATTCTTTTTCAAAAGTAAAAACTGGATCCAATATGGATGAAGCCTTATCTGATTTATCTAAAACAAGAAATAAGTTTTAAAATATCAATTTGCCTGAGGCATCTGATTCTATTGAATTAAATAAGAATATTAAACAAATTTATGCTAGTATTTTAAAGCAAAAATCTGAACAAGATAACAATATAATTACAGAAGAAAATTTAACAGAAATTTTTAATTTTGACAATGAACTACAAATGGAACAAGAAAATACAAATTTATTTCAACTAGTAATACATATTATGTTTCTGCATGTGAAAAAATTATACAAACAATTCCTTTAACAGTTTTTAAATCATTTCAAAAATTTAAAAGTATTAAAACCTCTATAATAGCTATAACAGATACTAATTCTTCAGTCATGAATTTTCCTACTGATGGAATTTTATTCTTATCTATCAGAAAAAAAACTTTGGTCAATGATATACAAAGTGCTAGATCATCCTAATAGCAGATATAAAACAATAGAATATCATAATGTGGCTCAGAAACAAATATTTGAAAAACATATTCACTTTCTTAATGGAAAATTTATTTGTCACATAGACATTGATAGACCTACAAATTTGAATGGACAAATAAAAAACTGTCATGTAGACTTTAAAGCTGATGATCTACAAGATTTACTAAAAAATGTTGGAACTGTGGCCAACTTTAAATATGTATGGGAAAGAAGAGCCACACAGCCAGTTCTAATCAATACTGCTCATTTCAATATGTCATTGAAGAAAAATATGCAATGAACAGATATACCAACATTACATGCAACAGATTCTTCACCTGTGATAGTTACTTTCAGAGGCATTTCACCTCAGTGTCTTTTTTTTGTAAAGCCAGAGATCATCTTGTCAAAGAATGCCCTAACCGTTTTTGTAAAAAGTGTGGTTTTAAAAAAACAAAAATGCATCAGTGCAGTAGAGATCCAATAGCTAATAATGAAATCAGACTCATGCAAAGTAACCCTGAAAAAACAAAAGTAGATGAACCTATTCCCAATATGAAAAGTAACCCTGAAAAAACAAAAGTTGATGAACCTATTCCCAATAATGAAGACAACAACACAGATATCCAAAATCTCATCCTTGATTAACTTATTCCCAATAATGAAGACAACAACACAAATAAGCAAAATCTCAGCTTTGATGATCCTAGTCAAAATAGCTACATGAATACTATACCAAATACATCTTATACCTCACAGGAGGAAACAGAAACAGAGTACATGAGTGATACTTTACCTTTTCCTTGCTCTGATAAAGAGTTCCACTTAATTAAAGTGAAAACTAAGAAATGAATGCACAAGAGGAAAAAATCTGCATTGCATCAAGAGCCTATACAAACTAATGAACCTGACAAACATAGTGAAAGAAAATCAAAGAAAAATGATACAAAGTCAACCACACCAGCATTAAAAAAAAACAAAACTCACAAATAAAACAGGTGAAACAGATTATCCAGCTAATGAATCAACACTTCATTGGACCAGACAAAAACAAAGTACAAATCAATTGACACAGGAGCAGCTTCTTCTGATGGCAGGAGTGGATGTACATAGAAGATCTTCTACTAAATCTAAGGATAGCATAACAAATACCATGTTTCAAAATACAGAGACAGATTTTGAAGCACCATTAAAAATAGACTATCAAGATGAGTTGCATAAATAACACTTATAGACTTTCAAACCAGGACAATTTTTTGGATTTAACCCCAAATGTGAAAATAATTGTCATGTTTATGAACAAAAATATGCACAACAAACTCAATAGAACTTCACTTGCACGGGTAAGTTCATTGTTTTCACAGTGGTGTATTATTATAATTTTTCTTTTCTATATAACACATTCCTATTACACTTTTACTAATATTAATTATCCCATTCATTATATAATAAACTATAAAATATTCTCCCACCATTTTATATAATTGATAATATGGGTCTTTCTATTACAGCAGTCAATGTAAGGGGTATTAACTCTACCCAGCGAATATTTGCAATTAGCAATTGGATAAGGCAATTCTCATCCCATATCCTTTTATTTACAGAGACAAAATGCTGAGCACATTCTACATTTAATCCTGAACTCTACCTTAGTAAATATGGATACAGTAAATTTTGAACATCTGATATTGCTGCTGCTGGGGTAGGGATTCTCATCCATCATCGTTCTCCTTATCAAACCTTTAAGATTTTATACTTAGATCAGCATATGAGTATAATTATTCTATATCATTCTTCTTTTACAGTAAATTTAATAACATTCTCTTTATATAATCAGCCAGTGTTAATTCACCAATTAATAAATAAAATAAATTTAATATTAGCTACAAATTCTTACCCAACTATAATCATGGGTGATTTTAACATGTCTTATAAGAATTTTACATTAAAATACCTTCATTTGATTAATAAAAATCTCATGAGTGCTGAAGGTTTTTTTCCAACTAACTCCATTTCATTCTATACTAAAAAACACTCCTCTCTAATAGACCTTGTATTCTATTCACCAGATCTAAATTTCATAATAAATCCCTCTCTATGTCCTGTAACTTTTTCTGACCATTTAGCACTTAATGTAGAACTCACAATACACATGCAACATCAACCAATTCTTCCTCTAAATAAAACTACTCATCTTCTATTAAAATCCACTACACCTGAAGCAGTTCTCTCTGATATTTATATTTACTTTAGGGACGTAGACATACTATGTTTAAACCCAGTAGAGGCCTGGCTATCATTTATTAACATAATCTCTTCAACTATTCGACATTATACCTCCAAATAGTTCTCCCACTAATCTTGTTAATAAATTAGATACAATACACTTAAAACTAAAAAATACTTCATGTGACCCTTCTTCAGTTAAATCAATAATGTTTTTAAAACAAGAATACAAGCAAACCCAACTCATACTGGCTGATTATCTCTACAAAAAAAGCAAAAATTTTTCTAGCTAATCCCCATAACTGGTCTAAAGGATATATTCGGTGGGCCTTAGGTTATACTCCCAAAAAATTAACTCCTTCATCTATTATTTTTGATTCAAAAATGATTGCTGGGGAAGACATGACTCCGCAAATATATTATCACTTTAAAGCTAGACTCCAAAAATTTCCTTTTCCAAAATTCTCTTCATTTCACTTTGGTTTTACCACAGAAGAACATAACATTACGAAGTATGAAATTGCTCTCAAGTTGAACGCTATTCCAAACAATACACACCCGGGTACACATGCAATTCCAAAAATTTTATTATCACATCTTAGCCACTTTACTATCCCAATATCACACAATATGATAAATTATCTATCAAAACAAATACATAATATTCACCAACTTTATCCAGTATCACTGGTTCCTTTTCTAAATAAAAATACACTTCCTTCTCCTCTAGATAATCTACGCCCTATTTCAATGTCTCCTCTGATCATCAAACTAATAGAGTCTCTTTTAAAAGACAAAATTCAACCCCTAATACTTCCTGGATTGTCTAAGTTTCAGTTTGCTAGAAAAGAATGTTCTACTTTTGAAGCACTTGTGTTATGTAAAATGTTAATAGAGGATGTAAGACAAGCTAGAAAATCAGCACCTATTGCAATTCAATTAGACATACAGGCTGCATTCGATTCAGTGCCTTTGGACAAGCTACTAATGGTGCTTAGTCAACATAAAATTCCAATACCAATAATGTATGTTCTAGCAAACCTGCTCATCAATAGAAAAATACTAATTACTCTTAATGGCAAAATGTCTCCTGACTTCACTCCACACAACTCAATACCACAAGGCTCTCCCCTTAGTTCACTGTTTTTATCACATATATTAACCCCCTCCTACTAAAAATAGAATCTAAATTGCCAGGAATATATGTACCCCTCATAAACCAATCCATCAATCATATTTCATACATGGATGATATAGTCATTTTTTGCCATCCAAAAAACATTTGCCTTTAATGTATACCATTTCAGAAAATTACTCTGCAGCTTATAGTTTAAAATTTAACAAAGAAAAAACATCTATTTGGAGTATACTTTCTGGTAATCAAATTCATTCAGTTTGCAGTTCCTCTCCCTACAAATTTCTTGGTCTCCCAATTCATCTGTCTATGAATGCAATGAGAAAGATAATACAAGAACAATTAATATCTGCAATTGAAAAGGTGACAACCTCACTTTCAAAAGCATATCTTTCATTGCATAGTAAAATATCACTCATCAACATATTAATTTCCCCAAAAATAAATTACTATGAACCTATCATTAAATTTACAAACTCATTTAAGAAAAAAATTAACTCTTTTTGCACCAAACTCATATGGAATAATAAGGCAGTGGTAATAAGCATCAAAAGTCTCCAAAAACATTCAAGACTAAATGGCCTGTCATTACACTGCATTTCAACATTCTATTACCAAAAAACTCATAATGCATTAATGAAACTTTATATGACATATGAAAATTTCCAAGTGTTTCTTCCAATATCACCTACAGACACTCCACCTCCTATTAAAAATAAATTCATTACCAATCTAATAAAAACAATATTCAAACATAAAGTACCTGCTACAAACCTTTTCTCAACTAAAATTAAGTATTGGGAAGCACATTACATAACAACTAATTCCAATCCCTTTGAAATTCCCATTAGCTTAATTAATATCACAAATAAATCTATAATCCAAAAATTTAAATTCTGGTACTTGTAGCCTAAGTACTTAGATTTTCTAATAAAAATCAACCTTAGAACTTTACCTACCAATGCTTTTCTGGCTGGAAGATGGAGATCTCCAAACATAGATGCCATTTGTCAACTATGTAATAAAGAAGAAGAAACAACGGAACATTTTATTTCTCAGTGTACTTCTCTCAAAACATATCGAGAACGAATTGCTGATATAACCCATAATCCAAAATGCTCATTGACAGTATTGATAGAAAATATTCAAAGAGGGTTGTTTCCAACAATAAGACTAACAATCTTTATACTACATACACTCTGGTTTATGAGATGCCACTTTATATTCAATCCCACATCTCGTAAACTTAAATCACTTTTTCTCAATAAGTTAGCAAAAATGAAAACAAGAGATCAGGCACTAGCTCCAACTGATATAGTATCAGCCACTTGGAATTTGATCAAATTACCAACACCACTGTGAAATATGAATCACATATTTGCTGTATGTGAGAGTTTTGTTGTCATATATGTATTTAATATTGTTACTGTTATTGATTTTTTTTTCCTCAGTTTTTCAACATTATTAATGTAAAAATATTTCATGTATTCATAATAATAATTTTGTTAATAACTTTCAATTCTAAATTGTAGATCAGCTTTTGTAACATGTTTTAAAATTGTATTTTCATACATGTACTTATGATATCAAATAAAGTACTTTAAAACTAGTAGCAGTAGCAGTAGCAGTAGCAGCAGCAGCAGTAGTAGTAGTATTAGTAGTAGTAGTAGTAGTAGTAGTAGTAGTAGTAGCAGCAGTAGTAGCAGCAGCAGCCATCTTGGCTCTTGACAGAGAAAGTTGACTCATTGCAGCTCCTGCTTTAGACTTAAGTTTTATTGGTTTTTGATTGAATTTGATAGTGAAAAGTATACCAAAAGAAAAAGGAAATTTTCTACTTAAAGGTAAGCTCTATTTCGAGCAAAATTGTTGTTAATATAAAGAATAATATTGGATTTAAAATGTCTAATATTTCTAATTCTAATTTAAAAATTGCTAATAATAGCTTAGATAAAAATAATTCTTATCAAGATCTAAAAAAAGTTGAAGTTAACAATAGTTCTTTTTCAAAAGTAAAAACTGGATCCAATATGGTAAGGCCTTATCTGATTTATCTATAACAAGAAATAAGTTTAAAAATACCAATTTGCCTGAGGCATCTGATTCTATTGAATTAAATAAGAATATTAAACAAACTTATGCTAGTATTTTAAAGCAAAAATCTGAACAAGATAACAATATAATTACAGAAGAAAATTTAACAGAAATTTTTAATTTTGACAATGAACTACAAATGGAACAAGAAAATACAAATTTATTATCAACTAGTAATACAGATTATGTTTCTGCATGTGAAAAATTTATACAAACAATTCCTTTAATAGTTCTTAAATCATTTCAAAAATTTAAAAGTATTAAAACCTCTACAATAGCTATAACAGATACTAATTCTTCAGTCATGAATTTTCCTACTGATGAATTTTATTCTTATCTATCAGAAAAAACACTTTGGTCAATGATATACAGAGTGCTAGATCATCCTAATAGCAGATATAAAACAATAGAATATCATAATGTGGCTCAGAAACAAATAATTGAAAAACATATTCACTTTCTTAATGGAAAATTTGTTACATAGACATTGATAGACCTACAAATTTGATTGGACGAATTAAGAACTGTCATGTAGACTTTAAAGCTGATGATCTACAAGATTTACTAAAAAATGTTGGAACTGTAGCCAACTTTAAATATGTATAAGAAAAAAGAGCCACCCAGCCAGTTCTAACCAATACTGCTCATTTCACTATGTCATTGAAGAAAAATATGGAACCAACAGATATACCAACATTACATGCAACAGATTCTTCACCTTTGATAGTTACATTCAGAGGCATTTCACCTCAGTGTTTTTTTTTGTAAAGCCAGAGATCATCTTGTCAAAGAATGCCCTAACAGTTTTTGTAAAAAGTGTGGTTTTAAAAAAACAAAAACGCATCAGTGCAGTAGAGATCCAATAGCTAATAATGAAATCACACTCATGCAAAGTAACCCTGAAAAAACAAAAGTACATGAACCTATTCCCAATATGCAAAGTAACCCTGAAAAAACAAAAGTTGATGAACCTATTCCCAATAATGAAGACAACAACACAGTTATCCAAAATCTATGCCTTGATGAACTTATTCCCAATAATGAAGAAAACAATGCAGATATGCAAAACTTCAGCCTTGATGAATTTGTTTCCAATAATGAAGACAACAACACAAATAAGCAAAATCTCAGCTTTGATGATCCTAGTCAAAATAGCTCCATGAATACTATACCAAATAAATCTTATACCTCACAGGAGGAAACAGAAACGGAGTACATGAGTGATACTTTACCTTTTCCTTGCTCTGATAAAGAGTTCCAATTAATTAAATTGAAGACTAAGAAATGAATGCACAAGAGGAAAAAATTCGCATTGCATCAAGAGCCTATACAAACTAATGAACCTGACAAACATAGTGAAAGAAAATCAAAGAAAAATGATACAAAGTCAACCACACCAGCATTAAAAAAAAAAAAAAAACTCACAAATAAAACAGGTGAAACAGATTATCCAGCTAATGAATCAACACTTCATTGGACCAGACAAAAACAAAGTACAAATCAATTGACACAGGAGCAGCTTCTTCTGATGGCAGGAGTGGATGTACACAGAAGATCTATTAAATCTAAGGATAGCATAACAAATACCATGTCTCAAAATACAGAGACAGACTTTGAAGCACCATTAAAAATAGACTATCAAGATGAGTTGCATAAATAACACTTATAGACTTTCAAACCAGGACAATTTTTTGGATTTAACCCCAAATGTGAAAATAATTGTCATGTTTATGAACAAAAATATGCACAATAAACTCAATAGAACTTCACTTGCAAGGGTAAGTTCATTGTTTTCACAGTGGTGTATTATTATAATTTTTCTTTTCTATATAACACATTCCTATTACACTTTTACTAATATTAGTTGTCCCATTCATTATATAATAAACTATAAAATATTCTCCCACTATTTTATATAATTGATAATATGGGTCTTTCTATTACAGCAGTCAATGTAAGGAGTATTAACTCTACCCAGCAGATATTTGCAATTAGCAATGGGATAAGGCAATTCTCACCCCATATCCTTTTATTTACAGAGACAAAATTTTCAGCACATTCTACATTTAATCCTGAACTCTACCTTAGTAAATTTGGATACAGTAAATTTTCAACATCTGATATTGCTGCTGCTGGGGTAGGGATTCTCATCCATCATCCTTCTCCTTTTCAAACCTTTAAGATTTTATACTTAGATCAGCATATGAGTATAATTATTCTACATCACTCTTCTTTTACAGTAAATTTAATAGCATTCTATTTATATAATCAGCCAGTGTTAACTCACCAATTAATAAATAAAATAAATTTAATATTAGCTACAAATTCTTACCCAACTATAATCATGGGTGATTTTAACATGTCTTATAAGAATTTTACATTAAAATACCTTCATTTGATTAATAAAAATCTCATGAGTGCTGAAGGTTTTTTTCCAACTAACTCCATTTCATTCTATACAAAACAACACTCCTCTCTAATAGACCTTGTATTCTATTCACCAGATCTACATTTCATAATAAATCCCTATCTATGTCCTGTAACTTTCTCTGATCATTTAGCACTTAATGTGGAACTCACAATACACATGCAACATCTACCAATTCTTCCTCTGAATGAAACTACTCATCTTCTATTAAAATCCACTACACCTGAAGCAGTTTTCTCTGAGATTTATATTTACTTTAAGAAGGTAGACATATTGGTCTGGCTATCATTTATTAACATAATCTTTTCAACTATTCGACATTATACCCTCAAATATAGTTCTCCCACTAATCTTGTTAATAAATTAGATACAATACACTTAAAAC